>JACCIC010000194.1:102500-702500 GCA_018907035.1 Sycobia sp. Sy_11 | reverse complement strand
AGTGTGCCTTCCTTCATCTCTGTATTACTGACGAAAGTCTATTTATAGGACCTGCAGCTTCGATCATAGTCGGCATGGAAGACCCTATTCAGTTACCCTTTCGGGTCTTCCAGCACATCATCGCTCCGTGCGTTAAGTCATTTATTCTGAGATATCCTTTTTAGGGATATCTGCTCACTCATAAAATGGCAGCTATCTTACTATCTTTTCACCCTTTCATTCATTGGTAGGAGGTTCTCTTTTAAGCCATTCACCCAATCGGCTGAGAGATAGTGAAACAGCTGATCTTCTTCAAGGTACAGACAATGGATGGGAACATAATAACAATAATAATAATAATTAAAACTATAATAATAATCATGATTCGCAAAATCAGATAAACACTCATGATAATAATTATAATTATCTTAACATTCGAACATAATATTCCTGGAGACATCGAAGCAGAAATTATATTTTGAAATATTATTTCATTATGTGAATTCCTTTTAGAATTCTTAATTTTCTTCATCGGGTAGTTCTCGGCGATCTTTCGTCTCAAAATTCGACAGTGTATACAAAAGGGGGAGGCGGTCGTAAAAATCGCATTAGCGCGCCCTCCGCTTCGTCCTGAGGTTTCCGCGGGGAAAAGTACGATCGGTGGGGGGAAGGGGAGAGGCACTTAGGTCCGCGCCGCATTACGGCGGGCCCGCAGCCAGGCAACCTCGTTTGGGCCACATCTGGTTTTTATTGCGGGGGGGAGCGTGCACAGTTCGGCATTCGACACTGTCAACATTCTCCAGTTCCTAGGGATAGGAACATTTTGAGAGATTCTCGTTTCTTCTGGTATATATACGTATATATATATATATATATATATATATATATATATATACACCTTTTTTATGAAGGACAGTGCCATCGCAACGTTGCCGAACGGTCGCCCCTTTTCTTCTTTCTCTCTCTCTATTTCTATTTCACTCTCGTCCTCGCTCGAAATCCGCGTACATTCCCGGGCATGAAAAACTGCAAGGGGATGACCACTTGTGTAAACACTTATACGCATATCCATATACACATAGACACGTACATATATATATATATATATATATATATATATATTTTTTCACACATATATATATCCGATATAGTTGCTGGACGCAACAGAGCCGAAAAAAAGACTATGATGAAAAATGAAATCGATTTATTAAAAAAAAAAGTTTTCATTTTTACACGGAATTAACAAACCACCCTCGTATAATATTAATAAGAACTGATAAGTTTAGCTAATACAAAGCAAAGGTATAAAGAAAGTCTTATAGATGTAAAAACGTGTTATAAATGGTTATTTATTTTTATTATTATCCATTTGGATTATAGAAAACAACCTTTAGAATTCGAATAGCTCTGCATATAGACCGTATATATTCTATATTCGTACTGTAGTACATATGTATTATTATTGCTAGGAATTGAATACGTCACTTACGTAAATCAATAATCGAAGTATATATTTCATACAGTAAGAAAAACTAATTATAGTAAACCGAGCACAAAATATGAAAGCCGAAGATCACCGTGGTGTACTATACGGATGTATTTATAATATAAGATTTTACAACTACTTCATGCAGCTGGGTGCATCTATTCTCTAGCTGATACGTATAATTTAAATATGCAATCTGTGATACACATGTTTGTGTCATTCGATACAGTATTTACATATAAACTTAAATCTTTTTTTCTTGTACTTTAGTAAAGTATATATATATATTAACTAAAACTTATTGGTTTGAGAACAAACTCAAGAGAAAATTCTCACAGGAAATAAATTGATCCATCTGAATACTTTACCCAATTTTAGATTCAGGGTCGCAGTAACGTTGCACGAGGCTGAGTTTTATTTATTTTTTTTTAATAGAAGTTTAAATTTTAATCCAGCCATGTGCCCAACGTCATTTTAAGATTCTTCATTGGGGCCGCTCTCATTTTTGAACTGATGATATATTTCAAGAATTGTTCTGATTAATAATTAAGTTATTAGAATAGAATAAAAATTTCAGTAATTGTAACGACTGTCTGAATCAGTGATCAGGCGAATGTTACAAGAAAGAAAGTAAAATGTAGGTGTGCAGACATTTGGAGCCATGTAATTGAAATCTGCAATTGAAAATGCTGTTTTATTCGGAAAAATAGACCTGAGCCTCGTAGCGTCTTACTGAATCCACCCTCAAAGTTCGTCGTTAAATCCGTCCCGTGCATAATTCTACAAATTTTACACGTTCAATTTGTTCTAGGGCAACTATCGCTTTCCGGATGCTGGTTTATACGCATTTGTTATGCCGCCGACTATGAGCTACATTCCATACCCTATTGTAAATTCCAACGAACTTATGGATGGTCAAAAAATACTTTTAAAATACGACGTTGTATTGGCGAATGAAGAATTCAATAAGAACAATATTATTAATCCGTATCGCGACAATAATATTCCTATTCCAAAGAGGAAGAACGAGAAGAAATATCAATGGAAAATTTCAAGAAATATGTAACTAAGTTTAACAGTTTTGTTTAAGTTTTAACAATAAAAATAATTGTATATTATCAATTTAATTATTTTATATTATATAATTAATTATTAATTATTAATTTAATTACAACATTATTATATACTTAATTTTTTATTAATTAGTAAAATGATCCTCTCTCGCGAAGCAAAATATTTTTGTGAATATATAATTAAGATTTTATAAAAATTTCCTAATGATAATTTGCATAAATGATTTTAAAAAATATTAAATGAGTTCATAGGATTTAAATATTACGGTATTTGTAAAAATTATTATAAAATTTTTATGCATCATTTAAGGTAACTTCATATATCTTATTTATACATAAAGGTTTAGTATATATATTACTGCATATTATATTCTCATATCGAATTATTTCAAGAAAACTTATATAACATTCAGCAAGAATAAATCATCTGCTTTGTTTAATATAAGGCATCTTTAATTATAACCATTACTATTATTCCATTTGGATGTTTATTATTTGGTTCAAAGTCCACGTAAGTACATTCACACCATCATTAGTATAATATTAATTTTCAAGGTTATGGTATAAGCGAAAGAAATAACTCTAACCAATTTCACGATTCAAACATTACAGTTTTTCTAACTGAATTCGATATAGCGTCTGCTCAGAATTTTTCGCTGCTCATTTTAAAGATGATTGCAATTGACCCGTTCAATATTGCCAATTCGAATTTCGTCACTTGCAGCTGATTGCTTATCAAGACAAAATGTCAATTGAACTCCGTTACTCCTGCATAGAATTATCATTATCTTAGCTATACTTTATATGCATTCAGCATCTTATGTTTCACCTTTACTTGCTTCCATAAACTCCAGCTCATGAATCATCGGGTTATTGCGGTTAATACTTTGTTTTAATTAATTCAGAGTAATAACTCAACAAGTATTTTTTCTCTTTTTCAGAATTATCGTCCCATAAAATTAATAATCCAATTTCTAATAAGTTATCAATCGCATCATCATGAAACTGAATATACTTACATCTAAACTTACATCATTCTTGATTAAAGAAATACATTGTTCGCCTTCAATTTCGGGGCTCCCACTACTCATTACATTTCGATATTGCAACTTACTTTTAAATCTGTAGTAAAAGTATTTTATATAAATTCAGTTAACAATATGATTTACGAACTTTACATTATTGTAGAACTAAATTTCGGCAACGAATAATCTAGAAATTTTATATATCAATTTCATATAAACTTTTTTAAATTCAAAATACTATCTTTTCTTTACTTTCAGTTGCAAATTGTTTGTGTTAATTTCAGAAGCGCAGATCCAGAGTATATTGATTTCAAACAGAGTGCTATGTTCATGCACCCTCAATTATCGACTATATCAATAAAACTGCTTTTGCTAAAACCATTTCCCGAAACTGCTAAGGTAAATTCATCGGAATTTTTTGTATACCTTTTTTTTTAAAAAAGTTAGGCAATAATCGTTCGAGATATTTAATTGTAGTTTGAAGTTGACATGCTCGAAGAATCACCCGGAGATATAATGATAAATTTGTTAAACTACAGTACACCAATATGTAACTTTCAAAATGCAGATCGTTATAGATTGCCGATTTATATTAGAGATTTAACTTCTCCGGGGCATTGTGGACGTAAGGTAATCATATAATATTATATCTACATTATATATTACGTTGAAATATATTTTACTTATCGTTAAAATTGAATATTGACCTTACATTCATATTAAATGACACCAAAATCCACTGAGTAATGAGCATCTTATTAATAAAGTTGGTTTTGAAAATAATCTGCCATGCCTTTTCCGCGGTCTAAAAATTCTCATGTAATTCTCTAATCTTTGAATCTAACGAGTCAATAGAAGGGTCAATGTAATCCCATAACTGTTCCAAAATTATCTCTTCGTAGATATTAACGCGACGTTATTTTCCTAAAAATGGAGTGTTTTTAACATCAATCGGGAGTTTTCTCGTCTGAGATCTAATTTGTTAGTCTCAATGGTTGGTGCTGATCTAAATGATATTCACGCAGAATTGGCAAGGCCTCTAGTTGTCAGTTAATAATTTTAAAGTACAGCCTCAATGTTTCTGCATTCAATAGAGAAACTCAACTTCTTTGTTCAATAAATCCAGACATAGTACAAATTATCGTATTTACTTTTAGCACCTCTCAAAACAAAGCGTCTCCTCAACACTAATGAATATTTTGGCTCAGATATCACTAACAGTGCTATTACTTTGCAGAAAACAAATTTTTATCGAATACAAAAATCCAGAAAATATAAATTACAAATTTATATTTCAATTCGATCACAGTAGTATGTATATCAGAATTATTTTTTATGTATTTTAAGTATTTTGTTCACCCCAATGAACAAATGACAGTGAAATAGTGCTTAAATGGTTAAATAAGCACCCACGTCATTGGAAGACATTCGTCGCGAATCGTATTTCGCAAATCCAAACGGACTTACCTGCAGCCGAATGGGCACACGTCCCGACGAGGGATAACCCTGCAGACATCGCGACGCGTGGAGTTACGCCGGTTGAAATGCGCGACTCGAAAATTTGGTGGCACGGTCCTGTGTAGCTCTCGCGAAGTTTCGATAACTGGCCTCGACAATCAGAGCCTGCCGTTCAAGTTCTACATGCGCAAACAAATACAACCAAGCCTGATATGCTCACATGTTACTCTAATTTGACGCGATTAATTCGGGTTACAGCATATTGTTTGCTGCCATTGATTAATTTCCGTATGCGTAAAAATAATGCGTAAAAATAAGAAGGGCCGTCAACTAAATAAATTAAATCCCATTATGAGTGAGGAAGTCGGGATTATTCTCGTCGGGGGACGGTTAACGCACTCGAATTTCTCACACGACGTAAAACATCCACCTATATTACCGCGTAATTCCAATCTGAGCAAATGAATGATTTGAAATGCTCATAGAATAGCACTCCATGGTGGGCCTACTTTCACGTCAAGCATTGTAATAAAACAAGCGTGGATCTTAGGTAGGAACAACTTAGTTAAATCTACGATTCACAATTGCATTAAATGTCAGCGTGTGAAGCCTCGATTTACCCATCAGCTAATGGGAAACTTACTTGCGAGCCGAGTGACCCCGGGCCGCCCATTTACAAATGCAGGCGTATATTACGCCGGACCTTTCCATATACGTACAACGAAGGTACGTGGTCATCGCGCATACAAAGGCTATATAGCGTTATTTGTATGCTTCGCAACACGAGCTGTACACATCGAATTGGTTAGTGATCTTACCACAGCTTCCTTTATAGCAGCCTACTGACGTTTTATATGTCGACGAGGGGTCTGTAAAAATCTCTACAGCGACAATTCGACAACCTCCGACTTTTATCGCTCCGTAGCATCGACTATAGCGAATGATGACACGACATGAAAATTTATCCCTCCATCTACCTCGCACTATGAAGGTCTGTGGGAGGCAGGTGTTAAATCTGCAAAGCACCATTTGAAGAAAGCATTCGGCGATCACCGTCTTACGTTTGAGGAATTTACCACAGCTTTAGCCGAGATCGAAGCGTGTCTCTATTCACGACCTCTGTGCCTCTTCACAGCAGATACTGAAGATTTGACCGCATTGACACCTTCTCACTTCCTCATTGGCGAGACACCTGCATTTGTACCCGACGAAGAACCACCAGCAGCGCCCGAAAATCGACTGTGCCGCTTACAACTTTTACAGCGAGTTGTCACTCAATTTTGAAAGCGCTGGGCAGACGACTACCTGCAAAACTTACAACAGAGAGGCAAATAGCGCAATTCAACAGAAAACATCAGCGTTGGACAACTCGTCCTCGTACGAGATGATCGTTTTCCTCCTACAAAATGGCCATTAGGACGGGTTACAGAGACACATGCAGGACCTGACGATCATGTGAGGGTGGTTACTGTCCGAACAGCAACAACTACACTCAAGAGACATATTGCACGTTTAGCCCCTTTACATAATGAAAACAACAATATCGAAGCGTCAAGAAGCTAAGAAGATATGTTCGTCCGACGGACGAAGGCGGGCGGAAATGTTCACGCAAATTCGGTCTGCCGCGCCATAGCGTTGTGCGATATAGCTATTAAGAGTATAAAACCATATGATCCATGCCGTGCTCACCCCCTCTCTCGCTCTCTCTCTCTCTCTCTCTCTCTCTCTGTCGCACCAGCTTCGCGTTTAGTTAAAGAAAATTAAGTGTAAGGAGGTAAGCTGAGGATAGCTCTCGAGACAAATCCCTCAATTAACGACAGGTATGCGTCATGAGGTATTGCACAGCTGCTTTACACCTGCGTAGGCCGCTGCACCTACGAAGATCTGGCCCAGGTATAAGGTCTCGGACGGTGGCGAGCAATACGGGTGTCGGCTGCCCCGCCCCCCCTTCTGCGCTAGCTCGCTGTACGCGCTTTCAAGGCAAAAAAGTAAGGAATGAACGGGGCTTCGCGTTCGACCTTCGACCAAACCTGAACTGAGCTGTGCTTCGATAGAAAACCTCGTGTATATTAGTAGTGTAGATTTAATCGGCGATTTCATCCGCGTTTGATTGTGAATAAGTGTGAAGTTCACTAGTTTGTTAAGTATATTTGTGTGTGATTATTATTGCATGTCATGCGCTACATAGGCGCAGTATCGAGGCAAGATACAGGATCTTGCGGAGATTCAGGTCTGTGTGAATCTCCGAGGAGCTTCTCGGTGGCAATTGTGCCCGGTGGCTGCCGTCCGCGGTAGGACTGCTCCTTTCCTGAGACGTCAGGGCCGCGACGCAGAGCAGAAGGTTAACGCAGAAAGCTCCTTCTCAATTGAACCTCACCTGCCGTATCAGAGGGATAAGTGGCAGTAGCAGATAGCGCAGGAGTACTCCTGTCAATCGTGAGCGATTGTGTGTGTGGGTGTGTGCGTGTGCGTTTGTGTGCGGTAAGAGCGCTCATGTTTATAGACTTAGTTCTCTAGTAAAGGTAAGCGTTAAAGTTCTCGCTACGGCTTTTTCCCCCACTAGCGGAGTGGGGGTTTTTTTATGCCTGTAGGTTTCGTATTAATGAATTATATAATCTTAGATATATACACACATATTAGCGTAATTTGATTTTACACCCTGACCATCCCTTCCCTTCCTATTAACTCACAACCTTTTTTACATATAAATACATATTTTTGATGTAAATAATGTAAATGTTTTATACGCTCAAATGTAAAATCAATTTTTTCAATATCTTAAAGATGTATTTTTAAATACAGAACACTTGGCGGTAGTTCGTGATTTGTATAATTTTGTTAATGCATTACTCATAATGTTTATAATAATTAAATCCTCATTAAAGAAATACAAGACTTTCGAATTCATCCTGAACTATTAAAGACAGATGTGTAATAAAAAAAAAGAGGGAAGAAAATCATGATTTAATGTATTAACGAATTTTGATTTGCATAAAATTGTAAAATGGTGCAAGTGCTATTGTTATTATATTATTGAAACTCTTATTTTAGTTCTTGAATATTATAACATATATACAGATTACTCTTTGTTATCTTGTACATTATTGTATAATCTAAAAAAACCTATAATATTACATAAGTATCGCAAACAATCTGTTCAATCTTAATGTAAGATAACTAAAATTTTTATACAAGTAGGAATTATTGGAAGAATTTGTCTGAAGCATTCAATCCAGATTGAGTAAGACTAAATTAATATAAAAAATAAGACAATAACATGCCATTATTTGAATAAGGAAATGAAGATTGTAGGCCAAGAATAAATGTCATATAATTAATGGAAACAATTACTACACAATAATAGAAGTAATTACATTTTAAAATTATTAAAATGTCTTTTCTTTTCTTCTTAACAACTATGTATCTAATTAGGTCATGCATACTTATATTATACATATAATAATAAATGAAAATGAAGCTCTTAATTTTACTCTTCGTAAAATAAAAGATAGAGCTGACATCCTACCTCAATCTGGGAAAAAATTGCTTCAACCAACGACTGCTCTTAGTTATATACGTTCTAGTTTTATTTATATAAATTATTATTTTAAAAATCCCTTTATTAAATAATAATTATATGTTTTTCATTAAGCAAGATATTAGGTACCTCCCATAAAATTGCATTGGCGCTTTCTTCAAATGCGATAATCCTGATACGATATTCCCCGTATTCGATATATATTTTTGTGATTTCCTGTATTTTCTTCATGTTTCTTTTTTACTGCATTCATGAATATATATATACATATATATATATATATATATATATATATATATATATATATATATATATGTATATAACCAAAGATATAATACAAATCATTCATATTCATATCATTAAGCTGTCCCACTTTTAACAGAATCCTCACCAACAGCATACATATATTGGGAGATCTAATTTATTGTATATATAGTAGATTCGAATAATATTTCATTTCTAAGAGTAATAAATCATTTTCAAAGTTCTTTTCAACATCATTCGAGATTATATTTTCGAGTGGGTCTATAGACCATTCATAAAATAAAAAGTACTTAGTACAACATTCATTTTGGTTCATTAATTTATGGAACATTTTTTCATACCTTACAAGACTATAGAGGTATCGATATATATATATATATATAGAGAGAGAGAGAGAGAGAGAGAAGAGTATAAAAAGTAAGTGTTCTAATATTGCTTCGAATGACATATAAGAAGATAAGTATCATATTTTCTTTTCATTCCCATTCAGTTTCGAGGCATACAATTTGAGAAATAATTAAAACAGTATAGTTATAAAACCTTAAATGTCCTCTTCAAAGTTCAATATGTAAAACTACTCGAACGTGCTGTAAATTCAATTCATAATACTCAATGATAATCACTTCTTTATATAAATTGTAAATTTTATCAGTGATTCAGTTTACAACGTAGACTAATACGGTTTACACTGATTTAGATTTTGATAAAAAAAAGAATATAAAATAATGAAATTTGTTAATCGGTATCCAATAGATAGATAAGCGGATAAATGTAGATTTATATATTCTTATTTTGCACCATCAAACCTTTACTGCACATTTATAAAAATAAAAAATAATATATAGCTTGGTCTTTTCAACTTTTTTACGAAAACGAGCCTTGACATTATTAGAAAATTTTTGACAAATAAATTATTTTGAAAATATAAAAAATTTTTTAGAAGGTTTCAAAATGTTCCATTAATCTTGAATAATTATAAATCCCTATAACCATCCTAAATAATTGTTTTCTCTTAATCTTTTCAGACAGATAATGAACAGCAACGATTATTCACTATAATTCAGATCAAACATTTGCAGATTTCTTCTGTCTTAATTTATTTCAGCGAAAATTAAATTTTCATTTTAAAAATGCTCATCAAAGCTGCGATTCTCGGATTTCTCGGCATTAGCTTGATTGGCCAGGTGTCTGCCCGCGTAAGTGACATCATTAATTTATTCAGATTGCTTGTTGTTAACGATATTGAGCGTTGCTTTGAAACACCATATTATACACAAAGGGACAAAAATACGACGAAGTAAAAATAGAGAGATGTCATTCTTTTACCCCGCGTCGCGTATACAATTTTTTACCTTATCAGGGCTGACAGTTGACAAATAGACTTGCTCCCATATCCTGTCCGGAATTCTTTAGGCAGAACGCACTGGGCGAAAGCAAGAAAATCTAAATCATGCGTTGCAGCAGCAGGGGCAAAGATGCGAAATACATAATAAATTAAATGACTTATATGAACAGTGTATATTAATCAATAATTATAAATCACCTTTTACAAAAATAGTCAATATAATTCTTTGGTAGAGAGATCTCAGTCGATGGATAACAGTCGTACTTTTTAATAGCTCTCAAATCGTTTGAGCTCATGTAATCTACAATAAATTATATTAAATGTCAGTTATATTATAGATGAAAATAGTCAAACAGAAAAAAATCTCACTAGTAATATTAAATCGAGATTGGAATTTCCACTGATAATAGTTAATTATTAAATTCTTTATTTTGCATATTTTAATTTTCATTATTGAAGGATGTATCAAGTCTTCTGACATTTTATCTTTGTTTGCTTGATTAACAATCCTTTTCCTCTTGCGTCACATTTTGAATTTTATTGTCAATTTTTTTAGATTATGCACCCTCAAAATACCATTAAATTAAATTTATTACTACACTTATTTCACTACATCATTTCAACCTCAAAATCAGAATTTTATGATGATTTTTGGACTTTTTTTAATGCTAAATATCGTTGGACATTGGTGGACAAATTAATTATTTTCCTCATGAGATTTAATCCCTTCGTCTGTTACTACTCGGGTGTTAAGTGTCTCACGAGGTAAATAGTGAACTTTTGCACTATCGATGAAATAAACTATTATACCAAAAACCAGCGAAATCTATGCGATTTCTCTTAAAATCAAATGGCGTATCGTAAACTCAATATGCTTGTTATATGACACATTAGTTTTATGTATGAACGATTAAAATCGCATGCTTTTCTTTTTACTTTTCAGTTAGAAATTATTTATTTAAATTTCATATACGCCGATCCAGAGTATCTTATCGTTAATTCGAGTTCTATGATGATTCATCCTAGTACGCCAACTATATCAATCGATCTAAGTTTGCTACAACCCTTCCCAAACATTAGTACGGTAAATTCGTGAATTTTCTTTTATTTCTATTTTAACAGTCAGACACTAATTGTTGAAAATATTTCAGTTTGAAGTAGATATAATCGAGGAACCACCTGGAGATATAATGATACCCATAAAAAGTTATAATACATCTATATGTGACTTGGAGGACAACGATCGCAATCGTCTGCCAAATTACATTCGAGATTTAACCGCTGCTGGTACTTGTGGAAACCAGGTAATTATGATACACATGTATATACAAAGGCTGTTGTAAAGTTTCCAAATCCTTAAATATTTTTAAATTGTTTAAGTATTTTGTTTTTATTTTAAAAAAATCCGCTGAATGTCTTAACCAACAAACACAGCTTTACAACAAATTGTTGCAAAAAGGACAAAAAACCAGTTAAACTGTATTTCAATTTCTTTAAATTTAGACTACTTTCTACTTTATAGAATAGATATATAGTCACATCTTGCTTTTACGGAAAACTAATTGCGCTCTAGATGGTTATACAGCTAACGAATCACGGAACTTCCCTTCATTAGATGTCCTTCTCCAGAAAAACAACCATTCATAAACTCTGTAGAATTCCTAATGCAATGAGCGAAGCTTAGACCCATTTCTTGCAATTGTATAGAGTTAAAGAGTATAATGAGGATAGAATATTTGGGAATGCATTTGTCTGCTTATAGAAAAAAGATTTTCCTACAACTTTTTTAATATTTTTTTATTACGTGTGTTTATATATGTTTTTCGTAGAATGAATAATTTCTATTATATTATAATCGACGAACAATTTCACGAATGTAGATAATTACGATTGTAGTTACAATTCTAGATTAATAATATCGATCTACAATTACAATATAATGGGTAATTGCGAAGTTTGATAAGTCCGTGTAAACTCAGAAAGATGACACCATTGGTGCATATCGAGGTTATTTTTAATTAGTAGCGCCTCTTGGAAGATCACATATCAAGTTTGAGCAAAATCGGTCTATTAATTTTTGTTGAACATTCCTTTAAATCAAAGAAATCGAGTGGTTCTAAAAAAATGGACGAAAAAGAATTTCGTGTGTTGATTAAATGATTAAACATTACATTATTAAAGGCAAACATCTCCGGAGACTAAACAGAAGCTTGATAAGCATTATTGTGACTCTGCACCTTCGATAAATGTGGTTTATAAGTGGTTTCAATATCTTGGAAGTGGCCATATGAGAACGCTGAATGTTCCGGACGCCTTGTTGAGGTCACCGCTTCAAAAATCATTGATAAAATCCATGATATGGTAATAAATGACAGTAGAGTGAAGATGCGCGAGATTGCTAGCGCTGTACGCATCTCGTGTGAATGGGTGCATAATATTTTACACAAACATTTGGATATGAGAAAGCTATCAGCCATGTGGGTGCTGCGATTGCTCACGATCAACAAAAACCAAATCATCGTTAAGCGTCGTTTCATTTCTGTGGATGAAACATGGATACATCACTAGACTCCTGAAACCAATGTACAGACTTAAAAATAGGTTATCAAGGGGGAATCTGCTCCCAAAAAGGCGAAGACAATTCCTTCGGCCGGGAAGGTTATGGCAACTGTCTTTTGGGATTTGCAAGGAATAATCTTTATCGGCTATCTGGAAAAGAGTAAAACTACTACAGGTGAATATTATTCATCGTTATTAGATCGTTTGAAAACCGAGTTGCAAGAAAAACACCCCGATTAGCCCACAAAAATGTCCTCTTTCAACACGACAATGCACCAGCTCACACCTTAGCAATTGCATATCTTTTTACATTCCTCTATTCTCCAGACTTGTCTCTATCGGACTATTATTTGTTCCATAATATGATGAAATGTCTAGTGGTAAAAATGTTATTCAAACGAGGAGGTGATTGTAGGAACTTATCGCTATTCTACAGATTTGAACAAATCCCGTTATTCGGGAGGGATAAACAAACTAGAGCAGCATTGGATGAAGTGTATAAAGAGCCGAAAAGAAGACTATGTTGAAAAATAAAAACGATTTATTAAAAAAAAAAGTTTTCATTTTTACACGGAATTAACAAAGCACCCTCCTATAATATTAATACGAAGTGATAAGTTTAGCTAATACAAAGCAAATGTATAAATAAAGTCTAATAGATGTAAAAACGTTTTATAAATGATTATTTATTTTTATTATTATCCATTTGGATTTTATAGAAAACAGCTTTTATAATTCGAATAGCTCTGCATACACACACACACACACACACAACACATACTGCGTATATATATTATATTCGTACTGTAGTACATATGTATTATTATTGCTAGGAATTGAATACGTCACTTACGTAAATCAATAATCTAAGTATAAAGTAAGCCGAGCACAAAATATGAAAGCCGAAGATTACCGTGGTGTACTATACGTATGTATTTATATATTAGGAGTGTGAATAAGTCTTTCCCGTTTTTTGTAAGAGATGGCGCCACCAATACTGTGCGAGTATTCAATGGTTACATATGTCATAATCAAAGCTATTCATATGTCAACAAGTCCATACTAACACATTAGTTAAAATTTTTCGCATCATAAATTTTTTGATATCGTGAAAATGTCGAAATTTGAGCCGAGTCGACGTCATTTGCGGAAGTTTCACTTTATTGGGTTCAATTAAGAAATCTGCTGCCGAGACGCATCGAATTGCTTCAGGAGGCTTATGGAGAAGGTGTGTCGATGATTCAAGTGTTTCGCGGATGGTTTCCGACGCTTCAAAAGCGGTGATTTCGACGTGGATGACAAGGAGCGTTCCAGGGCGGCCAGCAAATCTTTGAAGATCGAGAATTAGCGACTTTGCTTGATGAAGATTCTTGGCAAACGCAAGAGAACTTGCTTGGAAGCATTGGGAGTTGACCGAACAACCATTTCCAAGCGTTTATAAAGCCAATGGGAATGAATCCAAAAGCAAGGAATGGTTGCCGTACGAACTGAAGCTGAGAGACGGTCGCAACGGCGTTTTTTCACTTGCGAACACTGCTTCAGGACATAAAAAAGGTTGTATCGTGACGCATGTGGATTTACTATGAACATAAATCTGGCTACTATGCAAATGACGTCAGAAATTTCATGAAGCTATCTCGTTACGATAATTCTGAACGACATGAAAGATCCGGCGAGGTCACGACGACATTGATGCGTTTGAGCCGCGCACTACCCTACCCGGCCAAAGTATTTGCACATCAATGCACATTGCACCGCCGGTGAAAACATACTTAGAAACGCTCAAATGGGAAGTCCCTACCCCACCCGCCGTATAGTCCCAGACGTTGCTCCGTCTGATTACCATCTCTTCAGATCGATGACGCATGGCCTGGCTGACCGCACTTCCATTCCTACGAGGAAGCCAAAAAATGGGTGGATGACTGGATAGAGGCCAAACCGGTCGAATTTTTTCGCAACGGGATTCGTTTGTTGCCAGAAAGATGGGAAAAAGTTGTAGCTAGCGATGGCCAATACTTTCAATAATTCATTTGTAACCATTTTTTCACAATAAAGGCTCAAAATTTGAAAAAAACGGGAAAGACTTATTCACATACCTTATATAAGATTTTACGACTACTACATGCAGCCGGGTGTATCTATTCTCCGGCTTATACGCATAATTTAAATATGCAATCTGTGATACACATGTGTTCGGGCCATCCGGCCTCCAGGGGCGCCATAAAAAAGGGGGTGCGCATATGGTAGAAAACGTGCGCTTTCCCGAACCAAATAGAAGATAGAAATATACGTAGCTAAACTGACCGTTCGCCAGGACGCAATAAAATTTAGCGTGTCTGCCCCCAGAAAGAGTCCATCAGGGCCCAGGTGCTCATCACTTCGCGTGCGCACTTCGACGAGTAAGGACGAGTTTCCCTGTGAGTGTTCTCTGCGTGTATTCATATCGTGTTTTACGTGTGTTAGTTGTAATTCGTTACGTATTATATAGTGTCACCCTTTGCGTGAATCATTTGTAACTCGCTGCGTGTTTTATAGTGTTACCTTTGCGTGTATTCTCTGTAGTTTCTGTGTGTGTTTTTTTACCTGTATTCTCGCGTGTTTGTACTTGTGTGTCGTAGGATTAAGTAACCTTCAGGGCAAGCGAGTAAGATTGAACGTTCTCCGGGCCAAGGCATTTGGACTTGGAGCGATCGCCCGTGCCGCGATCGCTGAGGTTGCTCCCGGCGGCATTCGTGCCCGGTGGCTGCCGTTACGGCAAGGGCTATTCCCGTACCCAGGAGCTTGGGGCCGTAACGCAGAGCAGGAGGTTCAGCGGAGCACACCTTCCCGTTACGACCTCTCTAACCACGTAAGGAGTACTTCCGTTAATACGTTGATAAAAAAGGTACCAAAGTGTGAAGTGCGTTTTATGCGTGCGTTGGTTATTATTTGTATGATTTTCGCCTTTTTCCTCCACTCATGAAGTGGAGGTTTTTTATGCCTAGCGGCGTCTTTATAAATATAGCGAATTTGATATAATTTAATTCATCTACTACATTTATTTATAAACCCGTACACGCATTCCTCTTCCTTCTCTAAACTCCAATTTGCTAGTTACTGAACGAACATTTTTTGGTGCAACGGGTGAGGAGGAATGCGCGTTCGAGTTTTATACCGTTTTTATAAAATATGTTTACTTGTATCCACGGTTACACTTCTAATTCAATACCACGTACCAAGTGTTTAGTGTTTAGTTATATTTATCCTGATAATAATACTGCGTAGTAATTCGCTTAAGGTGTGTGTGTATGTTTAAATATTAAATATAAGAGAATTTTGTGCCGTCGGTCCATCGATTACCCGCGTATCAGGTTCAGATTTGCAGTAGAAATTGTTCGATACGAATAGATTATTTATTTAGTTTTCGGTTTTTCTATTTTCACATTTGTCGTTGTTACGCGATAAGTAAAAGCAGCTCACTACCATGAAACCCGCGGCTTTCAGGAAGCTCACGGCAATGCAAAATGCTCGATTAACAGAGATCACGCTATTAAGTTCGCGAATACAGGGAAAACGTCGCGATACCCTTAATGCGAGTATTATTCAAGCGCGGCTGAATTCGATCAACGAAATTTGGACGGAAGCTCGTAAGACCCACCTCGAGATAATAACGCAAAATGAGGCTGCGACAGATCCGTATGTAATAGAGGGAGTTTTTTCGAATTTACAAACTAAATACGAAGATACACTCGACTTCCTCCTAACGCTAGCTGCCGACTTTGAGAAGGATATTAATTCTTGCGCCCACCCGTCGGTGGATGGTATTACTTATGGTTCAGGTTCGCGGTCTGCGAAACTTCCCAAGTTAGATCTCCCTACGTTCTCTGCAAAATATGAAGATTGGGAGAGTTTTCGCGATCTTTTTTCTGCGCTCGTACACTATGCACAAACAACATGTTTGTGTCATTCGATACAGTATTTACAAATGTAAAGACACGGATCCGTTTTAACTAAAACTTATTGGTTTGAGAACAAACTCAAGTGAAAATTCTCACAGAAAATAAATTGATCCATCTGAATACTTTACCCAATTTTAGATTCAGGGTCGCAGTAACGTTGCACGAGGCTGAGTTTTATTTATTTATTTTTTTAATAGAAATTTAAATTTTAATCCAGCCATGTGCCCAACTTCATTTTAAGATTCTTCATTGGGGCCGCTCTCATTTTTGAACTGATGATATATTTCAAGAATTGTTCTGATTAATAATTCAGTTATTAGAATAGAAAAAAAATTTCAGTAATTGTAACGGCTGTCTGAATCAGTGATCAGGCGAATTTTACAAGAAAGAAAGTAAAATGTAGGTGTGCAGACATTTGGAGCCATGTAATTGAAATCTGCAATTGAAAATGCTGTTTTATTCGGAAAAATAGACCTGAGCCTCGTAGCGTCTTACTGAATCCACCCTCAAAGTTCGTCGTTAAATCCGTCCCGTGCATAATTCTACAAAATTTACACGTTCGATTTGTTCTAGGGCAACTATCGCTTTCCGGATGCTGGTTTATACGCATTTGTTATGCCGCCGACTATGAGCTACGTTCCATACCCTATTGTAAATTCCAACGAACTTATGGCTGGTCAAAAAATACTTTTAAAATACGACGTTGTATTGGCGAATGAAGCATTCAATAAGAACAATATTATTAATCCGTATCGCGACAATAATATTCCTATTCCAAACAGGTACAACAAGAAGAAATATCAATCGAAAATTTCAAGAAATATGTAACTAAGTTTAACAGTTTTGTTTAAGTTTTAACAATAAAAATAATTATATATTATCAATTTAATTATTTTATATTATATAATATGAGATATAATACAAGAATAAATCATCTGCTTAGTTTAATATAAGGCATCTTTAATTATAACCATTACTATTATTCCATTTGGGTGTTTATTAATTGTTTTAAAGTGAACGTAAGTACATTTACACCATCATTTGTATAATGTTAATTTTCAAGGTTATTGTACCATGTATGAATATAATTATATCATTATATCTACATAAATAAGGATGAATATCTTTGGGAACTACGATAGGATCACTTGTTTAGGATACTTCTCACTTTTTAGAAAGGTACAACCTATGTTTGAAATATTTTATGAACTGCATAACATATTTTATGTTAAATTATTCATCGCCATTTCGAAATCTATAATTATTGAAAAGCGATTCAGGCTAAAAACTCTGCAAATCTTAATCTAGTAAGCCGTAATTACATTATTAGAATACATAAGAAATAATATGAATAATAACTTTCATTTCTGCATAAACAGGATATAGATTGACTATAAATATGTGCCTACCTATATTCAGTATGAAATACTAATTAATTTTAGATGCTTGAGTCTATAATAAATTTTAACACGAGAATATTATTAGTATTATAAATATGTGATAAGTCACATTTATTTCTGTAACTAAGAGATTTTATTTCTCTTTTTATAATTCTATAAATTATAAAATTTTGCAAATAAGATAGCGATTACTATGATAATTGAATAATATGTTATATTATGTAATAATATTCTTATTTATCTTACATAGCTCTACTAATGGTTTAAACAAAGCTATACCATTTGTCTATAATTTTTTATCGAATTTATTTAGAATTACGTGATTAGCAGCATCAAGTATTAATAGTAAAATAAAGAACGTAATTTTAAGATTAATGAAAAAGAGTTATTGTATTTTATTTACTTTATGCAACCATTGCATTATCTGCGTTATGATGGTTTTATATTTATATAGTTATAGATGACCACTGTAAAGATTCAAAAGGAGCAATGGGAATTATAAACGTGTTCATCAATTGCTAAAAATATCGATTATACCGTTGCACTTCATGCTTCTGGAAATATTTCATTTACGTCATTTATATCCCACCTTTGTTTATGACCCAATAGAATAGCATTCATAACTGATTCACAACACGTGAACAAAATTCTAAGTAACGTCGTGGGGATTGATATTTCCAGCTCCTATCATCGTCATATTGGTAAACTTATTACAGATAAAAATAATCCTCGTCCATTTCCATAATTTCGAATATAAGATTTGATAACAATGTACTATTGGCATTAAAAAGTAGATCCAAACTGCATATTTTCATCCAGATCATTCAAAAACAATTAATTACATAAATGGATTTTCATAACAAATAAGATTATCTAAAGATTCTTGGACAACGAATTGGAGTCTATTTTTATTCACATATCTGATAATCAAAATAATATAATGTTAGCAGCCACGTACATACCACCACGATTTGAAGGCTGCTAAATTAAGAGTTCTACAGTCATCTTGACTGAAATACATCAATTTGATCACATAATTATTACTGGGGACTTTAATATCCCATACGTGATGTGGCATTATTATCCTCTTCGTTTTGAGCATCTAGGTTACCTATCTGCTTCGCTCTTAAACAATGCCGACTGTTTTCTCAATTCATGCTCACTTTTTATTCATTACAGCTTGCTTCTAATTTATTTTTTATAGGGTATATACCTTAAATTTCATTGTCAGCACCCCTAATCTCTTACAACCTCTCGAGATCAATAAATCTATATTATATTCTGATTCGCACCATGGTTTTCCATAAATTTCTATACTCTTATTTAGAATACTCCATATAATCAAGCTAAAAATTATTATAAGTGTTATACTATATATAAAAACATTTTTATACATCATTTGGGGTTTGGATTTTTTATAACAGCAATATTGACATTTCATTAACATTATTTTATTGGATTATGAATTGCAATATATTTCAATACATGGCTTTCATTAGAATTGCACTCCTTAATTTGCGAAAAGAAAATTACCGATAAGCCATGGAAGTTATTTAATTCATTGCAAGATTACATCTCCTTGAAGAAACTTCGTGCCAAATGTTTACAACTGCCTCGTTTGAATTATACCGATTACATCACTAAAATTATTAGTAAAGTCATACGTGATAATAGATACTTTTGGTAATACGTTAATGATTTACAAATCTGCATTATAGCAATATTTCTTCTACAAATTCTAGTGATATGTCAAATATATTTTCAGATTTGCTTCACACTGTCTAATTCAACAAATTTCTGAACAACGTGTACTTAGTGTAATGTGATATTATTGCTACTATTAAAATTTGATTAAGTGAACAATACTATTATTGTTCTGATGGTGTTTCACTATATTTTATAACAAAAATTTTATTATCCCTTGTTTTATCTACCTTCTTGCTATTTTATATAAATCTTTTTCAATTGATTATTTTTCAATTTATAGAACATGGGATAGTTAAAATAATTGATAGTACCATTATATTTGAATTATGTGACCTTTTATCTTCACAAATGGGTTCTTAGTAACAGGAATTTATAAGAGCTAAGTTGATAGCCACCAATATATTCTTATTTAATCCTTATGTTTCAAGTGCTTTTGAAAACCACTATAAAGTAGATTGTTTGATTATAGAATTTCCCAAAGATTTCGATAGCATTAATCATCAATTGTCCTTACAAAAACTTTGGCGGCATTTTAGTAGTAAGTGCATACTCCTCCAATGGATATCCTCTTATCTATCACACAGAACTCAGTCAGTTCGAATACTGAATTACATATTTGCTCTATGCGAATGATCTTTAATTATTCTCAAATCAATTACAAAATCTTAGACCTTCTGATTCGATACTCGTACAAAAAGATCTTGAATCCATATGTCTATGGTGACTTGATACTGGTCTTAATATTAATTTAAGCAAGTGGCATATATAAGAGTTTCATCGTAGGTTGTTAACATTTAACAATAACTGCCCTATAAACAACCAACTTTTCCCTAAACCTAAGTTAGTAAATGATCTACATATATTCTCCATAACGACTCTTTTTCATTTACAGAACATATTTTGGCAGTCATTTGGACACTTGAGTTTCGCAAAGCGCACATCAAAGATTTTCAAAAATCCTAAAACTATTTTACATCTTTTCAATAGATTAGTAGATCCTACTTTTACGTCTACTAGTTGATCTATCTATAATCCGTATACTTCACCATGTATACCGACTGAAAAGCGTTAATCATAGATTCATACGTCTGCTAACTTTTACAGATGGGTATCCTTATGTCGTTAACTGATCACAGCTATGACAAAAAAATTTAATGTTTCCTCTATTTGGTATATCCAGAGATCTTATGATCGGACCTTAACTTATAAAATAAAAAACAACTGTATCAATTCCCGTGATCTTTCTTTTATTAGCATCCTGCCCCATTCCCATCAATCATAAATGTCCATTATGAAATATTTAACAATCTTATAGTTAATATTTGAAGTAATTTGAAAATATATCATAAAACACTGAAAAAGTCTTTTAATATATTTATAAAATTTTACTATAAACTATCTCAACAAAAAAATTGTTATCTGTCTGGTAGTCAAGATATTCTTCATCGTACATTAAATAGTTCTTACGTGCTTTGATTATCGTATAATAGCGAGAGAGTCAACTTCTAAGAGTGTGGAAATCCTTTAAAATTGAACTTTAATTTAAAATATTATCCATCGAATATGGTAAACTTTTTTTTAGCGTTTTTACAAATTTACTTACATATATAATTAATAATTTCGTAAGGACAAACGTTATTAATTCGATTTTTATTTAGAAATATTGCCTTATATTTTTATACTTAAGATTATAAGTGTAAAAAAAATTTTCTAAAATATTTTTGTCATAGGGCATTTCTATAATTCTAAAATATGTTTCAAACATTTGCGCAATGATTACGTAGAAATCGTATATAATAACCAAACATTTCAGTAACACTTTTGAATCATATATTAAATATAAATATTTTCATAATTATTTTGTTATTTTTGTAATTATCTGAAAAACATTACTGAAACGATGAAATCAGAATTCATCAACTAAGTTTGACAAAGCTCGCCAATAAAGTTTCGCTTTATTAACGAACGTATATAATTAATATATTAGCGAATGATTTCGGTAACTTTTAGCAAAATCTGGGAGCATTAATTACTGCATTTTGCAATAGAATTCGTGAAAACTTTATATATGCGAAAGATTCTCGCAATATTTAGTCTTTTAGACTTTAGAAAAAGTTAAAAATGCAATTAAATAGAAGAATGGTAACTGATAATTATCGAGTTTACGAAAAGATTAATCAGATAAAACAATAAAAGTTGAAGCATCGGAACAAATCGCCATTGCCCAGAATTCTCTCTGGTACTGTTCTACTACTGGCAAAAAAAAATATGTTTTTTTCTATTACATACGAATGTTTTCCTTAAAGACTCGTAATTGAATAGTTTATGCACGTTTTTTTTAACGCGCTGTACGAATAATAACCTTCCGACTACAGAAGCTATTTTTTCTTCTCATTTAGAAGCATTTTCACGTGACAACGGGCAAACACTTTATTCATTTTTTAAGTTTTACGAGCTTATTAAAAGATTAAGCTTCGAGCAATGTCATATCTTGCAGAGAAATAATATGTACGGTATACAGTTATATATATACTAATTGTCATGGCCATTATTTTTTTCATTTTCCGACTTTAAAAATAATTTAAATGTAACGATACAGTCTGGTTATTTTAGAATTATTAACATATTATAAATCGACACATATAATATCCAACTGTGCAATAAATTATTTCAATTTTTCATTTCATTTACATTCATTATTGCTCATAAAATGATAAATAAGTTTTTTTTTGTCCAGCACCCCCAACTTTCCAATTTGATTTTTCGTATCTCGCGGTGAAAATGGAAACAAACATAAAGTAGCACGTAATTTGATTTTTTAATTTAGGCTACCACGCCTATTAAAATTCGAATTTTGACAACATATGTCTCGATTTGTTTCGAGTTTCTTCTATTTTTTCAAATATTAGACGAACTGTCGTGATTATTCATTAAATATCGCCCACCGTAGTGTCGTCTTCGCCACAGTCTGCCTCGTGGATGTTCTGAAGTAATTTATTTCACGTAAGCTAAATTGTGCCCAGAATAACGTACTTTTTATCTCTGTACGATTTTTTGTAAGATTTTCTATAATTATGTGAAATTCGTATATATGAAAATCATTCGACGACAAAAAAGAAACAGAAAACTGATACTGTACGTGACAATTTTAAATATTTGCAAAAGAAGTCTAAATAAAAATTATAGAAACCCAATAAAGTGCATATTTCATGACCTGTACACTTGTTCAATATAGAGTTTATATTTTTTCGAGGAAACTGCTTTGTAGTGTATAAGCATTGTAAACTGAGATTTCTTGTAAAATAACAAGCGTCGATACGTCGAGGAGTAGACTGCACTGCTATAGGATAAGAATAACGAAGCCGAGATAAAATCCTGCCTCTTCTATATGTTATAATTTTTTATGCGTTTTCCTAAGTAAATTTTAATGCACAAAATTTTTAACGAGGCCATGACTGGTATTCTTCCTTCGTTTTTTTTTCATGGTTTTCAGCGATGAAAATCCAATCTGCATCTATCTCCACTAAGATCTGCGTCCCAAATGGCACTTGATTCGGATCAATTGGATACACAAGCAAGGCTAAAGTAGATCTGACGCACTTAGAGTAAAGAGTCATTGTTGTCACCGAATGAAAGACAAAAGTGCACTGGGGCAAGCCGATATCTGCCGTACAAAATTCGAGACGAAGCTGCCAGGTACCGAAGAATCTCGAAATGTCTAAAGGACTGTAGTGCAATTATTTATTTAAATGTTTATATTTCGTTTGCATTAATTTCGCGGTCTCTTAAATGAAATATAATTTGCTTTTAAATAATGTTAGGAACGTATAATCTGTATTATACGATTGGATTCAATACAATGAGACTGAAAAGTGATTTAACGAATTGGAGTTATTTCTTCATCTCGATGAATGATGCGAGTAACTTATTTTTATAATCAAAAATATTTACACTATATATATATATATATATATATATATATATATATATATCGTGTTATCTCGTAAATCTTAATTCTTGACTAACCTATAATTATTATCATTATACAAGCACATATTTATTATATTATAAAATGAATAATCAAGTACGTAATAATTTTGGGAAATGTACATCCTCGCTATCGCTTCAATACAATGGCCATGGGTTATCTCTCTGTACAATTTTTTTTTTTTTTTTTTTTTTTTTTTTTTTTTTAATATCTCCTTGAAAAGCAAAATTTTCTATCGTATCTGCTGAAAATCGTAAACTCGCGACCCTCGTTTTTTTCTCCTCTCTTCAACGACCTTATATATATACACATATGCCTGTACAGTTTATTTCCATTGAATTTAGCTCGAAAACAGGTTTCGGCGAGTAAAGCGGACAATCGTATATAGGCATTATTGTATCCTCCGCAGAAAACCTGAAAGTATTAAAATGAGATTAAAACAAAAAAAAAGAAAGAAAGAAAAAAGTGTATAAACGACGAGGAATGAGCAGTGCTCCTTCTTTCCATGTCTCGTAATTATTTCTTCTTCTTTTCGACGCCTATGTGGACGGCTTATACATCCACAAATAGAAACTCGCCGGGCAATCCTGAGGTCGGCTAAAAATGAAAATAATGCAGTCCGAGGGAGTCTCGTTTTATGATCAAAGAATTCATAAGATAATATTTTTATACAGAGCTCTATGACAATATAGAAGAATTCGTAAAATAATATTACTTAATACACCATCTATATAAGTTATTATCAATAAATATATGTTGATATTAATTATCATTCTTATAGGACCATGGATGCATTGAGCAAAAAAAAATTGTACACTTGTACGAAGTATATCTATATTTGAATCAAGTAACTAAAATATTTCATTGAATTGCGAAACCATTCGATAAAGAAGTTTTCTGTAGTATAACGAATGGAATTATTATTACATCGATTAAATATATAGATTATCAAGTCAATAACATACATGATTCAATTACATATCTCATTGAATTCAAATGCATCCTTATTGAACATTCTTATTGGAAATATATAAATATGAAACAGTATTTAATACAATATTAACGATATTACTACTGAAATATGATAATTATTTCTTTCATCGTTCAACTAAATAATGCGATTTTTTAAAATATCTAATTCGACGATCGATATATAAATTTCCAGTGATAAATCGAACAGTTCTATCTGAAAACAGCAGCGGATGACCAATTGAAGCGCCACGCGTGCTCATAGAATACTATGTAAATTCTATAAAATTTCATCAGTATAATATATATATATAGTCATTTTAAAATGATCTATTCATAGATCAGTGACATAATCTCATTCGCTTCGATTTATTTCACGCTTCGAGTACCGAATATATAAAGTAAAATATGTAAAAACTATTTACCCAACCTTTTATAATCGTTTATTATACTTCTCATCGGTCTTTTTCGTTCTTGTTGTGAGTCATCTATTCGGTGCATTAAATTCGAAATATTATTTTACGGCCCGATATCCGTAACGTACCTAAAGATGAAATTTGAAGAAAAATAAAATAAAAAGAAGAAGAAGAAGAAGAAGAAGAAGAGGAAGAAGCGAACTGGAGACTTCTAAAAAGAAATAAAAAATGCAAGGTAGAATTATACTATAGAATTGTATTTCTATACATATATATATATATATATATATATATATATATATATATATATATATATATATGCATGACTGGCTGGTATATCATTATGAACGTATCTCCATCCTTCAAATGGAATTTTCTACTTTCATTTACTTTTATTTACAGTCACGGATGACACCTGCGCGAACTAATCGCGGCGTATGCCTTGTTTCTCTTTTATTGCAAAGGAGCAAATTGAAGGCGTTGATGAATCCTTGGCACAGCTTTTAGAGCATTCGTTTCTTTTTTGTTTTCGGTCATTTTGGCTCTTTTGAAATGATAATCATGACGTACGCGCTCGCACAGCCAGCGGAGAGAAAGAGACAGACATTTATTTAAAATTTTTTTTAAGGTTTTTTTTTTTGTAATAAAATACATATAAAACGTGCGTCTAAGTTATCGATAAAATTAATCGGTGTGCAGCAAAAAGAAAACAAAAACGATGCTTTGTGCGAGCAATTATATGCTACTGGGAGGTGCGCGCGCTATGTGAAAAAGTACAGTAAGTACACACGCACACACACATACGCATACGCACGAACACACGGATGCGAAGCAAAAAACACAAGAGAATAGCGAAGGTCGGGATAAATCGCTCGGGTGTATTCTTTGTATAGAAATCTTAAGACCCGATAAGTATAAATATATGCGCATATCGCGATCGTGCGTGCAATCATCATTATTTAACGGGGATGGCGCGATAATTAATTTTCAGATACGATTTGCGAACGCGCCGCCGCAGCTAATCTTTACTACGAACAACTGAATTTTTAATCCGTGTCTACAATTGCATACGCGGCTAAGCCTGCACACACACACACACACACACACACACACACACACACAGATTGTCCGATCGCACAAGTGCAATTAAAAACTTAATTTTCAATATTTACAAGACAAAAAGAATCCTCCACCTTATGAGCGATCGAGGAGGAGGAAAAAACAAACGCACGGCAGCGTACGATCGTACGGCCTGAGAATCGTGGATTAAATCATAATTTTTACTGGTATCGCGCGCGTAAAAACCGACGGACAAAACTCGTTACGGATACTTGTCGAGCGTCCAGCGCCGTTTTTTCTGGGGCCCGCACCAATGGGCTCCACTTGCCAGAGACCATTTCCATGTTTACATATTTATTGTATATAAATGAACTAACATACAAGTATCGTTAAATAAGGCTTTATGAAGGAAAATTGACAATATTATTATTATTAAAAATTTTACCTATGTCGACTGATTCTGAATTGTAACAATAAATATTTTTATCGGTCTTACAGTCTTTATAATATAATAATATTAACTAAAACAATGAGTCAGACTGCCTTTGTTTATAGTCACTTTTTGCTACTGTTACATTTCTTTTATCTGCATTCTGGAATATAGTACTTGTGTTCTCTTTTAAGAAATTCTTGTCCGTTTTGCATTCATGTACGATATTACTATTTAAATAATTTTGAAATCTATTTTCTTTTTTAAAATTATTAATAACCTTCGCTAATGAGGTTCTACATTATTCCTTCATATCAATTTTGCAACTAACAATACCATTTTCTACGTCATATTATTATTAATTCTACGTTAACATTATTATTAAATCTTTGTTTTTTTTTAACCACCTTAGTCACTCTGAACCAATTTGACTAATCAGCTAAATGTATAATTACTAAAACGGGCAATTATTACCATATTATTCAATCGGAGAGATTATTTAATTTCGTTTGGCAAATTTTTTATTTTATTAATTATATTCTAAAAAGTAATATAAAAGTAATATAAAAGTAATATAAAAAGTAATCTAAAAGTAATATAATAGTAATCTCAAAGTAATATAAAAAGTAACATAAAATATAAAAGAATCAAGGAAGCTTATCTTTATAGACATCTTTGCACTTTTACCGCTTTATATCGGAATATCATAAATTTCGTCGACGGGCCCCAAGAGCATGGAATTATGCTGGCCCAGGAGTGTATCAAGTCAAAATCTCAACGGGGACAGAAATAAAAGCACTTCGGAAATATTGTTGAAATATCGCGCGATCAATATTACGGTATAACATTACTGCGAATTTTAAAAATATTGAACTAGTCAATATTTCTACCGCATCGGAGTAATATTGCAGAATTCTACTTTTATTAATCTTTTAATTCGAATATCAATATTTATCAAATCAATCTTTATCAAATTATATCGAGAATCTATATATTTGCACAATTTTTCAAAGGTAATGAAATTACATATAACTTTATATTGGCAACATATATTATATATATATATATATATATATATATATATATATATATATATATATGTATGTATGTGTGTATAGATGTATATATGTATATATATTATTTTTACGATTATTTTTTTACCACTAGCGAGAGAAAGCTTCATACTTATATTGTGCGGTTATATGACAATACAATAGGGCTGCGATCTTTTTACGATATATTGACGTTTGGTGTATATATATATATATATATATATATATATATATATATATATATAAAGAGAGAGAGAGAGAGAGAGAGAAATAAATTACTCTCATGTAACAACAGTTGAAAATGAAAAAGGAAATAAATTCTATTCAGACATTTTATTATGATGGACTCTCCTCGATGGCTTTCCATTCAGCTACATCGAGCTTTCGTCTTCTTGACAGTGGAACATAACTTTCACCCACAACATTCTCCATTATTCTCACTGTTTGAATTTATATTATTTATTTATAATACTTATTTTATTTATTTTTTTACTTTTTTCATTTATTACAATTTTGCTTTATAGCTGCTCGCGCTTATCATTGACAATGAGCATTGATAATTTATTGGATAAATCTAGTTTTATTATATTAGATACACAGTTCCAGAAGCAGAAGTTTTAAATATAAAAAATCGAGTAAGCCTTACTTTTTTTTATATTATATTGAAATAAAAAGGATTTAGGTCGTAACGAAGACACTTTGTTCGATGCATAACACTCGATAATCGAATCACTGATAATGAAATGGGTGTTCGGCTGCAGTGCCTTCATTTTCCAACTAATGATTAGAAACAAACATTGAAAATGAATTTTTATATTTCTTATGGTAAAAAAAAAATTTTTATTGTAGTCACCGCAGATTTTATTATTATCCGATCATAAGTAACGTATATATTTATAATCTTGGGGGGTGATTGCAAATAAGGAAAGACTCTGAGATCGATACAAAAATATTTATTAGTTTATAATGACAAGCTAATGCAGATGTATTTTTCAAAAGAAAATATAAAAAACCAATGTTGCAAATTTTCGATTATGGTAATTATAGAGCATGACTGGAATGTTTTACTCGATCCCAAGTACCATCAGATTATTTGTATTTTAGAAACTTTTAAAAATCTCACTGATCCAACGGCGGAAAAACATTCCTCAAACGTATTTAGTAATTTGATGAGCAAAAATCGAATAGAATTTTATAAAAATCACTAGCTCCTATCATAGAGAGTGATATAAAGTATAGGAATTTTTTTCTCATCTTTAGTCATAAAATACATACAGTTATGTAATACTAAAAATTTTTTGTTAAATATTATAGCTGAGTAATAAATAAATTGTACTCGAATGTTCGAAAATGAATTAAATACATTTTAACAATCGCAAATCGGTCTGTTTCGTTTAAATTTATCCAACATTACCTTGACTAGTCTGGCCTTACGTGGTTAAGAAGATGCGCTTTGACCGCTTGCGGGTTGATTTTTTCATCGATACGGCCATCTAGTAGAGAATATGGATATCACAACTTAATTTCCGTCTTTGAGTCCATGCATGTAACGGAGAATACAATTTCCTAAAATGTTAAACTAATTCTGTAAGAAAAATCTCAATTATATGTGTGAAATGCTGTCCTCGCTTTATTATCGAGTACACAGTATTTTTTTCTAAAATATTTTTTTTTCCTCTCGGCGTACCTATGTATAAATTTGTATCTTGAGAAATTCTCCCGTAGATGTGACTCGTCACAGCCAACTCATCTTAAATATTATCATATGATATGAAATTTATATTAAACTATATTAAATTTCATACCATGTGTAGAAGAAAAAAGCAAAAACAGAAAACAAAAAAAAAAAAAAAAAAACAAGAAACCCATCGAGTCAATTAAAGATGTGATTTCCAACAAAAGAAAAAAATTTAGCCACTGATGCCGTGAATAATGACAGGATGTTTTCGCTATCGCCGAAGAAAGGCGAACAAGAAACAGAAACAGAAAGCCGTTGCGAATATGAAGCCGAGTAAAATCGAAAAATACACGACCATAATAATATTGCACTTTCTCGAACCAAGGATCAAATATGATGCTTAGCGTCGGGTGTGCGACGATCTTGCGGCGGGAGAGGGGGTGGGGAAGGGAATTGATGCACATCGCCCGATGCAAGCCGATTCTCCGAACACACACACACGCGCGCGCTCGCACAGGATTTTACTGGACGCGCGGATTCGCGGCCCGGTATGCGTACCGCGTGGGAAGGAAAGTGAGGGGAAGGGGGGGAGGCGAATAATGCAATGACGATCGATATATGTGCGTATGATATAAAACCGGACCCGTGAACGATCCGGACTCGATGGCATTCTGATATATATATATATATATATATATATATATATATATATATATATATATATAACTGTCACCAGAGCATACATGTGTCACACATGTAATGTACATATATATAGTGGTTTGGGCCGGCGGCAACGGCGACCACGCTATAGTCGATATATATATATATATACATATATCTATATAAAACTCTAATCTATACACGACTGTATAAAAAGGAGCCCGCTTTAAAGCGGCCACGCTCAGTATTTCTGTGTCGCGCGACTTAAGTGTAGAATATATATACAGTATATATAAATATATATATATATATATATATATATATATATATATATATATATTTACACACATATATTATAAAATAATACAATTGCAGTTTATTGGGTATTATTTTGCTCGCGCACGGCCGGCGTTACATTAAATCCCTAATACGATCACCCGCAGTAACTTGGAGCAATATGAAGGTGGCTGCTCTGCTGTTCGGTCTGGCGGTCTGTGTCATTGGCGCGCACTCGGTGAGTCCGGCGATCATTTATTTCATCGGTTCACGGAACAGTGTCGCTCTTCCGCTCCTCGTATTGTCATTTATTTATTGTTTCGATTTCTCTCTCTCTCTCTCTCTCTCTCTCTCTCTCTCGTCCATTACTTTTTTTAAAAATTTTTTTTAATACGCAAGTAGTTCTGCACGTATACGGTCAGGCGCGGCAGCGTCGCTGGCCGGGCCGATAAGAGCTTTCGAAAGTCGCGCGAGTTATGCAACGTTCGACCCCCCTGTACGGTCAGGATTTTTCGTATACACGTTACATTTTTTTCTTTTTGCGACGAGACTTCGGATGATCGCATTGCGAGAGCCCGTGAGATTTATGGTTATTTTTGTTTTCTTTTGTCCCTCTTAAAGAGCACGCTGACCGACGTGCAGAAATCGAAGCTGAAGGAATTCAAAGATAGCTGCTTGGCCGAAACCGGCGCCGACAGAGGTAAGAAATTTTCAGAATATATATTGTGTAAAATATCAGCGGGCTAGAGCAGTTCCCCCCCTCCCTCTCACTCTCTTCCTCTCTCTCTCTCTCTCTCTCTCTCTTTTGAAGTACGTAAAGAAATAAAGATCCCATTGAATATGTGATACATTATTATAGCCAATTTCAAATTCTAGATTCGTTCATTGTACTTATAATAATTATATCGTTAATGTTCTGAATATCAGTGACGAATAATTAATAATTAATGTACAATTATCTAAGATAGCGTTTCTATTATTATCGGCTATCGCGAGTATTTTCAGAATTCACGCGAATCGAGCCCCGTGAATTAATCGTTCGCTCACGCTACCTCTCCGCTGTACATCTCATTATGTTTTATTCCCCCTTCAAATTACACAAATGCATATGTTAAGCGCGTGGCAACGGGTCTTTTTTGGTTTTCCGCTTCTTCTTTTTCGTTTTTCTGTTCCAGACGTTATTGATGGCATCGTGAAAGGCGCGCCACCGGTACGCGATTCTAAGATCGACTGCTACGCTGCCTGTATCCTGAAGAAGGTCGGAGTTGTAAGTATAATGTGCTTAGTATATTACACATTAAAGTTTTGCCAAAAAAAAAACAAAAAAAAAACAAAAAAACAAACACTTCTTATCTGGTCTAGCAATAAGACGCGCGTGTACCAGTATAACTGAGATTCTAAGATATGTTAGAAAAATATTTTAAATTGCTTGTTACATATTTACGACGCATTTCTTTGAAATATTTGAAAACATTCTTTCGATTTTTGTTAAGGACAATTTCTTTCATGATATTATTAAAATATTTTATAAAGAATTTTGAATATTTTTATAAGATATATGGCAAATTAGATTTTTGAAACGAAAATTAAAGCGCAATTTTTTATGTTAAAAGTGCTAAAATTTTGTCTTTACGAAGTTCTTGAGGAACGTGTTACGTGAAACACAAGTTTATATAAGGGGAACAAGGGATAATATCCTTTTTCTGAACGATCTCTAAATGGTTTTACAAATTGACTTTCTCTAATAATAATATCGGGAAAAAAATAATAATTAATAATAACAATATTATCATTAATAAGTAATAATAAATAATAATATACGAAAACTATTGGTTGTATAAGCGGACAAGATCTTCGCCATTCGATAAAAGAACAATTTCTATATTGTAATATTCCATAAATAATTTACAAGATTTTTTTTTCAACTTTGAAAAATCGAAAGTAGGATTTTTACAACATTTAAATATCTTTTTTTATCTTTTATCTACGTTTATTCAAATAGTTGATTACAATAATTGTTAAAAATTTTCCTAAATATTCTTTCTGAATGAAATATTGTATGAAAATATTTTGCTCGAAATTTTTATAGATAATTGATTAAAAATATTCTATATACATTTTTACGAAATATCTTTCAAAAATTCTAATCAAATATTTTCAAAATATTTAAGAAATATTGTAGAAGTATGGAATTTTCAAAATGTTAGATGGCATTCTTCGGGGGTGAATATAAACCAGAACAGCCTGACTGTCATTATTTTAGCTAATATATTATATTATAAAGACTGTAAGACCCATAGAAATATATATTAATTTAATTCAGAACAGTCGACATAGGTACAATTTTTAATTTTAATGTTAGATGACATTTTAGATATATATATATATATATATATATATATATATATATATATATATATATATATATATATATATATATATATATATATATACATTTTTCGTAGAAAATGCAGAATTTTAAATTTACTATGATATTGAGAAAGAAAACAGTAAAGTAAAAAAATTTAAGATAGGGATCGTCCATCTTCCGCGGACTTTTTAAAAATAATAACAATATCATTAATTAAAATATGATATTAGATTTATTTTTATTTAAACAGAAAGGCGCATCGATCGATTGGATAGTCGTACTTTTGTATTCTCAAATTTATAAGAATTTTATATATACATATATATATATATATATATATATATATATATATATATACATACACACATACATACAAACATATATACATACACACATACATACAAACATATATACATACATACATATATTTTTATTAAAGAAGAAGAAATACATACATTCATACATACATTTTTATCAAAGAGCGAAGCAATTATTCACGATCAGTCTTATTGCACTCGTTTGATTCCCGCCTCCCTTTCGACGGAAAACGAAGCGGACTATATACGCGAGCATTTCTTTATACGCAGATCTTCTTTGTAACGAAGCTTATGATTTGCGTATAAATATTTAATACGGCTGACGCGATTCATACATCAGAATTTTTCAGGTGTAAAAACCAATCGGGGAAAACTTTACATTATAACGATGGACAATTATTACATAAAGTGAGTCTGACATGTGTGCTTGTACATATGTGTCTGTCGCGCAACACAAACATAGTAAATTTATACCGATTTAAGGTTCTTATAAAAAGTCTCGCACGCTGATACATCGATAGTTAATTATAATTGCAAGATCGATAGTTCATTATAATCTAAAGATTATCGCCTGTAAATATTATGTTCATTAATGTTTATAATGACTATGCTGCTGTACATATAGATAAATATCACTTATCTCAATATTACAATACAGCAGATTTATATAATCGAACAAAGTCACGATTTAACTGAAATTATCCGCACCGCAATTATATGTACATTTTTGTTTTGTTGTCGTTGCGCGCCGTCTATTACATATACTTGTTCTTAACGCCACTGTAGAAAATCATGGTAATGATCGTGATTTATGCGCATTTGTAAAAGTCAGCGGCGCAGTGTTGGTGGAGCTCAGAGGGCAATTTATTGACATAATTTATCGAGGAATTTAACGAAATCGTTATCAAATTACATCGTGCACACTGACCGACATTTCAATTCGACCCCTAGTGAACAATATCAATATGTAAACACACACACACATATGCTTTTCCATCGAGCTTTATTAGAGGGCCCACCACAAAGATACTTATTTATTATTTTCTTGATAATTGCAGTTTCGCGCTGACGGCAGCTTCGACGTCGACGTAGCGAAGAGCAAAGCGGCCAACACCCATGTCGACCTGAAGAAGGCTAACGAGGTTATCGACAAGTGTAAAGATATTAGTAAGTGTATGACTTATATATTGTAATATATCTATATATATATATATATATATATATATATATATATATTCTTCCGAATTTAACAATACTGAATTAAAAGCCTTCAATCTTCTAATTTCCAGTGTTTCTAAAATTGAATATCCTTTGCAATAATGTCTAAGAAAAGGTTTCTCTCATTTTCAAGTCTTAAACTATTAAATTCTTCTTCAAAAAATTTGTCGGCAATATTGGGCGTCTTTAAATTAAAAAAATTCATAATTTCGTCAGAATGTTTTTCTTTACTAATAATCAAATCAAGACATCATGGAATATTCAAGACATTATATAGGCATATAAATTCAAACAAGTACATATTCTCGGACTGATTCTTTGGGAGTTTGCGGTTTGTTATTTTGGTTTCATTTTTGCATAGAACCCTGTTTCGACCAGCTTTCACATGCGTTCCTATTTCTGGATTCCCGTGCACTCACCAGAGATACTAGATGAACCTTTAGACGTCGCTGATACGTGATATCCCTACGATAATTTGGAAATCAGCAATTCAAAATCCCATCATGGATATACTATGATAAATCATGTTGAAAAACGTCAGGTCGATCTGTAGGTAGATTTTAGATAGATGTTACTTGGGCCGATTTACGTCGTATGTAGTTTTCTACCGCTTCTATACGTAGATTTCTAAATCCGTGAATTTTACATAGATTCATACATGGTTTCCGTCAATATCTACGTAAATTACTATATCTATTTCTATGTCGCCATGTATTCAGAAATCCATGTAGAATAGAATTCGACACTTGAACAACATAGAGCAGACACTTAAATTTTTTACTTTAAATACATTTTAAAGCACACTTCCATTGATACAGTTTCGTAGCTTTTGAAATTCAATAGCCAGGGACATTTTCATACATTTTGTATACATCTTAACTTTCTTGGATTATTGAAAAAAGCTGATAGAAGAAGTGACGTAGGTAAACGTGGCCAAAACAAAATATTGCCAAAAGTTATCTAGCGTTCTAGGGGAAGCCTATAATATTGCTTCATTTATTCGTCATTATTTACATAAATTTTTCTGAGCATCCTAAACTTTGACATGGTTAGCAATTTCAATTCCCAAAGTCTGGGAATGGGCTGATAATTTGGACAAAAACTGGAAATTTTTGGCAACTTTTCGCAGGATTAGATAAAGTCTAGAATTTTTGAACAACGTCTTGGAAAATCCATTCGAAGTTCATTTCTACAACGTGTACAGATGTTGTTCTAATTTAATTTTTTTTTTCAAACATTTCCATACTTTGCCCATATTATCCAATCTTTGCCAAACATTGATGGGGAAAGCAATTTCACACATTTACCCATGCTCGAAGAGGTCTGTTAATACGTCGATTGAACCGTATCAATCGGATACACTCAAAATATCTTAAATAATCTTCTAACTGACGCATTTGTATACTTATCGATAAGTTTTCGCACGCATTTAAAATGCCCACTAAGGTAACTAATTGTTCTTATACATTCTCTGCTAACAATTCGAATTTATATAGTAATTTTTGGTGAAACCGCCTTTTTTTCACCGCGCCTTTTCTATCCAGAAAATACTGACACGAAGACGTTTTTATTATGTACAAGAAATACAAATAATTCTAATAACTCCAATTTTTTACAGCCGGCTCAAACTTGTGCGAGAAGGGTGGCAACATCATGGCCTGCTTCCTCGCCAACAAGGAATTCCAAGTCTTCGATTAGAGAACGACGGGCGAGATAGTGTCTCTTCTTTTCCAGACTTCTTCAATCATTCGAATACATTATGTAAATTATTGTTTGCGAATACGAACGACCGCAACGAATGTTTATGTGTATTGTTAAAATAAATTTCGACGATTATCTGATTAAAATATATATAAAAAAACAACAAAGAATTTTGAGTCTTTTATTCGTTTTTATTCATTTTATTCTTAACCCATTTGTTTTTACTTGTGCTTCTTTTATCTTCTGTTTTTTTTTTCAAATTTACACTACGGTTCTTAATATAGCCACTGCAGTATTTTATACCATAACATGTATTAATCCTGAAGATGATTATTGCATTCGCATAAAAGAGCAGCGTCTCTGATGCATCAATGGTCGTCATCGATCATTCGACCCGACGATAATTCAGTATTAAATATCGCCGAACAACTCATGCTCAGATTATTATTAATTATTGTATAGATTCGTCCGCATTTCATCGAGTAATTATAAAAATATATGCAGTCGCTCGTCGCTTGGCATCTTCATTCGTCGCATTTTATGCGTTGACAATTATGAAAGTTACCACGCGATTCGGTGTCTTTTGGATATACCTCGTAATCTGCTGTAATATGTATGGTTCTTTGGTATGTATATGTAATAAGGATTGATATTGTTATTATTATTATTATTCAAGCATATATATATATATATATATATATATATATATATTGTGACGTAGTAGTAAGTTTAGATATGTATTATAATTTTTGTTATTGTTAATAAGTGGTTAGTTTAGTATGAAGAGTTCACTCGAATCATAGTAGATTATAGTATGGTTAATCGTATCGAAAAGAAAATTACGAATATGCTACACTGAACAAGGTAAAATATTTTCTTCATTTGTAGCAACATAGTAAGTAAATCGTCTTTTTTTTTTTAAATTAAATTAAGAAAATCTATTTACTAGATTTAGGAGTAGAACTTATTTTATTTATATGAACTTTCGACCAGTTAAGAAAATATTTTCTTAATTTAAGAAATGGTTTGCTTATGTTAAAAGATGGAAAGCACTATATACTGTAATAATTATATGAAGGCTGAAAATATTGTGAATTATATATATATATATATATATATATATATATATATATATATATATATATATATATAATGATCGTTCACAACGGACGGCTCTCTCGTCATAAAATATCCATAAAACCAGGGCAGGCCATCAGCGCTTAAAGCCGGCGTCGAGGCGGCCAACGGCAACGATCACTATTACTCCAAATCCAGGCCTGCTTGCGTAAATCTGACGCAGATAACCGTAGTTGTCAATCTCCTAGATAAAGAGTGCCTGGAGCAGGGGAAGGCGGGTAGTGACACCAGTAAGAATTCTGAATTTTTTTTTCATTTATATTGTTATAGTGTGGCCGCTCTATGTGCGGGCGTGAGCGGAGTGATAAATTCGATAATGAAGTCATAAGTTTGTGTGTGTGCGTGTGTGTGCGCGTGCGAGTGTCTTGGAGGATTTTTTTTTTCAAGTCGGTAAAAAAATATATTTATTGTTTATTATTGGTTTTCGACATTTTCGTTCAATGTCTTATTTTAATTTTTTTATTTTAAAAACTATATATATACTACAAGAAACAGTCACTCATTTTTAAAGCACGTTTTTCACTAATTTCAACCGGAAAAAAGCAAGTATTTTCGATTAAACATTCGATCCAAAATTTTTAATTTATAATTTTTTCTTTTTATTTTTATTTTATTCTATTTTATCTTATTTTATTATTATTTCATTTTATCTCTAATTTTTTGCTATTTTTTAGTAATAATTTGTACTTTAGTTTTTACAAGAGTGAATATAAACAAGAACAGTCTGACTGCCGTTAGATTAGTAAAATTGGTTTATTGTGTGTAAATAATGTGAGCCCGTTAAAAATTTTGTTAATTTAATTGACAAAAGTTCGCGACAGTAAAATATTTGGTTATTAATTTTCAATTAAAAATAATATTTTATAGGTTATATTAAATCTGTATATGCTTTTATTAATAATTTCTAAAAATTATAAATCAAATGCCGTTTGAAAGAAAACTGTTTACTAGTTATCATCTAGTTACATCAAGATATTACATGATGTACAGCAATTTGAAAAAATGCACGTTTCTAAAAAAAAACGGTAAAAAGAGCTTCCCTAAATTTTATACTAACAGCTCTCGCAATGATCCTTTAAATTTTTGGATGATAATTTTAAGTATTCAAACCAATTGTTCGTATCTTGTGTGCAAAAGAAAGAGTTTTTTTTTTTATTTAATCAAATATCCATCCACTTGCTATTTTGAATTTTCTACATATATCATATCATACCATATCATGTTATATATAAAAAATACATATATAAATATATAGATTTCAGGAAGGAGGAGGGTAACGAGTTGGGGGTGAGGGACGTGACCATGGATGGATACGCGCTTTGTCTGCTGAAGAAGGCGAGCGTGGTGAGTGCACTGAGAATAAAGAAAGATAGTGACACCCAAACGTTTGCCTCAAAGATCTAGATCCAATGGTTATATTTACCAATTTGTTTTTAGATGAGCACTCAGGGAAAGATCAATAGAAACTTTGATATTGTCAAAGTTGTTCAACATCTTTACAGGAAGACCAACGAAGTTGGCCTTGATCTTAGTTACATAATAAAGTCTCTTGAGAGATGTAGATACTTAAGTAAGTGGCAATTCGATGAAATGAATAAATAAATGAAAAAAATACATACACATATACAATAAGAATGGAGTCCAAAGACTGTTTTCGTAAAAGTACGAAATTAAAAAAGTGAATAAGGTTAACGGCCCGTTAAAATTATGGAGCGTACATATTGATTATCAGAAGGTGGAAAATTTTTGAAAAGCGTTCGATTTGGTATCTTAAAAAAAAGCTCGGTGCAGCTTGGTAATCCCTAGTTTTCAGAACAACACGGTTCAGAAAACTTTATGAATTACTTTCGTCTATACTTTGTTCTTTGTTGCACTGTGGTAAGGGGAGGGGGGACGATTTTGAAACTTTTTTTTTACTTAAAAAACCAGACAGGTCATATAGTTTTCTTTACTTTGCTTTTATTTCGCTTGCGTCAATTTTTTACCAAGATTCAAATTCTGACATTAAATGATTTTTCCCCTCACTTTTATCATTGTACGATACCTCAGCGTGCAATCTTTAAAAAAATCGACTAAAATTTCTGTAAATTTGATCTCTGATTTTTTCAGTAATAATTTAGTTCTTAACGCTTGAAGTAAAATGTCGATCAACAAAAAAAAATTACATTCTGATATGATTGGTAAATGTATGGATTTTTCGTGGTTTTGTTTTAGTTCTCTTTGCATTCAGAAGTCTTGCCAAGAAATTTGGACGTTTTGACCTAGTACAAAAAAGCTTTTGGGCATGTGATGAGACGAAAAGAAGAGTATATAAATGAGATGGATTTTTTTGTACAAATACATTTTTTATCAAATAGTCATAGGTGCATCTTATAAGCATTTTATTCGTTTTTTTTTTTAATAACAGCACATATCATCCAATTGCTAGTTGCTGATATATGGAAAATAAATGTAAAAGTAATCTTTTATTCGTTGAAACTAATGAATGATGGCAGAGAAAAATTGATAATTTTATTCATGTACTCTTTCGAATATTGGAATCGTAATCTTAATCGATTAAATTATTTCATCAGATCTGGAAAGTCGACTAATATCAGTTTCAAAGAGCTCTGTTCAGATCCTGGCATTGATTTTCCAGCAAGCCAATGCCAATTAAAAATTAACAAAAAAAAAATTAGTTTTCCAAAAGACCCTATAATTTATCAGCTAACATTACAACCGACTCTTGTACTTTGTTTCAGCTGGAACTGATGAATACACGGTTGCCATTAAATTCATGAAATGCCTACTTGACAATCAAGGAGCCATCATACATTGGTGCGATCGAAACTAAATCGCCGAGCTTCGTGCAGCGTACACATTACGGATAGAATGTTTTATGCACCCAACGCACTCATTATGTATATATATACATGAAAAGTACAAATCGTAATTTCCATAAAAGAACAAGACTTGAATATTAATAGTACATATAAACAGCATAGTATACTGTACACGACTAGAATTATTAGAACTAGAAAAAAAAAGAAAACGTTTACTAAGCAATTTTCTATTTGACTCTGTCGAAATAATTAAAAAAATACCAAAAAAAAAAAAAACAATGGAACGAAGATGGCGCCATATATTTCACCGAGATGAATCGCTAATCGTCAAAATTTGTTAATATCATAACCTTTACAAAATCAAATAATTACACAATAATCGCTTAAATTTAAGTTGTGTCAGAAGGAAAGAAAAATTATCCAGTAAAATGACACTCTATACGCCAAAAAGTTATCCATGGAGACCAACTATTGGATACGAAACAATCGATGCCTATCCAGTGTGAGACCTAATTATTATACATTTTTAAATTTTCTTATCTCTTCAATTTCGTAGCTATGAATAACTTTACTCTTCTATAGATGTATAATAAATTTTAATTCTAACCATAATTTTGAAGTTTAATTAAATCATCCCGAAATTATTAAATAATTACAATGAAGCAGAATATATCTGTTTATATGTGAATCGATGAAAATAGCACCGATTAGAAAGTTTTATGCTGGCAAAAATCTATAGAGATATTGTTGGAAAGCTTTCGATATTCCTTGGCTAGATTTCACAGTATCATTCGTAAAAGTCCATTTTTCCAGAAAATTACTGAACACAACTATAATATATATTTATTTCATTTCTATTCCAAATTTTCTTAATAATAATAATAATAATAATAATAATAATACCAATATCCTTCTAATACCCGAAAATGTATTCTATTTATACCAAACTACCAGGATATATATATATATATATATATATATATATATATATATGTGTGTGTGTGTATATCTCGTCCCTCTTCAGCCCATCGATCCCGATAACGAATCAGCGCGTTCTGCCCTGCTACGTGCCCAAGACCCTCCAGATCGCCCCGGTGACCTTCCCGAGCCTGGCGGTCGGCTACGACCGGAGCCCGGTCCACGTGGCGCGGGCGGCCCTCGCCACGCGCTACAGGGCCGAAAAATGGGCGGAGAACCAGAAAAGCCTGATGAGGGAGGTGTCCGAGAATCTGGCAGCCTCGGTGCCGATCAGGGACCACCTGGCGAAGCTGAGCGAGTGCGCGGATTTTTGAAGATCAATTTTATGAAATGTTTAGGAAGTGCTTTATCAAAACACAATGATAAAAGCGTCTCCTCCCCCCTCTCTATCTCTTTGCTCTCTCCCTCTCTTTCTCTTTCTCTCTCTCTCTCTCTATCTCTCGATTATTGATTAATTTTTTTTTATATCTCCAACAGCGCAATATTAATATTTCTAAGGATTTATATATTTATAATATATTCCTAAAAAATTTCTGAAATAGATTGTGAATATTTTATTTTATTAATTTCTATAAAATATTTTGTTAAAATATTCTTCTAGATACATTATTCACAAAATATTAAATTTCATAAACTTTATTATATGCGTATATATTTAAAAAATTATATATTTTACAAATAATAAATATTTGTTAAATGTTTTTCTAAAGTATTTTTTGTAAATTTTAGAATAATTTTAAAAAACCTTATTAAATATTTTTCAAATATTCCAATAACTTTTAATAAAATATTTTGGAAAAATATTTCAACATATTTCAAATATTTAAAATCATTTAAAATTTTTCGCGAATACTTATTGCAAACATTATGAATAGATATGTTAAGGGATTTTTTAAATATTTCTCTTATAAAATTCCAGTCAAAATATTTCTAAACATTGTAAATATATTTAAAAAAATTTTTTTTATTTTTATTCAAATAAATCTTTTAAAATATTTAAATAATAGTTCAACATCGCTATCTGGCAAAAATGTAAGATACTTAATACCGAGAGATATAGCTTCTACTAGAAATACTAGAAATGTTGAATTTCTATCGAAAAAATTAAGTCGAAATATTTATTGATTTCAATGAATATTATTTGAATATTTTAAGATTATAAACGATTTTCTTAGAACGATTAAATAGCATATGATTATTGAACAAAGCCTATATTTTAGACATATTTTAGAAATATTTTTATGCTGTTGGGGATGATCGATGGGCTCACGAAGTTTATCATAAACGAGAAGCTAATCAGCAATGTTTATTTTGCCAGGTCTTGACGAAGCGCAATATTAATATCAGCTGGCAGTATTGAAAATTTTGGATCAAAAGGCAAAATCGATGATCAAAAGCCTTATTAAAACGAATTAAAGAGTATTGAATCTTATATATTAGTTACAATCCGATTAAATATTATCAGAATTTTATATATTATTATTACTTCGAATTCGTTTCAACGACGTTGAATTTGGTAACGAAAACGGATATGCGAATTTCACATGCTATCTGAAATTTCAATCTGTTTAAAACTAAGCCAAAATTCAACATCACTGATTCAAGCGGCGGGTAATAGACGAAAACAATCTAATCCATATCTTCGAATCGAGCTGCTTCAGTTCATATTCATACGTCAAATTTAGATGATTTCGAAGGAATTGAGAAATACGTCGCACGTCCGTTTGAATTTGCTACCGAGTGTGTCGGTGATGAAATTTTTTGTCATAGTAAACGGATCGAAATACGATAGACATGCGGCTCGGATTCGTATCGATAAGATTCCATCCTTTTACATTCAAAATTTTTACCTTAAATCGGCAACGGACAAACATTCGTGGGATGTTTATACATTTCTTCTAAATAGAGTAACAACGTGTGCGTTTTGTTATTTTCGTTTCTTAAAATAAACATAATTAAGCTTTGCTCCTGTTCAAATTTATACATTTTTGACTAGTTCTTATAGTTTTTCGAATTCTAGAGTAAATTAAAAAATTATCGTTATTAAACGTCAAAGATATTCATATGTTCACAAGCCTGTACATGAAAGCAATCACAACATTTTTATTTCTTTTATTTATATAATCATACACGCTTATTAGATTTTATAAAAAAGAAAAGTCGAATAGAATAATTTCCTACCACTCGTCGATAGTTATTCTTTGTATCTGATCTACATATAATGTTTTGGCTGACAACAACAAAAAAAAAACCCGATACGCACGTTAGAGAAGAGAAAAGAAGAACAGGAATACAAGAGCCAGACGATAAAGCGAAAGAACTTCAAGATAAATGTGAAAAATTGTTGAAGTCAAAGGTCGATGAATTATTATCGGAGCTTGAAAAAGTTATACTAGAGAATAGTAAGATTCAAGACTGTAAGCGTAAGATACAAGTGTTTCTTCGAAATATCGAGGCTCCCCTCCAAATCTCTCAAGAGTGCCTTCATCATCGAGAAGCCCGAGCGAGTTAATTCATTAATCGCATATGCTATACACCTAAATGAATTACATATACGAGATATATATATATTTTTTTTTATTAGCAAAAACAAACTGTTTGTGAATTCAAAACCGTTCAATCGAAAGCAGAATTTTTTTTTTAAACTTCTAATTATTTCCAGGATGTGAACTTGTAAATGACGAAGTGGAACAGAAGCTCATGAAAGAGATAGAAATCTTTTACCACAGTCAAACGAATTTGCCAAGGTACAAGGATTTGTGCAAAAATCAAGTAATGCATTAAAACAATGTCTCGAAATTTAACGTAAAGTAGTTGCGAATGATAAATAACGTATAAATAATCGTTTAGTTGACCCAAGGGAGAAAAATGCAAAACGACTTGGAGCAATTTATAAAAAGGGCACAATGGGTACTTTTCGTCAATAAGTCGGATGATGAAATAAGGGGGTAAATTATGCGTTTGTCGGAAAAAGAATTTTTTTTTTTGTTTTGATTTACGAAAATTCTTCAGACTTGCAGAATCTTCGTCCTGGAAGCAGGAAGCGCTGTGTCTTTTAACAAAATCGGAGACAACGATACACAATACAGTGCACTTGCTCAAGCAAATCAATACGAATATTAACGAGGAGTGCGAAAACATTTTAAACGCCTGGAATCAGACAAACGAGGCTTTCGATAAGAGGCGAAAGGAAATGTCGGAAGCAAAAAGGGACATTGAAAGTTCTTTAAAAAAGGTGTAAAAATTTTTCATAATTTTTTTTTAGCTTGATCGTTTCTTTAATCCGTGCGTTATCATACGAACATAAAGCCATTTTTCAGTTTATTAAAACAAAATATATCTATATTGAGTGACATCGTACGATTGTTAATTTTACTTGTTTTTTTAATATAAATAGGTGACAGCTGAAATTTATACCTTTCAAAAACAGCTGCAATTCTTGAGAAACAGTAAATATATGCGCAACGAGTTAGAAGAAAGCGAGGAACAACTTAAATCTTTGTTGCGAACGGAAAAGAATCTTCAAACTGAACTTTCGGCAAAAAGAAATTCACTCTTTATTGACAATCAAACGTGCATGACAATGAGAAAATCTTATCCAATATCAATTACTACAAAACAGTGAACAACCTTTGATTTTGATTTTTTTTTATTTTTATAATACAATTAATTTAAAAATATATTTTATTAAAATTGTAATTCTAAATCCATAACAAAATTGTATTCGGTAGCTAATGTGTAATTCGCATAACTTGACTATGTAATTAACTATTCACATAAAAATAGAATTTATAATTATCTGACTACCTTTTTTCCACAACAAACACTTTGAAAAATAGTTTTGTACATCACTGATGTGCTATTCAACACTAATAATACATGTCTGCTGTATTAACTAAGAAATGTCCTATGCGATTTTTAACACCTCGTAGGAGTAGTTGTAGATTAAAGAAATAAAAGTTTTTTTGCAAATTACAATTTTAATCTAATTAATATTTTAAATTAGTTAAAATTATCAACTAAAATTATATATATATATAAATGTAACGTAACAAAGTAAATCAAAATTTTTCTACATTTATTACATACGACATTTCCTAGAAAGAACACCAAGTTATCATTTTACGACTTAAATCTAATTATCTGTACATAATTTTTTGTCGTCTATTCTTATCCAACGTAAAAAAAACAATAAAATTATTTTATGCCCTACACAATTCCAAAGAACTTCAGGAACCAGGAACAAAAAAAATTTTTTTCAATATGCTACTTCTTTCAGTCAATGTTTCTCATCCACTTAAAAGCCGCGAGTGTTTCATACACTTCCTTGGTGGATAGATCATCATCATACTCGTCTTTTAAATAATAAAGTTTTATATTTTCTTGCACATGGCATTCCAAAATATTCTTCTTCTCAAAAAGTTTTAATGAATTCTTTATTGGATCCACGCATAAGCTTTCTCCTAAAAAAAAAATTCGTACAATTAATATACAGTCAAATATATAATGTTAATACTTAAAAAAAATATACCGTAATTGACTATTCCTTGATCTATATTCGTCTTGATTTCACTAAGTATTTCTTGTACTAAATCCCTCTCTGACAATGACCGACCAACTAGCTTCCTTAAACTAAAAGCACTAAACGTATACGTATCTATAAGTGGTCGCAACATAGTGTGAAGAAATTCCATTCGCTTCGAGTGTTCTAATTCTAAACTAAGCTGCAATTGTGAACGATAAATGTTAATTAAAAAGAATTATTTTCAAAGTATATCTAATATACATGAGATTTTTTTTAATGAACATACTTTGTATTCTATTTTATAACTATTACGTATCACCGCGGATTCCTCATCAGAACTGTCGTCGAATTGTTTCGCCACTTTATTACTCCATACTTCTTCGTCTAAAAGGCCATCCTGTAAAATAATCATATCTATGAAACATTTATTTTTAAATAGAATTAAATGTAAATTTTTTAAATATAAGATATTCAATTATTTTTTCTAACTTTATATAAAACATCGAAATTTTTTCCTATAAAACATTTGTATTATTTGAAAGTTTTAGCTAAAACTATCTATAAGAGTTGAATTATTTTGCTATTATATTAATCATTAGTCGAAAAAATAAAATGAAAATCTATTCAAATATAATAATCGAATGAATCTTTTATACATTTTATACGCTTTTTATTTGTGCACGCAAAATAAACCAACTTCAATTAGAAACCATCGATATAATTAATAAAAGCAAACGCAGCCAGCCTCTTTACCTGCTTCCTGTAAATAATACCCGCGGTCGCGAGATTGTCGATCGTGGCGATAATGACGTTCTCAAGATCCTGGCAGGGCTTGCAGAATATGAATTCGTACTTCAGTATATCACAGACGGTAAGGGCGTTCTCGACGAGCTCGTTCTGGCGCACTGTAATGTCGTTGGCGGCGATCGCCTTCGGATCGTTGATCTGCGACTTGAGGGCAGCGTACAGGGCCGTCACCACCACGCTGTCCATTACGTAGTGAAGAAGCAGGGTGTTGCTGTAATAGGCGAGTTCGATCACGTTCGGGAGGATCGAGACGGGGCATATGGCCGTGACAGTGTGCGATTTTACGGGATGGCCGTCCACGGCGTCCCTTATTTCTTGCCTTTGCTGCTTGATCAAGCCCGGTCCCAGGATGTCGAGCTGAAATTTTCATAAAGAAGATTTCATTAGATGGTGCTATATTATCATAATTTGTAATTATCTGTATTGGATTGATTGATGTAAAATAAATCTCTACAAACGTCAATATATTGAATATTATGCTGTGACCTTTTGCAATGCTTCGCTTCATTGAAAATAAGAATGATGTTAATTAATTGCAAGCTGATTAAAAATTTTTTTTTTGCTTCTACTGAAATAGAATTTTAACTAGCACAAAGTACATCTAGATATTTAATTTTTAATTTAGACAATAGACTTTACACTTAAACACAGGGTCATTACATTAATTTTCTAGAATAATAAACTGGTTTATTCTTTTTAAAATACGCTAACTTACTGCGTGATGAATTATGTCAACAGATTCTCCACAAAATGCGACATCTCGCTGCGCCCATTCCAACTCTTGCCTTATTTCGTCAAAAGCCTCAACTAATTTATCCAAGGTACATCCCTCTCTGAATTTGTTAAGTAATAAGAAAGCAACAATGTTTGTTGACATAATTGGTGTTGATTTTGAGCAGTCTACAAAGAAATAATATTTTTTATGAAAAAATTGAGAATTTTAATCATTGTTTAATTATGGCTAAATACTTAAAAAAAAACAATATTTTTCCAATCAAAAGCTTTGACATATATTTTTAGTTAATTGGAAGTTAAAAAACGCCAACTTTACCATAAACGACGTGACGAGCAATTTTCTCAACCAGTTGTCGATGTTCTTCTACAACAACGTCCGTTCCATATAACGATGACGTTGACATCGTAACTTTCAAAGGTCTTTCTATAGGGCTGGGAACTTCTAATTTGTTCTGTTGCGTTTGGAAAAATTTGAGCATTTCCTAATAAACAGATTTAAAAATACTTAATAAATGAGGTTATGGCATTAATATTAATCTAACTGAATGTTACTTTGCGTATGGGCTAATTAAAGATTTGGCCTATGAAAATTAAACTAACCGAAGAAAGCTTTTGAAGAGTAAATTTTTTAACTAAAAATAAAATTAAAAATGTAGATGTCGCGACGCATCAAAAGTCAGATTTAGAATTTAAAATTAATTTAAAATTTATAGATTTTGTTTAACAGAAAAAATTGATAGATTGTGAAATTGTTACATCTGGCATTAATAATTTCTTAGGTATAAAAATATTTCAAATATTCAGGATTAATTAATGAATCTTTTAAACTGCCGATCGACAGATTACTAAAACAACAAAAAATCCACGCAGCTCACCTTCAGCGAGAACGGCTGGCAGACCTCGATCTTGACGATCCCGTAATTGCCCATGAGGGTCGCCCAGATCGCCCTCATTGTCGATCCGAAGGTCTCCATTTTCTTCGGCTGGCCCAGCTGCTCCCTGACGAAGTTGCCGTCGACGAGACGCTCGTAATTCATGGATACGGGAACGAGGAGGGCGTCCTCGATCGTGCCGTCCATGTAGGCGTCCACGATCACGCTCAGTATGCCGCCCTTGGGCATGCAGGGCTTGCCGGTGCGCGTGCGGCCGCCCTCGACGAAGAACTCGAGATTGTGACCGGCGCGCAGGCTCTCGAGTATGTAGGTGTGGAGGGTGGCGCGATAGAGGAGATCCCTGCGACCCGCCACGGGATCCATGCGCCGCTTGATGAAGAACGCGCCGAGACCGCTTAGGAGCCAGCTGAAAGCGCGAGCAATATAGTTAGATAGGTGCACAAGTCTCTTATACACGATAGAAAAAAAAATATATATATAGTAATTTCAATCATATAGGAATTATAAGTAAAATAAGGTATCTAAATATCTGGTCAAAACAGAACAATTCTTAACAATAATACGGAGCGGCGGATAAAACAATTTAATTAATTAAAGCCGTACATTCATACCTATCCACTCACCCTAACCATCTATCCCTTAAATACACTCAGAGAGATTGGTTGAATTGATCGTTGGATTGAATTTATCACACCTTGGGAAATAGCCCTGCATGGTGAAAAAGTAAGAATTACGTAAATAAATAACCGCAAATGAATAGATAAATATATGAAATAGAAAATCGTTTACGGAGTAATATAGGTAAAATCGACATACCTTAGCATGACGCAATAAGAATAAGCAGGACTAATAAATAGAAAATGCAGTCCATGGCTAATGATCAAAGAGCGATAGTATCTAACGATAGAGTCTAACCTAATTACATTCATCTTTTTGAACAGGGAAGGCACGAATATACAACTTTTAAGAAGTTGTACGTGTTCATGGCATAGGAATATAGGATAATATGATAATGAAACCGAAAGCGTGTAAGTCTTACGCATCTTCAGTTTATTCAATGATGAAACTGAACGAGAACACCGTTCTTTATGAGGCAGCTGTTACTAAATTGAGAAATTTGAGTAAATAACTCGATATCTTTAACAAATGTTACAAGATTTTTGTATACAGACATATAGAAAATTCATTGTGATACCTGTATATGATATCACTAGTCTAGCAGGAGTCCATAAAGCGTAACGGCTTCCTGCATCCAATTAGTCCAAAAATTAATCTCACAGTAGCATTCTACATGAGTAGAGCTTGCAGTGCAAGTTCTGTCGACTATTTAAAGAAAAAAATAAAGCAGGTAGAATCAAGATGCAGTCAAACTAAGTTAAACTAGCCCTTATCTTCAAATCAAATATAAATGAGTGGCAATAGTAAATAACGTTTACTGATAACAGTGCAAGTTGAGAAAATCATCAGTATGAATTACACATTTATGTATAGGGATATTATAAATGATGTGACAGATGATTGATAAATATTTCCAACAAGAGAGGCTCAAGAATACAGCTCGAACGGCCATCAGAATTAAACACCCAGATGTAATGCCATTACAGCCATTAATAAAATATCTTCTACTCATTAGATAACTTGCAAACCTAGTCTACTTATAGAATTATCACAGCCAAGCAGTCGTAGTTCGCTAATATTTAATGCCGCAGCAGAGAATACGATTTGAATATTTGCAAGATTGCAGGTTGGAACATTTACAAGTAAAGTCTTAACTATCGAATAAAAGTAGAACACACTGTTGCTACATTTAGAACAGCAAGAAGAATAATCTGAGTACTATCTTCGGGTTTAAAGCCAGCTTGACCTTCATTAGAAAATTAAAAAAGAGAAAATACGTTAACATTTCAATTTTATACACCGCGTTTCGAAAAAGATTTGCCAGCCTAATGAAATGAAATGAGTCAGAACATATGTTCATCAGTGAATCACAGAGCACATAATTCAATATCAAAAAATCGGTGTGAATTTTTACTCGGATGCATTTACAAAGTGCGGCAATAAGTATGAGGATGGTTTACAAGATGCTATTATAGCCACAATAACGACGATCAAGTTGCGCGATGACACTCGATCCTATATGTGATGATTGTCTCCTGATGTATGAAATGCATTGAAAGAGATTCTTAAATTTTTAAAGATATATTTTCGTTATTATCGCGACTATAATATAAGCTCGAAAGTAATCCAGAAATTTATTATTGTACTTTAAACTGCATTCGGGTAAGTAAGAAGCATGAGCAATGCATCAAAAATGAATGCATGAGGTAAATGAGAATAAAGCAATGCGAGACTTTTCTGAATTCTAATCTCTAGTCTTTCTTTTCAAATGTTCCGCCGGCATTTTCTCCACCCTGCCAATGAAAATACCCCAGATGTGCAATACTATATAATATATAATATAGAATATGGGTGAATCGTAGGGGGATCGTCGCCCGGCCAAAGCCACCGACTCACCCGAACAGCGGTATTCGCAGATTGTCGCCCGCTGCCGTCAGCGGGCTCCTGATGTTGTTGGTGAGCGTCAGGAAACTGATCATGATGTAGTCGAGGTGGCTCCTGTGCAGGGGCATGAAAATTATCGGGAGATTGGACTCGTTCGCCTTCCTCAGCATGTCGAGGTGGCGGCTCTGCACCGAGGCCGACTGTATGAACCAGGGCAGGAGCTTGTAGAGGGTCCAGGCGGTGAGCCTGAGCAGAGCGTCGCTCAGTGTGCTCTGCATCCGGTCCAGGATCGATCTCGCCCGCTTCTCGGTGCGCTCGAGCGCCTCCTGGATCGTGCAGCCGTCGTCGCGCGATATCTCCTGGGCCGTCTGCTTGATGGCATCCTTGAGCCTCTCGTCGTTGAGTACCTGGAATTTTCGGATTTTGACACGTATATAATGATAGAGCGTGGATAGAAGAAATATTCATAAAATTATAAAAAAAATCAAATTAAAATCTTGAACTTAGAATGTGCAAAGCCAAAATGACATATATAAAGATGGTTTAAAACTAATTTCTACAAAACTAATTAGATGGCGAGTGCAAAATGATATCCTTATCATCGTATGCGAATATAATAAAATAGTTGTTCTCGATTCGAAGGTAATTTATAATTTATAAATTATTTTATTCTTTACACTCGCCGCGAATGATTCATTATTCAATATTTAAATATAAATTTGATAAATTTACTAGGGATCGTAAAACTTTTTCTCTTTTCTCATGATTTTGTTATTTATATTTTGTGTGAATCATTACATATATTTCACTTGATTATTCTAACGTTGAAGTATAGAAATACCTATGATGTAAATAGAACGTAAATATTTGTTTTAATATTGTTGATATTTTTTCATTCTTCAGAATCGATTCTGATTAATTTATTTTTTGTATTAAAACAGCAAAAAAATCATACTCATTTTAATATTTTTAGATACGTTTTTATCTACTATTTTATTGAACGTTAATGACCTAATCGATTTCCACAATTAATACAAAATACAATATTTATTAAAGTACATAAAAAATATTATATCAACAATGTTTATTTAAAATAAACTATTTCTGTACTATTTAAGACTATTTCGATCAGTTTTCTTATAAATGACTACATGTATACCTACTGTAAAAGATACTTAACATAACGTGAAATTAAAAAAAAAATTTTATTCAAAGTAATGAAACATCATTTTACATTAATATAATATTTACTTTCTTTAAATGAATAACATTTATTATGATATCTTACAGATACAGTTAGACGGAATATTTTATTAATAACTTTCTAATAAATATTACTTTAGATTAAATAAATTTTTTCTTTGAGTTCGTAATTTTCGCTTTCAATGATATCTGACCTACTTAAGGAATATCCATGAATTAACCGATCATTTTATATAAATATAGATTACTTCTCGCGTTTTTATAAAATTAAATAAATTTTTCTTCATAGATAAAAAGATAATTATATTTGTGTATATATAAAATATATTTGACTCTATTAAAAGGTCTGATTAAATCTGAATAAATTCACAATAAAAAAGTTACAAATTACCATATTACGTTGCACAATATTGTCACAATTAAATATATATATATATATATATATATATATATATATATATATATATATATAGATTTGTGTATGTACTGAATATTTTTTGTATCACTTACGGTTTGAGTGACCCTTGGATAGTCATACTTCTTAAAGCTAAGAACGTGAGATGTGTGCGAAAATATTTTCGATAAAATATTCGGCCTCGAGTCGACGACGAGGAGGTTCGTTAAATTGGATCCGTGCTGCCTCGCCGCTATACTGACCAGCGAATCCTGCAAAAATATATAATCGAATGCGGATGTCACGTTAATGTAAAGATTGTAAATTGCGAAATGGGCGTTGTTCAATTGAATCGTCGGTATATAAAATCCATTTGCGCGGTACGCAGCGCAGCATTGAACCGAATCGCAATGAGTAATATATGGGGCAGAACATTCGTTACACGAATTTCAAGATAAATATATATATATATATATATATATATATATATATATATATATCGATGTTTTACAGAAATTTTTACAATAATATGAAAGAGCTTTGGGCGCACTCACGTTTTGGCCTTCCAAGTAGCCCCGAAAAATCACGATGCGAAGCCACCTTTTCAAAAAATTTGGCGGATCGTCGTACATTTTTTAGCCCAAGTCCTCTCGTTGTCGCGCGATATGCGACAGGAGCATACCGCGTCCATCCACGATCAGGATAACGGCCGACAATTATAAATGTCATTCATTTTAACGCCAGCCGGTCACAACTACAGACGTACCATTTTATCGCCGTGGGGACGTTTCGAAAATAATGCTTAATATCGTAAGCTTTATATATATATATATATATATATATATATATATATATATATATATATACACGAATCAATTATGACTGTATATACATGTTCACAATAGCGCACTTCACCATGCGGTTTTTATCGGAATCTAATTCACTTTATTTGAACTTGAACACCTTTTTCACATTCATCTATTAGATTAAAAAGTAAAGTGCTTCAACGGTTTGTTGATTTTGTTTTCTAAATAATCATCAATCGAGGTTCTATTATTTTAGTTTCAATATTATATATCTATTTAGATATAATTAGACGGCGCATTCACCCTGTTCAAGAACGCCGAAATTATAAAAATAAAATAATTTACTAAAAATGCAATTTTTCCAGAGCATAATTTAACAAGTTTTATGAATAACCCATATATGGTTAATATATCTACAATATGATATGTCATGCTTTTTTCAGAATATCTATTTAACTGTTATCAATGGTACAAATTTTAAACTTTAGACTGGTACTTTTCGTCGTACAGCACCCTGATTAATTAAAATAGGCATTTAATTATCCCTCTTAGAAATTGAAGTATTTTAACGGTTTAAGGTCAAATCTGACATTCATGGAAATTAAAAATAATATTGATAAGGCTTTAAAAAAAAATTAAACCGAATTGAAAATGAATTAAAAGGACTATAACGTGAAGTTTTCTAAATTATTAACAGTAAATATTGAATTTTTATTAAATATAGTAGGCGTAATATTAAAATAAAGATACACGAAATAATCTTTTAACATGAACTTTATTTCAAACGAGGAAAGAAAAGACGTCTGTTCAAAGTAAAGGAAGGCACAAGACTAACTACAGTACCCGAAATTGAAAACTCTCCAAGCCTTTGTGAGAAGCTTAAAAACCTATAAAAAAAACTTCGGACATCTAAACAATAAACTCGTAAATTATTTGCCGCGCAGGGCAGCAAAGACGCAGACCGTAAGACCCGTTGGGCACATGTGTTTACATACCTTCCACGATACCGTCCAATATTTTAGTTTCCAGTATTTTTTGCTTTATTATTTATAGAAGGCTGAAATAACCTAACAGCATATATTAAAAAACAAAAGAAGAAGATTTATTCTTATAGCTATCATTGCCTTGGCTCGGGAGTCGCGTTCGAACCATATTAAAGAATGAAAAGTTAATTTTTTGTTTTTCATATTATTGCTATATAACGGTATTTTCATTCGAAATTAATTATTTTTTTGATAAAACTAATATTTCTTTTAAAGTTCTAACATCTTCCTGTAATTAATTCATGGATGCTATTAGTATATATATATATATATATATATATATATATATATATATATATATATATATATAATTAATTAAGTACGAGAATAAAATTAAAATCTAACACGAGGATGTTATAAATTTTTAGTATGAAAATAAAGTAGTTGAACAAGTACGCGAAAGCTTCATGCTAAATTATATCGACAGAATGTATACATTTCTATAACATATTCACTTCTGCTTGAAATATTGATTAATGTCAATAATGTTTATAACAATAAATAAATAAATTTTAGTTATACCTGGGTAATGACTTAAATTTTGTATATCATAGCTTAATTAATAGTAACAATAATTAAAATAATTTACGATTGTATCTTTAATCATTTGAATTTATTTAAATGCACCGTTAACTTTATCCAGTGATAAGTAATTGCTTTATGCAGAAAAAGTATGATTATTTGATTACAATAAGAAATTATTAAAAATATATTATTATGATTAAAATTATCAAAAAAAATTTTTTTTATCAAGGTAGTATATTTATATAATATTGATGATTTTTCAAGAAATGGACCAAAAGAATTCAGATATTAAGGTTTATTATAAGGTTTATTAATTCTGTACAAGGTTTCGGTAGAATGTGAGATTAATCCACCAAATAGTTTTAACATTGTTGTAAGGGCGATTGTCTATCAATAACGTTTTCAAGTTCAAAAGTAATATGCAACAAGGTAAACAAATTTTGACGTAAATGCCAAGGTTTTGATTGTCACTTGCACTATCATGGCAATGACTGAAAACATAAATGAAATGTCAGTTTATTTTTATGTTTATATATTCATATTTAAATAAGATATGTTTATTCAGATTTTAAGAAAATCTATCTACTTAATTTTCAAAATGTTCTAAGTTATAGGTAGGGAAATATTTTTCAATTCAATAATGAGGTGGACGTTTTGACTAAAGCAGTCGCTTTACAAATATACCTCAAAGTTCATTGTCACGGTTTTATTCTTTATATATAAATATATATAAATATATATATATATATATATATATATATATATATATATATTAAATGGCGTAAAATATATTAAATTATCGCATGTTCAATGAATTTAAATGTTCATTATTAAAAAGTTAATTTTACTAAGCCTTTTCTTGAAAATGTCAGAATTCGTTTACATTATTGATAATTGGACCACTCTCTATCGAGTACTGTTTCAACTACTTCATATATATATATACATACACACACACTTTAACCGAGCATTTTGCGCCAAAAGGCCACTAAGAAGATTTTTCACGCAAAGCAAATGGAAGCTTATCCATTTCTTTGAGAATTCAAGAAAGTAAAATTAATGGATAATAAGATTTTATTCGCGAAATGGGCGCACATCGGCGACGGCAGTCATCGCGCGAAGGTGCGTGACAAAACGCATATATGAGCGATCGATTGCGTAACGGTAACCGCGACGCGCGTCATAATGTATATCAGAAGTTTTGCAAAGGTGTATCCATACAGCTTTGTATATAATGTAATATTAGGACGATTCGCCGGCTGTAAGCGCTCGCACTTACGCCTATATTTATGTAAACGCGCACCTACACTCGTATAATCCGCTTTATATACGCACATCGGTCGAATCGGGGCTGCGATGGAAATAAATCGAAATAAAAAAAAAAAAAAAAAAAAACCCCCGTTCAACGCACACTCGCCCACGCGCGCTTCTTCTCCGTCACTAATACGACAATACGCGTCATTTTCGACGAATACGCACTTTACCCGTCACTTATGCCCGAGTTCACATTATCCTTCACTTCGTCTTACGCTAAAACTATACAGGACACAAGTAGGTGCGTATATATATATATATATGTATGTGTCGCCCGCGTAATATACGAAATGCGTGCCCGCGCGCAGTGGTTTTAATACTCGGGCGAGACGACGGCGCGTCCCCGCGACTTATTGTACGAAGCTGAGACGAGGAGCTCGTCCGACGCGCGCGCTTATTATACGGGATGAGTTTTTCGCATTATTTTTAGCCGAGCGCCTCGGATGCTGAGAGATAGAGAGAGAGAGAGAGAGAGAGGACGCGTTGTAGGCGCCGCGGAGAAGGAGGACGGGACGCGAGACGGAGAAAGAGATCGCGATCATAGACGAAAACTATTTGGGAACTGGGAATTTGTGTTATGGAATTGTAAAAAAAAAAAACCAAGAATTGTTAATTTAGCTGAAATGCAATTAAAAGCGGCGAACTTTTCTAAGCGTCACATGGTTAATTCACTGGCGAACGTTTCGAGACTTTTTGTATGCTAGTCTCTTTTTTTTTAACGTTGTTCTTTTAAACAATGTTAATTTAAAAATTCAGACATCGGCATCGTAATCAGCGACCTTGACCATCGTGAGCAAAGTTCTGTCAATAATTCACAAAAAATAAAAAAAAAAGTTAAAAAAAATTTTTAACCTCAACTAGTCGCCATATTGAATTCGCCATCTTGAATTTCATAATTCCGATCTAAGATTTTCAGTCGGCGGCCTCGAAAATCGTTATATAACCCATAATTTTATGCATATAATACACATATGACAACTATGACTCTGAACGAGGTTAAGCCATTAGAAAAAAAAACTAAAACAAATACAAAGATTTTGTATTACTTGCATATGAGAGGCCATTGGATATATTTTATCATTCAAACAATTGTTTCTTTTTTTTTTTTAATTTAATTTATATCTTTTTATCTAAATATGCTTGATGAAGTGTTTAATTAATCTACGATTAAATAAAGATTTAAACTTCATTTGCGTAAAATGATTATTAAAAATTCATTTGGCTAAATAGTTTATTTAATGTATAAAATATTTTTTGAGCACACATATATATTAGCTGTATATATATAAATTGTTTTTGTCCAATTAAAAGCTGCTTGGGATTCTGCTCTTTCATTTTCAGGCTAAAAACATTTCGAAAAATGCAAACATATAAATAAAAATATTGCACGAAAATCGCTTCTACGTTCTTAAAATTTTTTTTGTGGTTAACTGCAAATAGAAAAATAAATGAAGATTCGTGCTTTGCCAGTACTTATATAGATTCTTTCACTTAACTTCGCAATTTCAGAGCTAATATCTCCCTTTTGTTTGATGTAATAAATAATGGTTTATACGTATCAATTGCGAACATCTATAAAATTCCGAAAATTTATCGCTATAGTTTCTTTCTTAAGGCTCGAGAAATTATCCATATTTCTTTAGATTTTTCTAAAGGAATTTAATTTACAGAGACAACCCGTTCGAGATACCTTAATTAGATTCATTTATCAATATGAAGATAATTTAAAAGTTCATATGTATTTTTTAATTATGTTAATCTAAATAATTTATTTATGTTTCCTGCATCTTATAATAATAATAACAACAACAACAGCAATAACAACATTACTAATAATGATAATTAACAGCAATAATAACGAGGTTCGTATCACTTTTAGTTAACCGACTACTGATAAAATCGGGTACGATTGTACTCGGTCACGTGAACTTTCGAGTACAGATGCACGCACGAAATCTATAATCATAACACGATATATCTCAATATTGTAAACTTACCAAACTGTATTCTGTATCAATGTGAGGCTTTTAAAGCAAACAGCTGATCGAAGAAATATTATTTTATAAACAACTTCCAATCCTTTTATTGCATTAAATACGATAATTAAATATTTGCGCAGCAGGCGCGAATGCATAAAAATATATTGGCAAAACTATATTCGAGTCAGATCCGGCAGATGGCTTTAGTTAGAAGAGAGGTGTTTATTTACTTAAAAAAAAAAAAAAAAAAAGTAGAATCAGTTCATTAGGCTCTCAAGCACGAAAACATTCAATAGTATACAGGTCGCGAGCTGCCTATTTTTATATAAGAATCCAGATCAAAATTATTATACGATCGATTTGTCCGTCAATAACCCGTGAAATCGAATAAGTCAAAACGTACGGAGAGGGGGGGAGAAGAGGAGAATTATCTGTCATATGGCTCTTGAATTGTTAAGCGACTACACGTCCTATACAAATACGACTTTCATATAGATTCTATTTTAATTTTTGATTAATAATAAAAGATCGAATAACGCGTTCGGAATTTCTATATTTATAGAATCAGATCGATAAAAAAAAAACCTCCCGATGAAAAATATATGTATATCGAAAAGATCGAAGTCTTTGACTAGTTTACAATTGTGTCAAATATTATCGCGCGTTACAATCTGCAATGCAAAGATAACTTTTATTATTACACATCGCGTATACAAATACTTCGATGCCCATCAGTGTAAAACTCAAACAGTCCCGTCGTATTTAGCTATAAATTTTTGTAAATTTTAATAAATTTTAATAAAATTATCCATGTAATTTTGATGTCGATTATTATTAATATTATCGATGATGCATCAATAATAGTAACAATCTAAAAACAACAATCTCAGATTTATAAAAATTATTTTTAATTAATAGTTCCAATAACGCGCGCGCACACACATTAATGCTGATGTAACTGACCTTGTTGAGAATGGATTAAACGAAAAATTAGAAACCTATTATGAATAATTTTATATTTATGATATGTTTTGAATATTTTTCATTTTATATCAACGAAACCACTAAACTGTTTTTAATACAATGATTAGATTCTTTCTCAAAAAATTATGATGATTTATCCGGGCTTTTTCGAACAATTTATCTAAAAATTTATTTCATTAATAGATCTGTACAGTGCAAGCTCGGTAACGACATCTGGTGGTTTGAAAGATACTAAAATTTTAAGAAGATTACCTCGATAAACATTGGATACTAAAGTAAAAGAAAATTGGAAATAAATGAAATTCTCATAAGTGCGTATAAAATTGTCTGATTTCCCATGGAAAAAAAACACGTAAATAAATGCCCCTACTTATAATTGGCACGATTTTCGTTCTGCTTTTGTGGTTAGAATAGGCTGCATCGTTAGTTGTTTGACAAATTATTTAGTTTCATATATAGTAATAGAAGACGGTTTTAGAAAATTCCACTTTAACACCAGCCCCTCCAATTCGGGGCAGGAAAAAATATCTTGTCGATCACCATAGGTTGCGCGCACGACTATAACCAGCGCGCATGAGAATAAATAAAAAACGATCGTGCGAATTTCCCCACATGGAGAAAAATTATCAAGTGACAATTACAATTTCTGCCCGTTAATTTAATCGCAGAAAAACGAAAAATAAAATTACCATTGTTTAATAGCAAATTTCTTTAGGCAACCTTTCAAAGATTCGCTTATAAAATTTCTGAAATATTGTTCGATCGGTTGATTGTTCCTTCGTGTGCGGGTTTTCTCGTTTCTTAAAAAAAAAAAAAAAAATTATCCTTACCCTCGAGGCGGGCGTGCAACTGCCACAGCAATAATACAAGAAGGAGGAGTGCTTGGCGGGATCGGCGACCGAGATTTCGGACTCCTTGATCCGAAACAACGAGTTGTTCCGTACGCTGCGCGCCTGCTCCTTGTTCTTCGCCGCCCTCTTCTGGATCGCCAGTCCGGCTCGCCGGAGCTCTGAAAATTCAAATGTAAGGAGATTTTTATTTTTCCATTTTTTTTTTTTTTTTTTGTTATCTTCTGCGTGACGTCTGAAAAATTTCTAGCGAATCGATCGTTCGCGAGGACACGTTCAATATCCACGAAAGTCCATGGAAAATAACAATTTTTCGTTGTATTTTCAAGGGGGCGTCGGGGTAAAGTCTCATCGCTAGTGTTCCTATCTCTAAAAAATCCAGTTTATTTATATATTCCCTGCTGGTTTCGTAATAAATTCTAATTTAAAAGAATTGACACCATTTCGAATTTTGCTCGTTAAGAAAGGTATTTATGAAAATAAAATAAAATTTACTTAATAATTATTTTCCCGTATTTATTCAATAATTAATTATGTTTTCACACTATAAAATATGAAAAACCTCTAACAATCGATGTCACACACTTCGTTCTTAATGCTGATACAACATATGTTACGCGTAAATTTTCACGTAGGTCTCTTTCATTCAATGAAGCAGTCGTTAACAGATTATCATGACAATGTAGAATCCATTTTTTAAGAGGACAACACTGCAAAAAATTTTACGCCCTCTTTTGCTCGCCGTAAGAAAATCGCGAGTTTGTCCCAACATCTTTTTGTGCTAATGTAAGTCTATTTACCAACGACCTTAATTGGAGATCAAGAAAAAATGAAAAAAGCTATTTTTTTTTTTTGAAACCGCAATTTACTCGTAAAACAACTTCACCAAGTAAGGAAGCATAAGTAAGTAAGTATTTACTATCGAATAAAAAAATATATATATATATATATATATATATATACTACAGGCTAAAATTAATAAATAATAAGGTCAAGGTTAAATCTATTAACTGCTGACTACAGAATATTTATATATGGGTTAAAAAAGTTATACATATATATTTCTTGTGAATATTTTCAAGATCGACTCACATCTCGATCTCTTCACTCTTTTATCTCAGTTTATTTTGAGACGGGAAAAACGGCAGATTAAGGAAAAGTAAGATATATTGGATTTGGATAACTTGTTTATAAATTTTCAGTCCGTGAGGCGTCAATCGCAAACAAAAATTTCAATTTTAATAATTAAAAAATGATATTTTTATCTTATTCCTACACCGATCAGTGGCCTTAAATTATTTTTCCCCTATAACAAATTTCCCATATTCAATTATTCGTGTAGGTTATCGATAAGCGAACGAATAAAAATAAGAATCGAGTTAGTCGAGAAAATCCTTACCGTTGATAGAGAGTTTTGGCCCATCCTCCTGCATTAATCGATTCGGATCATTTCTGGTGTCCCAGCTTGCGTAAACGTCCTGGATTCGATTGTGTATCACATCCACCATATCGGTGGCTCTGAAACACGCGAAGGCGAAAAAAATGCATGAATTTTTTAAAAACGTATTTAGGTTCTTTTCTTCTGATTATTATTATTATTTTTACATTATCTTATGTACGTTAGTCCTTTTGCCAACCTTGGATAAACATTATCAAATTATGTCTATTAATTCATCGCCTTAATTTAGCTCTGGAATCGATTATATAAATGTCAAATACTTATCGTAATTGGTTTTTAAATTTTTTTTTTTTTAAAGAACGAGGAACTTATTATTTCTTTTATCCTCGCGTAATTAGAGAATATTTAGCGATAACTGCGTGTGTCTATAATATACATACGTTGTGCACGCACGCGATTGCTTTAATAATACATGCAACAAAACAAAAAAATTAAATATTTTTTATTATATAGCAAAAAACAAAACTACCACCTTCTTTCAGAATGAAGATATTTATTTTTGATGAGAACGATTAATAATTAAGATTGATCAATAAAAAATTGTACTTTTCACAATTTTATCATTCGTATATATATATACACACACGTGCGCGCGCGTTTATATGCAAGTGTTTTCATTAATTTTATCAATGTCGCTGAAAATATAATTTAGTAAGGGGCATCGAAAAATGTTTGAAATTTTACGAATGCTTGAAATTTCTTTAATACACTGATTGCCGGTTGTTTTATAAATGCTTGAAGTTTCTTGAAGCCACTGATTGTCGAAATTTTTTTTTTCTTTAACGTCGCATAATCGTTTATGGTTATAAGTTATAAATTTTTGTTGCACTGGAAATAATTTAAGATATAAACAATTTAAATAAGCATTGAGGCATGTTTACCAATAAAACACTTTAGTTCCAATGAAAATGAAATTTTTTAAAAGTGCCAATTATGTTGGCGTAGGTAACAATATTGTTAGATATTGGTTGAAATGGTGCATCGCATCTCATCAAAATAAATTAGTTAAAATGGAATAAATATCATTCATTACTTCTACGAAATACCTTCTACGAAAGTATTACCACTTCAACCAATATCTAACGGAATGAAATAAATAATTATTTTATTTAATTCAATTCAGCGTTTAGTTAGAATCATTTAAGGTATATTCAATGTAAAAAAAAAAAAAAAAACGTCTTTTTCATTTGAGAAACTGAACAATGGTATGCCGGAGGTAAGTGAATGTGCATTTCAATTTACGAAAATTTTTTTCTTCCTGTTATAGTACTTTTCCATTATTTTTTCTTTGCGTTCTGGATTTAACCTCATAACAGCGAGCGAAGCGCGGATATTTGAAGAATTTCTGTAAGAGAGTTGGAAGTTCCAGCGCATCGACTATTTCAGACTGTAGTTATGATAGTTCTTTCGGTCTGGGTAACGGCATATCATTAATATTCTTGGTTTAATTTTATATGTATATTATAGGATAAGAAACGGAGAAAATTTACGAATGACTGATCGGTCTACGCGCGAATTCTCAAAGATTCGAATTCGGTCAGATTTTTTAGTATTTTTCTATTTCCTTCCGAACCAGAAAACTGTACCCTTGCAAGAGTCTAGTCAGGCTATTATAATAAATGTATCACTTTATTATCGGGTAACTCGTTCAAGATAAATTATATTTATGTGTATAAATAAATAATATATATATATATATATATATATATATATATATATATATATATGTATACACATATTTATCAGATTTCAAATTGTCTCGTTCCTGGACGCTGACAGGATTTTATGCCGGCTTCCGCAGCAGCAGCAGCAGCAGTTTCAGGGCACAAATTTTCTATACAGTCTGCATATCAATTTCCTCACTCTCTATTTTGATAAATTGCTCTTTTAGAAAGGATTTACCCACATGACCTGGTATTTACCATATATATATTTAAACTGTAAAAACACGTCTTAACCCAACGGGAGTTAAGTCGAGCCGTTATAGACCGATCACGGGTTCGGCTTGATCGATTATCTCAGAAAATATGTTATAATGGATATAAGAAAAGCGGTATAAAAGGGACATTTTACATATACTTATTTTGTGATGATATGATACTGCAATGCGTCGTACAGTGTGATAATGGACGGGCAAAATTTTTCCATAACTCCAAATTTTTTTAAACAAAACATATAGATTTTCTTAATAATATATATATATATATATATATATATATATATATATATGTATGTCTGTCAATAATTTATACAATTTCATGAAGCAGTATTCGTTAGATTTTTCTATTCGAAACAAGTGTTGATAATGGATTTGCTTTCCATATATCATTATTACATAGTTCATGGACCATTGAACAAAAAACAAACTATTTTGAGAAAGATTTCATTTTTAAGCGATTTTCAATCGTACATAAAAATGTTGGAACGATTTATTTCAAAGAAAATTGTGCCTCTTATTTTTAAAATTTTATCCTTTTTTCTTCCAATAGTTTCACAACTTATTACAATTGCTTTAAAATCATCGACGGACTCTTTGGAGAATTTTTCTTGTGGGAATATATATATATATATATATATATATATATGTATATGTATCTTATGTAAATATACGCTATCCACTTTCTATACTTTCAGCACGCAGGACATTGCGTTCGCATAATTTCAGCGCGCGGTCGCAGTTGCGGTGTGCAAATTTCGTGTTGCCCGCGCCGATAGTAATTCCCTGTGCTCGAGCAGCTGATTCGCATATATATATATATATATATATATATATATATATATATATATATATGAAAAAAAGTGAAAAAAGAAAATATTCAGAACTAGATCGGTTCAATTGGTGTATATATATATATTCAACACACTTTCTCTGACCGACTATATATATATATATATATATATATATATATATATATATATATATATATATGAGCAAAGAAACAGCGTAGTTTACTATTGTGCGCTATTGCCCAATATTAATTTTCAACTTTAAGTATAATTGGATTATTAAGACAACAATTCTGTTTTATCTTTTATTCGTATAACAGTTTGACAGGCGGAAACTTGTGTAATCTTTCATCTTACATAAATCATAACCTAATTCATTCAGAAGTCGATAAAATATGCCAATTTTTTTTTTAAATTCGGATAAATATTTATGAGAAACCAAAAAGAAAATTTAATCACATTTTTAGTAAAAGTAGTTTAAATTACCTCCAATTATACACTGAAAGTTTTTTTGTAGATTTAAATAAAATTTTTTTTAAAAGTTCATAAATAGTTTACAGTTTATATTGCAAAATCAGTCATTTATATATTTCAAATACTGAAGTATTTTTTTGATGTAAAAAAAAAACACATATTTGTTTGAAGAAAATCGATACATGATTTTTAATTTAAACGTTTTTAATATCGTACAGTTGAACGAAATATAAAAAGAAACTTTAGCAGTATTTTAATTTATTAGGTCGTCATCTTCGCAATCTTTAACTATTTAAAAGACTGCGTACGCGTACGCTATATATTATATAGCAATTATAGGAATAATTATATTTGCAAATGTTTTCCATCATTTTTATTGTATTATACAATTTTGATTGTGTGCTCTACAGATGAAAAATTCCAGCAGCTAGATTTCCGCCAAATCCATATAAAAGAAAGGACGAAGAAATTCCGCGCGATCGCTAGTTTTGCCTTAATCGCGTTCGAAAAAAAAAAATGGTTTTTTTTTTCTTCTAGATTCTTAATGGTAATGAAATCGACTGGTGCAGAATTGCGATCGGTACTTTTATTACGCCAAATAAACGAATTTTTCCCCCATCGCTACAGCGGTCCAACCCCTCAATATGATAGACGACAAATAATCGTCCATTATTCTTATGAATGAGTTTCGCAAGGATGTGAACATAATAGATAATGGTTTTGACATAACAGGCCGCACAAACGGCTTCGTAAGAAATAATGCCGAGCTCAATTTTTCTCGTTAATTCCTTTAGGAAAATAGTCATGCGCATTTATGCACGAGAGAAAAAAAAATCATAAAAACTAGATATTTAAAAAAAAAAAAAAAAAAAAAAAGAAAAAAAGAAAAATTGCAAGAGCTCAACATACGAACGAACGAATTAATATACCTGTCGAATCGAAGATCCAATTCGCACACAGGAATTCCACGCTTTTGCCTGTTCAGGCGCACGCGCGCGCGCGCACACACACATAAACGCACAAACACGTGCAAAATACAAAAGTTTATTGCACCTTGCCCAGATACGCCTATGTATATAGATAACTAGCAGAGCTGCAAAAACGAAGTTCCCGCTCGCGCGCGCGCGCGCACACACAAACACACAGTGTACGCTGGCAAAAGTATACCGAGGGCCGGCACAAAGCGAGATGACCATATGGCCGGTGTAGCGCGGGAGCGCTGTATCCGTATAAGCGAGCGCGCCGCCTGAAATTACCATCGGTACACGTGGCTGCCTGTATACGTACTGGTTTACGCGCACGTATTACACGCACGCGGAGAAAATCGAAGAATTGTTATCGTCGCAGTTCCGCGAGCATCATCGTCGGCGAGAGGAGCTCGGGAATAAAAACTCGGATGAAAAAACGACTAATTATATATATGTGTGTGTGTGTATATGTATATATGTGTGTGCATGCATATGTATATGTATATGTATTTAAGATGTGCTATGCAATCCGCGAGCGAGTAAAGGAGTCGAGCGACCGCCTGTATACCAGCGCGGTGGCATATGGAAATCAAAGTAAAACGGCGCGCGCGCACCATTGCACTCTACGCTAGTCAAATTACAGAGATATTACCCTTACATATATATATATATATATATATATATATATATATATATATACACAAGCATTCTCCCTCAGTGAAGACGGTAGCATCACAGCATCATCGCTGCTGGAGCCGCTCGGCAACAGAGTAGCGGAATGTAGACCGGACTTAAGACGATGCCACGAGCCCACGGTCGAGAAGCGGTATAGTGGTATATGTATGTATGTATGTATGTATATATATATATATATATATATATATATATATATATATATATATAATGGAAGGAAGAGAGAGGGAGGGAGAGAATGAACGGGAGAAAGGAGACGTAAATCGAGGAAAGACGGAATACGGAGTGAATCGGGTACGCGCGCTTGTCTGCCGCGTGAAAGGGAAAAAAAGTGCACAACGGCGATGAAATTCGATTTGGAAATTTTCTTCGCCGGATCGTTAAATAATACTGCGCGCTTTCGTATATAATGCCAATAGTGTTGGGCGCATTTCAAAGATTCGGGAAAAAAACTGGAATTCTGGAAGGCAAAACAGCTATAACATAGAAATTTCGAATTTGCACTTTTACGAGCTGTAAAATGAAATTAAAAAAAAAAAAAAAGGAAACAAATAAACGAAAACTTTCGCTCGCTGTCTATTTCACTTGTCTGTGGACACAATGACTGGAGATTCAATAAAGTTGTCGGTACAGGTTGTAGGATAATACGTAAAATTCGGTTAGCTAAGCTTCATATAGGAATTAAGAAAATCCAAATGGTTTTTATTTGCTATAAGAATCTCAAAGGTATTCTGTTCTCTTAGAATCCAAAAAACAGCCTCTATGCATCTTCAGAGCAAAATAATGACAGTATAAACAGTATTTAAGATGAATCGAAAAATAGTTCTTTTACTGTCTCGACTGCTCAGTGATGACGTTTAAATTGAAAATTACAAATTCTACTTACGTCGACCGATTGATGTTGAAAGTACATTAATTAATTTTGATATCGTAGCTTTTACGATCATTGTAAATCAAAATAGTTTGACGGTCGTTATAACTATATTAGTGTATTTAAAACACTGTAAGGCGGATAAAAAAATAATTAAAACTAATTAATAGTAAATAAATAATTAAAAATAATTAAAACTAAACTCACATATTACGGAAAAAAAGAAATAATTTTTTAATAAATTAAAGATTTTATAAACAATTTTTATGACTTAATTCGAATACATTTGGTATATATATATATACCAAACGTATTCGAATTAAGTTTGGATTGACAGGCGTCTCCTACGTATTCGAGTATAGTAGTTCAGTTGCCGTGCAGTAGGTCACCCGTCACGCCAGGTCTCCGGTGTCTCCTCCTACCTCTCTACCACGCGCTCATAATTCACCCTTTTTATATTGTACATAATTTATGTAAGCTAGGAAACATTTACGCCCGAGATAATAAAAATGTACGATTCGATGTCAAAATAAGAGGAAGAAACAAAAAAAAAAAAAAAAAAAACAAAACAAAACAAAAAAAAAACAGAATAAAACAACAACGGAAAAAGAATAACGACAAATCTGAGAGATGTAACTATAAATCCTCCCTTTTTAAAATAATTTTTGCGGAATGCCAATTACAATTGCAGGCAACGACATTACTCTTAGATTATATAATATATATATATGTGTGTGTGTGTGTGTGTGTGTAAACACGCATCGTAGAAACACGTCGCGATACATTTGTAATATTTTTATAGCCGCATTCGTTAATGGGGGAAAACTGAGCATTCCTTTATTTTATATTCAAACAACGACTCATTTGGCAAAATAGGACAATTCACTCGACATTTCTTCGTATTCTGCTGTAATAATTACCCCCCCCCCTCCCGAAGAAAATACAGTGTAATGTGTAATAAAAAAAAAAAAATAATCTCCTTTACGCGTTACGGCGATGTCAGTGCGACGCGCGGAAAATGGTCCAGTCCCATACAAGTAGAATGACTTTTGTGACAATTAAAATAACGATGCGTGACATCATACGCGAAGGCGTTAATACATTTCGATTTCGTATGTATCGGACAGTGAACCCGAAGTTCTCGAAGCTATGTATTAATTTGTACAGCACGTGCATTTGGTCACGTTATGGTATATTTTATTATCATAATCGTCATTATACTCATATTGATAGAGACCAATTGTTTTAAAGTCATCGTTGAAACTCAGAAGAGATTGTATTTAATATCGCATGGTTTTATTCTGTGCCAATTTCAATAATTAACAATTACTTTGTAAATCAATGAAAACTTGAATTTTTTGAATTTTTTCCTGTGATGTAGTAATATTTGGATATAAATTGTAAGGAAATAATCTGAAATCATATCAATCTAATTGACCAATGCCAGTTCTCGATTCGATCGTATGTTCATTGCGATGTTTTCTATTAACTCGCTGTCTCTGTTGAAGAAAATTTTGAAATAAATATTTCAGATACATCTAGACGAGACGGAGATTTAAAAAATTTACGGTTAAGTCAGAAATGAATGCGAATACCGCATAATGCAGTGGTTTTTGTGGTTCCATCATTCCTCTGATTTCATAATAATTTGTTTATTTAAATTCCATATTTGAAGAGGCAAGCATGAGAATATAAAAAAAATTCTTTTAAATCATGATTTTATAAGGGAATAAAATAATGAGTAAACAATTATTTAAGCAAACAATTAAAAATAATGAAAACAATGTTTTCGGGAATAAAAATAATTGTTTTTTGGCCAAATATAAATGTCGGAACAGGGAATACTTCTTGATCCCATACGGATTCCACTTAAAATTAACTCATCTGAAGTTCCTCTGACATTTTCCTTCATTACCATTCAGAAATTAATAATCAGTTTACTCATTCTACGACTTCATTTTCAAAGGAATTCAATGTCGGCAAATTGATTTACAGGACAATCGGCATGCGGTTATGACATTTATTAGACATTTATATTTGAGAATTAAAATATTATCATTCAACCTTTTAGTTAATTATAAACATTATTTTTACGATTTTTCGTTTGTTGATTATTATTTTAGTTCCTGAAAGTGTGGTTCAAAAATTTTGTTTATTTATATACAATAAACAAAGAATAGAATTTACTTTAGAATAGGCGTCGATCGGAGTCTCTCGGAATTTAAAGCATGATAGACAAAAAGGAACGGAAGGAGACACCCAATAATAATACAAACGGCCTTGACCTTGAGCTGTAAAGCCACTTTTAAAGTTATTTCAAGGTCAAAGTATATTTTTTCTTGTTTTTTTTTTTTTTTTTTTTGTTGAAAAAGCAATCATCTATTTCGAAAAGAGGACAAGATTTTATATAAAAAAAAAAAGGGTCAAATGCACCAATGACCGAAAATGCGTAGATTTTTCATCATCGCCGGCTGAGGTTGTTAGATCGCGCACGGATCGACTGGCACACATTCGTGCGCCGAATAACACTGGTAACGTCGCTTTTCGCGCGAGTATTACTATATATTCGAGCTTTCTCTCGCGCCACGGAGCACGAGGAAAGTGGAGGAGGCTGTTCGAGGCGCGGCGACGACTTATCCGAGCATAAAGCCGTGGACTTTTTAAGCAAATTGCCGAAATTCCTCGTCGAAGCGCCTCGTCGCGTTCTGCAAAAAAAAAAGCGTCGAAATACTCAGGTTGTCGAGGGAATAGAAAACGAACGGCACTGATAATAATACGTATAAGTGAATAAAATCGAAATGAAACGTAAATGAATAATACTGATATTGCCAGAGCGCGAGAGGGAGAGAGAGAGAGAGAGATAGAGATAGAGAGAGATTATTAGATTTAGATTTTTGTTCATTTATGATTATTAGACGAATGTGTAATGAGATTTTTTAAGAAAATGTTGTCAAGCTGTCTCCACGATAAAACTCAACGTGCTGCAAATGTGACACTTATATTTATATATAAATACCATCTCGCTAAATCATTTAAAAAAAAAAAGAAAAAAAAACAAAAACGACTAAGCTCGCTCGACAAACCTATGGAGCTGTATCGGAAGTTCACGCATACACATGCACGCGAGAGCGCAACACGCACAGCTGTATATCCTCGCGATAACCGGTTCGTCGACCGGTACATAAATATCTCGTAATATTATGAAAATGAAGTTCAGTTACCGTTATAAATATTTAGAAAAGCAGTCAGAAAATCTCTCACTAACCTATCTCCGACGATATTATTTCTAAAAAAATTTCTCGTCGCTCTGTCTCTCTCTCTCTCTCTCTCTCTCTAACACGCGCTGGCGCGTATCAAGCGGCCCGAGCATAAGCACGCACAAAAACGAAAATCGCAAAATCAAGGGAAAAAAAGAGAAGCAGCCCTCGGGACGTCGGAGTGGATCGATTTATATATATATATATATATATATATATATATATATATATATATATATATATATATAAAATAAAAGAAAAAGAAAAACCCCAATCGCGTGCGCGCACACCTCGAGAATTGCATCGGTGCGCGCATGTATATATACATTTCGTCCCGCTCCCCATTACATTGCCACGGTGCGCTTGCTTTTCCGCGTTTGCGCCGCGCGCCGCACCGACGATTATAACTATATACATATTTAACTATATAACTATATATATATATATATAAAAGACCGCGGACGACGATTTTAAATTCTCGATTAAGCTGGCCGCGTTTCATTACGCGCGATTGCGACGATGCGCGGTAATATATTTTATATGTATATTCCTGTCGTGTAAGTCGTAAGTCTGCAGGTGTTGCGTTAAACCTCGTCGATTCTTTTATATATATATATATATATATATATATATATATATATATATATATATATATGCGCTCGTACAAAAAAGTGTTTGGATGATTTAACTTCTTTTTTGCAAACATTTATGGGTGTTGTTATTGGTATTGTGTAAAAGAACGTTAAACGTTAAAAAAACGCTATAATAAATGGTACACCCTATATATATATATATATATATATATATATATATATATATATTGGTTTACAAGGTGACATTAGTTTATTGTCTATCCGAATTTTAGCGTTTTCGGCGTTTGGAAATTTAAAAGCTCCATTAACGGCTTAAAGCGGTCCAATACATTCTGCAATGATCTATACTTTACGTTCAAGAAATATTGAAAAATAAGGAAATGCTTACGTGATTAAAATAATGTTTATAAACGGACATGTTTATAAACATGAACATCTTTTAAACATTGGCCGAATTTTGTTCCGGAACAATGAAAGAGATATATAGTGGTATTGATATGAATAAAACATTATTCAAGAATATTCATTTTTTATTCTATGTATGAAGAGGTAAACTGTTATCGTCCTAGGAAACAGCTCTTATTAATTAATAATATAGAATTTTAGAATATTAAAATATAAATTTTAAATTTACAAAAAACCTAAAACTAACATTAACATATATAATTAAAAAATTTTAATTTTAAACGTAATATTGATAAATAATTGTCGAACTATATGCTTAATATAATAAGATTATTATTAAAGTAATGATTCCTAATATAAGCATTGTTTCTGGCTTACATGGTACATAATAAAAATTATATACGGACATTTGAAAAAAATTAGTATATCTACCAAAATTTTGCAATGATTGTGACGTAAAAGTTACGCAAAAGATTTCACACCGTATTAAAATTGCTAATAATAAAAGCAACGTGTATCATTTACACCTTTTCACTTCATAATGGGTGGGGGGAATCAAGAAAAGTGTCGCAATGCTAATTTTTTTTAAACGAAATAACGTAAGAAATCGATGAATCGTATAAAAATTTGATGAAATTAACGGTAAAAGCCACAATTAATTGAAACGATGACAGAAAATATCGATGGATCTTTGGAAAAAATATTGACGGTTTTTTTGTTTGACCAAATTCAAAAAAATTTCACTCGTTTCGACAAATGATTTCTAGAAATCTTTATTATTAAAAAAAAAAAAAAAAATCAAAAATTATTGTTTCTGTCTTTCTATGCGTCAATAAATATTACCAATGACTTGCCTAAGCTGGAAAACCATACATAGACCTGGTTCCATGATGCACGATAGACTAATACCTCAAATCTATATAGAATGAAGATTCTCGAATATTAATTATTAACAGTCGTACTTATGTCGACTGTTGTGAACTAAACTAATATTATCTAATTATCGGTCTTACGGTCTTTATAAAAAAAAATTAAATTATAATAATATAATGGCTACCAGTCAGACTGTTTCTTTGTTGAAACGAACCCGTAGAATCTGACATGAACATTACCACTGAAAATAGTAATAAATGAAAAATAAACTAAAATAAAATAGAATATAATAAAAATTCAAATTATAAATAAAAATAATCTGTGTGCTAAGTTAATAAAGGACAACTGTCACTAATCTAAATCTACCTTTGTATCCGAGTCCCGTGTCGTCAGTGACCGGCGTTTCGAACCGCTTCGTCTAAACTGCTTTTAGTTCAGTTCCCGCAGATGAAGCGAAGCGGTTCGAAACGTCGAACGAAGACACAAGGAAATACGGTAAATTTAAGATGGTCGGGGCAGTCAGGCTGTTCTTTCATAAATTAGCCGATGGATTATTTTGATTTTTACTCTTATTCGTATTATTTTTATTCTATTTTATTTTTCATTTGTTTCTATTCTAAGGGGGTGGATTGTAAACAAGGACTGTCGGACTGTCGTTTATCACTTACTTATTTATCATTGCGAGACTGGTAAAATCATCGTAAAATCGAATTGAAACGTCATTTGAAAACAGTCGCTCCGTCGACTACGAAAACCATTACAACTTCCTGAAAAGCTTATTGGACCGTTACGTTAATTTTTCTCCAATTCTGTAGTTGATAAATGTCCTGGTCCTAAGTAGTCGAGAGTAGTTTTTTTAACGTTTTTGCGACCCCTCGCCCCGCTTCGACGTAAGATCTTTCAAATATTTTTCATTACAAGTCCTATGCTATATATATATATATATATATATATTTCTCTTCAGCTTTTTTTCATTTCCTTACGCGTAATCCTGACACAAGAACTAAATGACTTTGGCATCCTCGAAACACCACATCCAATCCACGCGGACAAATCTACCAATGCAATTACATCGCTGGCGCGTAATTGCTTCAACAAGACGTATGCAAAATCACGATCTCTTTTTTCTGTCTTTTTTTTTTTTTTGCACGAAATTCCAGGTTTCAGTGCGGGGGGGGGGAGCAATATTAGCAAAGTCGAACGAATATTATTATCGTAATGTCGGCGAAGCTCGATTTTCATTAAATATACACATGTAGAGCATAATCGCGAAATATCCGTCGATCGTCGAAACACTCTCGTCATCGCTCGTCGATCGAGTTCGACCCGGCGATGAAAAAAAGGGGCCGGGATCTCGCTCGTCGTCGTCCGGCAGCGTTTTACCCGGCCGGTCTAATACGGGCGGGGGGGGTGGGGGTGGGGGAGATATTTTCATTACCAGGGCGCAGCGGCGGGGCGGTTGAGGCGACGCGACAAACTTCAGAGCAAATTAACGAGATAAGCTCGAGGAATTTAACGGGGCAGTCGACGATTAATCCTAGCCAATGAGAGGGATCGATGATCGTCAATAACAACAAAAAAAAAAAAAAAACGAAAACAAAAACAAAAACAAATTCATCTTTTTAGCAATTATATATGTATATGTCTTCCGCGTTTAACAGGAGACTGGCGTTGGTGCGTCGATCGTATCATTGGACGGAGCGCGCAACAAGCCGACCAAAGTTTACCGAAGCAAAAAAAAAAAAAAAAAAACAGAGAAAAAAAAGATTAATTAAAAAAATAACAAAAAAAGAGAGAGGCGGTTTTTCGACTGATGAGAGTTTAGAGTTTTTCCGAGACCTAACCCGACCAATTTGCAAGCGCAACGAAGGTATACAGAATCGTTTGACCAAACGAGTAAATCCTGCTTCAAGAACAGGACGAGGGGGCCTTGAAGGAGAGAACAGAGAGTTTTTATCACTATGTATAATGTGTGTGTATATATATTATAGTGAATGTCGGCCCTCTTCCCGCAAAAGACGGGAGCCGCACATATTCATGGACTCATTAAATCTCTATTTCCTTTTCTTTTCTCGAACGGCTCAACGTACAACCTCGAAATGTGAAATGTCAAGAGAAAAAAAAAATTTAAACAGCGAAAAATTCGTTAAGTGAACGTGGATTATGGGCTCCCGCCGGAGCCTCTTTGTTCGTAACTTTCCTTGTTGCCTCGATCTGAGAGATTTTTCAATCGTCCCACCTCTCGATTATCAATTTCGTTTATTTATATATAATGAAAAAAAAAAACAAATTATGTATTAGACACAAATTTCATCGGAAATTTTGAACGTTTGCTGAAGTCTAATCGATCAGCGTTGGATAAGTGCGATATTCTGAGACTCCTATCTTAAACCAAAACTTTATATTAGAGGAAAATTTTACTTCGATAATTTTTAACGAAGCGCGATAAAATAAAATCTTATCCCTGTACATCCGCAGACCATAATCTTTATTCTTCGCCTCTAAATATTTTGTCAGCATTTCATGATAGTTCACTTGAAATTAAATTTTGTGTCACGCACACGCACACATGACAGTACCCAACAATTACATCTTAAAAAATTTGAAACATTTACGGTAATTCTAACATTTTATATAATTCTAACACACACACACACACACACACATCATACTATAGAACACTTATAATCGTAACCCTGTGAAAATTTTAGTGCTTTCATGCCTTTTAGAACCAATAGAATCATCGAACAAAATCATCATATAAGCTTACAGGCAAAAGCATAAAAAAAGTTTAAGCATCAGGAAAGTTCTATATATAAATAAATTTAAACATTATTATCAAAATATACCAAGTTAATATTTTCCTAGATATGATTTTGTAATTTTCGGCTAATATAAAAAGTGACATTTTTAATCATATATACTAATTATTGAAAAACTCAGTTGTTTCCAGTTATATACATATATATATATATATATAGTAGCATAACATATACATATACGTCTACATCAGCAAAGATAATTAATCATATACATTTATTTAAAAAAAAAAGAAAGAAAAATTGCCACGGGATATTAATTACTACGTGTGTCGTAAATTGATAAAAAAAAAACAAAACAAAAAATTAAGACAAATAAAAAATAAAATTACTCCAAGTCATTCTCCGTAGTCACCCCTCGTATTATACGTACTCCGAAGAATCGCGATCTCTTGCATCTCGCTGGCAATGTAAAAGAGCGAGGAAAAACACTGGCGCGTGATTTTCAAAGGGGGGAGGGGTAGGGTGAGGAGGAGTTGCCGGGGGACTTTTTCGATAGAGGAGAAACTGGAATAAATAATATCTACATAACACGATGTATTGGCTATTAGTGCTGAATATACATAATGGCGTGTCGTGTCACATCGCTGTACACATACATACATATATATATATATATATATATATATATATATATATATATATATGCGCGCGCGGCGCATCACGTGCTGTGGCGGTGGCGGCAAAATCGTCTGACTAAATACAACATTTACTACTTAGACGCATGTGCATAATTGTGTGTATATGGACATATCGATGCAATATTGTGCCCCATTATCTCGCGAACTTTGTCCGACTTGCTCGGGGTATCGCGCGTTTGAAAAATACCGAGTTGGCGGGGGGGGGGGTCTTACGCGCGCAAGTCGCATCTCTTTCTCTCTTTTCTTCTCTCGGCCAAGATGCGCACGCAAACTGAATAGTACACTACTTTCCTTTTCAAAAGGAACTTCCTTTTCGAGTTTCAAAAAGAAAGATCGCGTACAAATAAAGAAGCAAAAGGTTGAGCAAGAAAAAAAAAAGAGAAAGAAAAGAGAAGGAAGCAAAGGGTACAGTTTTATCCAAAGTTTTAATTTCATTCTGTCAATACTTACAGGATTTGCATTTCAATAAGTCTCAGTCTATCTGAATAGAGCAAAATGAAAAAAGAAATATGTGTGTGTGTGTGTGTGTGTGTGTGCGTGTGTGTACACAAGACCAAGTCAAAAAAAAAAATTTTAGCAGACGTTTTAATTATCGCGTCTGAGTTTTTTTTTTGGACGATCGCGATTTTGTCGCGCTCGGGAGAAACGCCAGGCCGGCGATGGGGGAAGGAAAAAAAGTGGCCGTCCTCACGGTGAACGCGCAAAGGCGCGTATCCGCGCGCGCCTCCTAATATGTGCACGATGCGCGAAGATCAAGTGGGCGCGCGCGAGAGCATGGCAGCCTTCGATCATTTTGCGTGCGTTCGTCAAGGGTCGATCGGCACATAAGCAAATGGAGGAGTTAATTTTTTACGAACGTTTTGAAAAGTGGGGCTTCTTTTTTTTGTTCTTTAATATTGACGTATTTCTTTAATGATGAGGAATATCAGGCCTTTCGCTAAATGATGATTTTTATGAAATTTAAATTATCGAAGACTTGGGCTTGATACGCACATTTTTTGATAATAATTTTGACTGTTATGGATTCGACATAATAATTATTAATAAATTTGAGGAACTTATAGAAGTGTTAAAAGTATGAAAATAAACTATCAACTAACGATTACCCCCCCCCCCCAAAATATGTAAACAAAAAGTTTTGATGAAAGAAAGTTTTGAATAGCAATTATATGTACACTGAAAAAAAGCTGTTATCAAGTGAATATTTTCTTATTTTGTACCAGGTAAATTATTTTCTTAAATTAAAAAAGTATTTTCTGAAATGAAGGGAATATTTACTTAATATAAGAAGTGTCCACTTAAATCAAACCACGTCGTCTTAAATTTAGTGAATATTTTCTTAATTTAAGCAAATTATTTACTTATTACAAAACAATTAAATATTTAATTGATATCAGAAAAAATTTTTTTCATTATATTTCATAACCAAGGACAATAAACATTTAAACCATAAAATAGATTCATTCTAAAGATTTTGATGCACGGAGCACAAGTCTGATCTCATAATTCGTTTATCGCGTTAGGTTAGAGAGATATCCTAACCTGAAAATGCAAAGCACAAATTTCTGTATTGTTGAATTTTGCACAGAAGATCAAAATATAAACTTTTTCGTAAAGACATTGCAAACAGATAATTAAATTAACAATTCTTACCCTTTCAGATTCCATTTAGTTGGTTAAATTTCATTTCGCAAACATTTTCAAATCTAAATAAATCCAAAAATCTGGAGTTCAAAACGTGATATATCAATAAAAAAAATTCTCTCTATTTTCTATTTCTGATTCTTTTTCTATTCTTAGCTTTCCACGAAAGAAAATTCTTTTCTATTCTACAAAAGCTCAAATGTATCTGGAAAAATATATTTGTCGACCATTTACGTTAAGATATTTCGAAAATGTGACGTGATAAATGAGCTCTGAGACCAGATGCAGTTAAGTACAATGTATTTATCATTTAAATCAATACAGAAACGTGTAGTCTGATTTTCGTATTAACTTTTTGTTATCCTGTACATAATTACATTAAATAATATCCAAAATTTTCTTTGAAACTTAGTAAATCCTTATTACATGACAAATAAATTTAATTCAGTGGAAAATTACTAAAATTCAAACGGTCTTATCAGTCGGCCTCATGAATATCAGAAATTTAGAGTGTTGTAGTTGGAAGTTTTAATTAAATAGATACTAAATTGTTTTCTTTAATTTTATCTATGTTCAATATCCAGCTAATTGATAAAGTGTTCTATAATGAAAAATTCCTGCAAAAGTTATAAATCTTCCCTGCCGATTAATCACGCGCGGTATAATGATAATAAAGCACTCGCACGTCTCGAAACAGACAAATCATTCACTAAATCAAATAAGTTAAGAATAATGCACGATCCGAATAACGATTTTAAGCAGCTTTACAAGATAAAAATTATTTTGAAAACAGGAAAAATATTGGCATGAATTTTATCAAGCATTATATGCGACCGTCTCTCTTGCATTTACCTATTACAACACTTTGTTTTGAAGATCATAGATTGTTTTCTTTGAACTATTGTTCTTTAAAAATAAAAAATTTTGTTTACAAAACAAAATGACAAATGTTTAATTGAAGTATATATGATAACTCGTTTAATGATCCTTGGGTAACGAAAACAATATTCTAATATTTACGTCGAGAAAAATATTTTTATCAAAAATTAATATTACCGTTCTATTAATAGAGATGCAAAGTCGATTTATGTTAAATTTCAATATTCATTCTATAAATAAACTGAGATATATATCAAATGTTATTATATAAATATGTTAATTATTAATATAACTATAATAATAAAACTTATCATTGGCCAAGATTAACTCTATATACCATTTTTTTCAGTGTAGTATACAAAGTGAAGTCGAGATACTACAAGAGATAATTCAATGATTTGACCAAGTTTAAACCGTAAATTTGAAAACTTGAAATATGGATTACAGATTAAATTATCTTTTGATAAAATAATGATTCTCTTGCTAAAGTTAAATTTAACTTCTATCGGTCTATAATTTATTTAACTTCTTAATCAATTCATCGTTCCCCTTGAAAACTGTAATAAATATCGAAATTTCATTTTAATAAAATTAATTCTTTGTTTATTTAACGATGACGAATGTAAACATTACGGTGAAATAAAAACATTTATACTATATTATATATATATAGCATAGACTTCTGAATATGAAAATGATCAGTTATCAACAAACATTAGACTCCCTAATTGAAGAAAATATTACCGGTACATTTTAAGTAAAAATGACTTATATGTTGCTTCTCAAGTTGCTTACTATTAAAACTGTGGCATAGTGATCACTACCGAGTTTTTCCGACATTTATAATTCAGCCAACAACCGAAAAATGTTATCCAGATATTAGTAGCATCAAGGATAAATGTGACCAACGTTTATATACTAACAGTTTATGCATGTGTGACAGGTAATATAGTTCAGAAAAAATTTTTTATTAGTACATCTAGAAACTCAAATATAATGGGGAAATACGAATATATTACTATCAAGGAATGGAAGGTAAACATAAGACTATTATGAGCTCGCTTTAAAAAAGTTATCTTCTCCAGCCTGCCTCCTGAGGTACCGAACTACACTTTCGAAAAATGTATTAAATGTAATAAACGTTAAAGCGACATCAAAAATTTAAGGTGTCAAAGCAGCAATAAACAAAGAAAGAAGGCTTCAAATACGAATTTTCAGAATAACGACGTCAATAAAGTCCATAACATTTTTTAAATTAATTGTGATGAGTACGATTATATTATTGTTTCAAGCCCCGTTATGCTCAAATGTTTCATCTGCAAATTAGGACATCTAGCTAGAAACTCCTCCAAAGTCAGTGGCTCAGATATAATTGCGCAAATCATAGAAATAACTAATACACATATAAATGAAAATATTGTTGATACGACAATAACAAATAATGAATATATCAATATATGGAAATCGATAACTTAATTGAAACCGATAACAATAGCGAATTTACAAACAGTTTACAACAATCTCAAAACATAGAAAACCTCACTCTGAGTAAAGAATACAACAGAGCACAATTAAAAATCAGAACAAAGGAATTTCAAACGATAAGCGCAGAGGCACCTGAAAATCAAGAGATAAACACAGATATCACAAAAAATAAATATAAAAAGAAGGCAACTCAGAGGAAGGTATCTAAATGCAAACAATGAAAAATCATAAAAATGAACAACAATGTGTGGATGAGCTAGATTAAAAAATAAAAAACCAGTAAGCAACCAAATATGCTACTGAACTATGAGCAATTTAAACACTTTATGGCAAACAGCTCGACCAACAGAAGAAAGACATCTTAAATTCGTCGAACAAAATATTAACGATCAATAACAGTTAATAAAATCAAAATCATGAAAAATGAAATTCTTGTTAAGAGACGAATCCATGAAAGGAATATGTACCAATCTAATAAAAAATTACCATAATCTCAGTAAAACTGAGATATAATAAAGTAAAGTAAATAAATATAATAAAGTTGACTTTATTTTATTTCACATTATTCTGTCATAGAATTTCAATTTCATTATGCCCAATCTAATGCAATGGAATCTTAATAGCCTTCCGGAACACTATATATATATAAGAACTTTATACAGAACACGATGTAGACATTGTTTGTATACAAGAAATGAATTTAAAAGATTCTCAGTCAGTTAATAAACATGATATATCTTCACTGTTTAATATAAATTGACATGATTGACTACATGCAAGCGACCAAGACGCCATTCTTGTTAAAAATAATTTTATTAAACGCAAGAAATTAACCTTAAAATATGCAGCCAAAATGTTTTCCTATCATCCTCAAACCAAATGCATAAATTGTTAAATCGCGAAATCAATAACTATAACAATAATAGACAGGACATAATACCATCGACTCGACAAACACTAAACACCAGATTTACGGAACTAAAAATCAAAAAATTGAAAATTATTGCTCAATTAGCACTTAGAACATCCTTTTGGTTAAAGATATAGGGTAATAAAAAAGAAATATATTTAATACAAAAGCAAGCTTCGAAGAAAGTCTAGAGTCCTTTCCAACTCCGCGGTATACTATTACAGCAAAGAAACAGGCAACGATACGAGAGGAGCAGCAAATATCTATGAAAAAGAAACTATTTTGCTAAATATTCCAGGTTACTAAAGAATCGATTATGATCTGGCCCTATTTGTTTTAGAAATTACTGACACTCCAAAAGTGTCTAATAAAAAAATTATGATACAGACCAATTACAACAACCTCATATGACAAGTATACTCCAAATAAACCAGGAAAACCCTTGACAAATGAAGCAAGGGATGATAAGATCGAAAACCTGTAGGATTAAATCACAGTTTATCATAGTAAATTAAACTCGTCAAATATATCTACAATAATTGAGACGTTCGAAAACGTATGTATATCTTAAAGAATTATAAATATCACAGGGTCATCAAAGAAAATTACTATAAGATAGTAGATCAAAACATCATGAAATATTGGAACAGCCCCTGGCAAAATAGCCTTAATCCATCTCATCTTCGTCCAATCAAATGTAGCACTTACGAAGATAGTCCAGTATCAAATCATCTTTGTAAGAATGTATATAGTACATTAAAACATTACACAATAATATTCATTAGAAAGAAAGCAATACAGTGCAAAACACCTTTCAATAGTATCCTAAATTTGAAAGTATTGAGAAAAACTCAATATCAGAAACAGCCTCAAAGAATTCGTAAAAAACATAGATCAATGCAATAGAACAATATAATTTATTGATGAAACGAATCCGCGAAAGAGAATATGATATTTTTATTCAGATAATATTACAATTGTCAAATAGAATGTTGAAATCATCCTCATATTGTAAACAACTTCTATATATACTACAGTAACGTAACTGATTGTCGCTAATACCCATATGGGGGATGCGACTTTATTATTATTATATGTGCATAAAAATTATATGCTGCAAAACAGACACATTGCAAAATCAGACAAGAATATGGAATATCGTGAAAATACATAAGTTCGCGATCATTCATCTTACATCTCGTTTGGTGAGAAAACGTGCGCATTATAATGTTCGATTCGATACATCGCATAAGTAATCCAACACGTGAAAAAAACCGAAATTAATTTTTTCCACTTCTTCTGTGACGTGCGTCGATTGCGCATTATTGAAACTTATTCCAGATTAAAGTGAATTATGAAAAGTTTTAACATCATTTTCAAGTACGTGGATATATTATCATTCTATACGTATGCATGTCGCATCGCATTTGAAAAGCAATGACCAACGTTATTAAACATTATAATACGCTACTCCAGTAAGGATTACTTGTGAAATCATAAGGCGTTTTTTTTATAATAAATTGAACTTGAAAAAAAAGCAACAACTTTACGAACTATGCTACAAATCTCTTACTTTTTAGTAGCCAACGTACTCTTAAAATATATCGCTGTACAATACAGGAGCTGGAAAATCTCGCGACTCACAACAACTTCCCCGTCCCATCTTGGATATTACGCGACAATAAAATTGTTTCTATCGAATTCACTGTTGCGTTGTGCGTATATTACGGATCTCTCTCTCTCTCTCTCTCTCTCTCTCTCTCTCTCTCTCTCTCTCTCTCTCTCTCTCTCTCTCTGTGCGTGCGTGCGTGCGTGCGTGCGTGTGTGTGTGTGTGTGTGTGTGAGAATGGAAAATCGCGTATTACGATGCGATATATAATCGCAATGAAACTATATGTATAGTTTCTCGCTCAGAACTAAATAATAGCAATTGATCGACAATCTAAAACAATAAAACGAATTAAGAGTGGAAACGTGGCTTTCTCTTTGGACATAAATATAAAGATCGGATCTTTTTTTGTAATTTCAAATGAACTTATATTCGATCGCGGTACAGGAATAAAACACGTTTTAAAATAAAACTCCTATTTGCAAACGTATTTTATTAACAATATAATTCGAATAAGTATTTATTTGAAGTTATCAGAAAATCTTATTCTTTTATTTTCCATTGAAAATTTATATATGAATTTATAAATTACATCATCGTCATATATATGTAATAAAATATAATATTTGCATTATTTCGTATATGCAGAAAAATAATTATGAGTGAATTGATTTATTATCAAAGCTACAAACGTCATTACGTTGTGATTATACAGTTTTAACGTTTTGTCGATGTTAAGATTGATAGGTAAATATTCATTATAGCAACTTTTTAATACAGACAGTTCAAGTAACTCGCATCATTTTACTTTAAAATTGGAATTGATTTAATACATTGAACACGTGTTGCACATTCATATGCAAACTTGCAGTCTTCTTCCTCTCTCTGATTCGCATGAGTTATGACGGCATTTATTAAATCTACATTTAATTAAGTCATCGATATATTTTTTTTTTTACTAAAGCTGAACTTGCAAAACGAAGGAATGGAAATTTCCAATTCATAGAGAAGAAATGAAAGTTTAATTCTTATCAAAGTTCTCCAAGAAGATGTATAGTTGACTCTCATCTTATGATGACTCAATTATTGTCAACATCATTCTGTGAAAGCTAAAATCGTATAAAAAAATTATATAGTCCAACATAGATAAGCAGTTGTCTATATTATATACTATAAATAACTAATTATAGACTAATTTAAAAAATGCATTGATAAAAAGATCATTTGTATACAGATTTGACTTATACGTTTTTATGCATTGATATACACAAAACTTTTTAAATCTCTAGGTCCAGCTCATATCAAAGTTCATTTACAATTTTTATTTTTATTCTATATTCAAATTACAAATATAACTATCTAAAAATTTAGTGTAAATACAAATATTTATTATGAATACCAAAAAACTTTTATTATTCTAGTTTTATTTTATTCATATATTTTTATTTTTCTTTACTATATTAATGTAATAAAAAAATGCTCTGTTTTTTTTTTCGTTTAATTTTTATAAAACGATATAGTATAGATTTTGCTCTTAGAAACTACAATAGATTTTTATCTCAAAATTTATTCCATGTAAGCAAATAAACTATCTTACAATGTGTTCGTATGTGCGTGCGCGTCAATACGCATGCGTATGTGTGTTTTTGACGTATTCTCTGTAAAACGCACGTTTTACGCACACAAAATAAAGTACAAAATGCTGCTTTATTGCTGCTCTGTGAAAAAAATATTTATATGAAGGAGATTCTACGACGATTCTATTAATAGCTAGGTGTACTTCCAAGATTTTTCTCATATCTAAACACATTCAAATCGATATTTAATCTAATTATATTAAAACTGCTGGACTTATTCAATTTATTTATATTTTAAGATATTCAGTATTATCAACTTAGGAAAATTGAAATATGAATGTTGGTCTTGTATGAGCGAACCGTTACTACTTTCACAGAACATAATGTATTTTGACTAGAGATCAAATGTTCGTCTAAGTTAATCTAGTAACTAACTATATATTTAACGGTATATTTTTATTAATTCTAATCGGTAAATAGTTATCTTTCGTTCTCATTTTTTTTCTTTTTTTTAGTTAAATAATCACGATAGATTTTGACAGGAAATGAGGCAATATTGTACATCTCTTTCAGAAATGTTGTTATAAGACTACTTGTAAACAGGATACATATAAACATGATTTAAATATTGTTTTATTTGCCATTCATTTCTGATAAAGTTTGTAAAATGTAGTTCCACATATAATCATTATACAAATCTCTCTTGTACTTTGCGCCTAAAATATATTCGCGGGAAAATAATAACGTTTTTACATAGAGACACCTATTTTACGCCAAGGGACGCACGATTTTATTTAGTACTAATAGAGATAATAATAAATAATGCATTAGAGTGCACAAAGAGCGATACACACATATATCGCCTACTGAGTCGCCAAAACAAACAAGGGTTTGTTGTCGTTTCCGTACTTCGGCTGAAAGCATTCGTAAATAAAGTATTTTGCGAACTCCTGGGCGTACTCAAAGATCGAGTTTTCACCCGGCTGTAAAAAAATCCCCGGAGTTCATTCTCATTTCTATACGTTCACGGAGCGTGTGGGAACGACACACTTCGCGAATCGCTCGACGTGCGTAATGTCATACGTTGCGAACGATGATAGAAAAAAGCCGCGTACAAAATTCGCCGCACACTTATACACTTGTGTTTGGGCACCGTTAGAACTAACATACGTTCACCTACATCGTGTATAATTAATTTTGTTTTTCTTTATATATATATATATATATTTATACATATACCTATACCTTACCTAGAACTAAGAAAGTAGTATATCACTCCGCAGAAGAGAAACAGCTCGACGAGTCCCTCCATCTTCCTTGCTTTTTCACTCTTCCTCTGCTCCTCGAAAACTCGCGCCTTTTCCAACCCCAACACCGTATATCTATATCTGTGTATACAAACGCAAATCTGCGCGCGCGCGCGCACCTTCCACTATCTCATACAGATAAAATCTTATTATATATGTATTATCCTTGCGATCGGCGATCAAGCGGGTACGATGATCCTGCTCGCCGGTCCGATGCTCGTCGACGCAGGCGCTTGGCCCCGGCCTCTATTTATTATCCGTCCACGGTCGTTGTTCGTCCGCACTGTCGCACGCCCCGCGGGCCGGCACGCGAGGATCACGCTCCCGTCATGACCCCGGCTCATCGGGCGCCCGCTCCGCGCGTCCTCCTCCTCCTCCTCCTCCTCCTCCTACTCCTCTCACTTCTCTCGCAGCTCCGTGCCCGGCACTCGGGCAGCGGTGGGCTTGATGGGGGCAGCGAGGGATCCGGACGGCCCTGACCACGACCAGCCGTTAAACCTCGCGCGCACTTTGTACGCCGCTTATGATCCGTGTATCAAGCGGGGGACGCGGGCTGCGCGCACCACTCGTCACCGAAGCGCGCGATGCACTGATGCGCGCGCGCGCGCTCCCGCGGCGAGTGCGTGGCGTGCGAGCGGTGGAGCGCGGTATACGGTACAACACGCATCGGGGAGAGGGCCGGTATGGGGTGAGGGGTGGAGGGGGGGGGGAGGGAAGAGCCGAGTGACCGTCGGCCTCCGTAGCGCGCCGAGGAAATAGAGAAGCGTACGGAGGGAGACAGGGGGTGGTGGGTGGTAGGAGGGGGGGGGCTTTAAGGAGATACTACAGCAGGCGATAAGGACACGGATCCGTGCATGCCCGAGAGTATGTGGCCAATCGGCGCTCGAGCGCGATTCTTCGTCTTCTTCGAAGCGCCCGGCACTACTGCGTGTACGATAATGTGGGCTGTGCGGTCAACGTATACATTAGATTTATGTATATATGTGTGTATTAGACGGAATCGAGGAGATACGTGGATCGTTCAAGAGATGATTTTTTTTCTTGTTTTTTTTTTTTTGTGTATAGAAATATATTTTATCATGTTATACTGTTGAGTAAAGAAAGTCAGTTTACTGCTGTGGAAGAATTCGCATTATTTTTTAATAATAGAGTAAATAGAATTGCTGGACAGAAGTTGATGATTAAATTTTACGAGTTTCGGAAGAAGATGAAAAAAAAATTTCATCGACCACGGGATATTTACGAAACTGTAAAATGTACACACACGCACATATCAATCTCTCTCTTATCGCGTAAAAAAATAAGACTTAAAAGGACGAAAGTTCGTCGCTAAAGAGGAAAATTTTTTAAACTCATGACAATATGTTTAGTAACAAACCGTTTGATTGAATTAACAAAAGAATTATTTCACATCAGCAAATGTTGCTTAAGTTTAACAAATATGTACACAAATTTCGTAATTTCTTTATAAAAAAAAATTGCCTGCAATAAGGCAACAATTTCTTCTATTAAACAATATTCTTTAAATTTCATAGGAAATTTACTATTAGAAAATTCATTTACTTTTCTACTTTTAAGTCTTTTCTACTTTTTAAAACTAAATTTTTTTTCATAATTTGAAAATTTGTTGAATACATTCGTGGAAGTAAATAGTGTAAAGTTCTCAAGCCCGCTTTCATGGTCCTTCCTTGCAACTTGAATGCTTTTTTAGTAATAAAGAAATGAATTATTTAATTTTAAGAAAATTATTTATTGGAAACAGAGCAAAAAAATTACTTAAAATTAGTGTTTGATAGGAAAAGTTCGGAAGAAAATATTTATTTAAATTAAGTCAATATTATTTTCTATTAAGACCAGTATAATAAATTAAAATTAATTTTTAAATTTAAAAAAATGCATTTTTCAAGTAAGAAAATATTTTTTAATACAGGAAAATACTTTCTGAAAACCAATAAAATTTTTATTTTCTTAAATAAATATTTGTTTCGATCAAAAGAATACTTTGTATTTAATAGTAAATGTTTTTTTCAAAATATATGTTTTCACTATAAGAATTATTTTTACTTAATTTTAGAAAAAAGTAAAAATACTAAGGGCCGATTAACTTATTTTAACCGAAGAAAATTTTTTTTTATTTTGCGAAATGTTTTTCTCAGTGCCCTATTCACTCGGTATACGTGTAAATAATTATGGTATATATGATCGACATGTGCAGAGATCGGCAGCGGTATATGAAAACGGAACAAACGCGCACGCAGTGGAAATTTAAGCTATGAAGGACGCTGTTTTCTGTTCTTATATATTTCTGATAAGACTTATAAGAGAGAACGAGCGAAAGTCAGTAAATTATTGTTATCCTTACAGATTTTGTTTAATTACTAGGCTATTATTAGTTTTAAAAAAATACGTAAAATTAAAATAATGCGCATTGACAAATAAAGCTAGTTAAATCTAAATAATTCCGAGAAAGAAATGATAAAGCTTAATTTAAAAAAAGTTAGTTAAATAATTTATTGAAATTATGATAATGAAACTTGTGAAAATGAAAAAAATTGTAATGCATCTATGTAGTGGTAAAAACTTAATTCGAATAAATTGCCGAGCACAGTGTAGATGGTAGAATGATTTATTTGAAATGAACAATTTTCAATTTTTTTACTCTCTTATGCATGATAATAAAAGTGAATAATTAAATAATTTTCAAAAAATCGTTATTGAAAACTTAACGAAAATATAATGATTTAATTATAAAATGCTTATAATAATTCTTTAAAAGTTAATGTTTAAATGATGAAAACCATTCGTAAGCAATAAGAAAAAACACCGCTCATATGCATAATAAATAAGCAATTTGTATAAATATTTAATATTGTTATAAAAGTGAAATATCTAAAGTAATTTATTACCGTCTGCTACTGATATACACCATGTTACTTGGATTTCATAAATGCTCGAGGATATAATTAATAAGTAGTTTTTAATAACGATTTTAATATTATTTATTGCCCCGTAATCGAGAGCGCGTAATAATGACATTATTTATCAGTTACATTTAATTGTAGATATCAGAAAAATCTGCCGGTCAGACGATGATAAATCACTTTCAGATGTTGACGATTTTAGTTTACTGAATATTTCATTGCAACTATTTTCAATACAATGTTTATTAATTAAGGAACACACACACACACACACACACACACACACACACACACACACACACACACACACACACAAACGGGTCATTAGATATAATCATTACGATTGGGTATTATTATTCACGGATGTTACAATTCTGATGTATTTTACTTGCTTAACGTCTGTATAGGATATGCAGCGCATAAATATTCACGGGACTTTCAGAAGGGCGAAAAATCGTACGTAGTCCGTAACACATAATTTAAGTTTGTAAATGGTATTTTTAAGAATTCTTTTATCCGATAGCAATATTTCTCTTCACAATTCTGAACAATTTATAAAAGAAAATATATATATATATATCTATATATGTCCATTTGACTGTACAACAGCAAAAATTGAAATGTAAAAATTATACTAAATATCGTCTCGGCTGAAATGCGAAATTAAACAATAAAAAATTGAACGGTAAGTTTCTGTATACATTAAATAAAAATAAAAAAAAGACTTAATTTTTCTTCTATCTCTGGAAGAAATGGATTTCGATTCAAATATACTGTAATCTACTGGATCAAGATAGTAAGACATTTACTTAATTATTAAGAATTAAGTTAAATCAACAAATGAAGAAAAGAAACGAATTCACGAAGACTGTTCAATTATTATCTGCTTTAGAAGTGGAATGACTCGTAACTAATGTTAAGATTTCGTTAGAATTGACTGTATAATAAGTTACATAGTCAATGGATCTCAAATGAATTTCGAACGTATAATAAACAAAACAACAATCAGCCCGTATGGATTTTTAAGGGCTTAATTAATGAACGAAACTTCACTCGGCAATTATTAAAATAATTTTTATGAAAAACTGATAAATCCCGTAAGTGTATTATTCTTGTATCATGCCCTTGATAAATTACAATTATTATTTTTTTTTTTTTTTTTTTTTTAATTATTACAAACTCGTTAGATAATTAATGTCATTTAATCATTTATAAGGTATCACCATAATTTATATGTCTTCGTTAAACGATATTTGCCCCATTCATCATTATGCAGAGCCTGTGCAATATTTATGAGCGCCCGCAAAGGGGAAATTAAACCGTGACCGTTGTCAAATTTATATTATCCCGCGATTAAACTTATTAAGCGAATGCAATTAATTAAATTAATTTATTCCGCGGGCGGGCAAAAATCTGTTTCGAATCTACATATTTATACACGCTCGATATATATTCATATTCATACATACATACACACACACATATATATAGTGTAAATATGTGGTGCTTCGATGAATCAATCGAATTTTTCCTCGATGTATTTTACACGTCGAGCTCTGTCCGCACGGCGTATATATATATATATATATATATATATATATATATATATATATATATATATATATAAAGAAAAAGTACACGCGAGTCAATGAAAAAAAAAAAATAATAATAATAATAAAAACAAAGTCCCAGTGACAATGCGGCGAGCCAATAATTTTTCACAGATGGCTCGCGCATGGTTCGACGACAATAAAACTATATACACGGGGCAGAAACGGCCCGTTACGTGATACTCGCGGCGGCTTCGATTATTTAACGATTTATTAAAGGAGAAAGCATGTCTGTCGCGCTTTTTCCTTTCAAATTATTGTCACGGCGAAGTATTCGCTCGGTCCGCGCTCGGTAGCGACGGTCCTACAGTGGCGTCACAAATAAGCCACCGATGAAAATTCCCACTGACTCGCGCGGGAAAGAATTAAAGCGAAAAACTGCAGATAAATTCGGTCGCGAATTAATTTGAATTAGTTGGCGATTCTTTGGGCGCGTGTAAAATATCCCGATTTTTCTGAGGACGAAAAAAAAAAAAAAAAAAAAAAAAAAACAAGCGCGTAAATGGTGTCGATCAGATCGCATGATTTCCCTTCTACTCTTGCGGCTAGAATAGACGAATCGTCGGATGCTCGACCAATTATTTTGTTTTATATACGGTTGCACCCTCTTACACCGCCATAAAGCGCGTCCTCCGATTTTTGTATCCCCCCCAACAGGACACACGAAGCGAATAGATAATAATTAGACACGATCTTGGACACGGTATATACATATAATTATCAGTTTCGATCTTAGCTTATTTTCGTCTCTAAATATCGATTCAATATTTATATATATTGAAATGGGAACTTTTATTCAAAATGCATTATCAAACATCCAAGTCTCTCGATGTCCAAATTACGTAAACGTTTATTTGTGAACTTTTTCAGTTCTCAGTTCTTACAGTTACAATTAACACAAGTACATTACACAAGTATCGTGTCATTAAAAAGAGAAGAAAAATGCCTCTAATAAGAAAATTTTACCCGCTCCCCATGGAATTTTTTGAGGTAATTTTTCGGCTGCGCGCTAATTGTTGTATGAATTATAAGGTAATGTGGCTTTAATAAATAATTGACAATTTATTTGCATCGAAAGTAATTTTTCTAAGGTGGCTATCAATAATGTTATTTTTACTTTGAGGAGTTATGCTAACGATATTCTGTCATTTTAGATTAAAACGTCCCATATATTTACAGTATTTAAAATGAAAATATCTGTTGAAAAGAGAAATATTTCTTGTCAGACACAACCTAAAAATTGCTGAACGACTATTGAGAATTAACCCACATCAAGTGATGGTAATTGAAGAACAAAAAAAAAATCAATAAAATAATGGTTTTGATAAGGCAGTTGTGAAAATAACGTGTCACGATTGACTTTTTACCCGATATCCTCCCGATTTCTCCAGACCGCATAAACGAAACCTAAGCATTTCTCTCATATGCATACAGGCGGACAAACAACGCGCTGCGGTGATTCTGTATAAAATAAAAATAGAGCGATTTGCATCATTGCCTCGTCAGGCATCGGTGGTGTTATAAAGAGTATAAGTATTCAGGTCAACGTGTTGAATCATATATAGGATGTGTGTGTGTGTATATATATATATATATATATATATATATATATATATATACAAATTCTTTATTTTATTTAACGAACGAAATCGGCACTCGCGTTATAATTTATTACATATGAAAATTTTTTAAAAAATCGACGCCTCTACCGTTCTTTTTCTCCGCCGCATCAGAGGTTTAATAGGATACTGCGGGATTTCCGCGAGAAAGTCCAGCTGAAGCAGCTATATGCCTATATATATATATATATATATATATATATATATATATATATATAAATACAGTAGTCGATCGGCAAAACCAGATCGCCTTTCTTCGATGACCTGGAAAACTCGAACGCGGGCGCGAATCCAATGTATAGACGCGTTGAAGAATCCACGGGGATCGGTTTTTGATTATAAACAACGGCCGCACACGCAACAATTTTCGATTACATACGAGTCTCCAGAGCGTTTATATTTAAATTGTATATGTTTATATATATATATATATATATATATATATATATATATATATATATGCAGGAAAGAAAAATAATAAGGCGGCCCAATATAATTATATATACTCGAAATAATTTCGGATCGCCCGACGTAAATTATAAAGTTTTTCGCCGACTGTCCGAAATCGACACGAGTCGTCGTCCAGAAATCGGCGTCGAGGCTATGTTCTTTTTCTCGTTTAATTGCGACGGACGATTATAAGCGAGGCCGAAATTCTCCTAATTTTACGTGTATATTATATATAAACTTTTCGATCGGTCGATAGGAATAGCGCTTCACTGGCCGAATATCTATTTAGGGTGCAGTGGCGGCTGGTAGGTGGTGGAGGGGGGTTGGGGTACTACAATTGCACGGCTTACCGAACCGCATAAGAAAAACTTTTACGTGTATTTTGTGTGCATATATATATATATATATATATATATATATATATATATATATATATCGAACTGTATTCGTGATAATAAAAATTATAGTGTATCGTGCGTAGGCATTTGAATATCTGTTATATTGCGCTCTCGATTTTTCGATTTTTGAGTAATAGATAAGGTATATAGGTATATGAAAAGGAAAACGATAATTTTCTTATACCCCTTGCAAAAAATATCAGCGTCGTACAAACCCACTTCTAATATTCGATAAATTTTCTAAAAAAACATTTACTTTATCTACATTTCTTTATCAAAAAGCATCACGACGAACTATATATATAGATTACCAATTTGCCTATATTTCGTTAAGTATTTTGTGATTGTTTCGACATTCGATGAAAATCTCTTTTCAAGGCTACGAACCAATTACAAGATTGAACATATAATATTAACTCCATATTGGAGTAAGTCATGAATTATAAATTATAAAATGTAGTTAATGAGAAATTTGAATTTAATTTAACTTAGAATAATCGCCACCTTATATGATAATAATTTTATTTTATTTTTATATTTTTTATTATTGATACAATGTATTTTTTTTCCTTGAAACTAACTATATCGACCGTTTGTTTTTTGTTTAAAAATTAATAGTTATTCATTGGAAAATTTAGTATTTGAAATATGAAAATTGTGAGAAATTTTAATAATCTTTCTTCTTCTTTTTTTTATATAAAATATTTTAAAAAACAGGACAATAGCAATAACTTAAAGTGCAGGCTGTTTATATTACGATTACGATTAATAAAAAAATTCAGCCCATGAATTCCATACATATAGGATGATTGAAAAAAACCAGAGAACAAATTAGCTTAACACATGCACACCCCCCTCCTCCAAAAAATTTATGTTCCTCATCCCAATAAAGCTATTCAAACGGACCAACAATGGCACTTCTAGCAATGAATAAATTTATGGTCAGGACTGGTCAATCAAAGTTTACATCTATATTATTATTATTGTTATTATTATTGTTTTTATTGTTGTTGTTGTTGTTGTTGTTATTATTATCTGTATTTTATGTGAAAAAAAACTACGTTGAAGAATGCAGTAAAATTAATGAATGGACATAGAACTTACCCGGTGAAAAATACGAAATATTGAATATGTTACTGCATGAAAAGGGAAATAGAAACATAAAAGACGGAATCAAAAGAAAAGAAAGCGATTTGTCTAAATAAGCAAGTAAAAAGTACGAATGAGTCAAATGACTATTAGAGTTGAAAAAGGCCGAGAGGTTAGCTTAACACATCAGAGATGTATTAATTGGAATTGGAAACTCGGAATTGGAGAATTGTATAAAGGCGGGATAATTAAAAATTTCGCGAATGAATCGGATTTTTATTGTAAACTAATATTGTATTGATTATAGTACAACCATTTCATAAGTCAAATATTATACTATGTACAAAATCGTAAGTAATCAAAGTTATAACGTTTTAACCAGATTGCTGGCCCAAGAGGCAGAAATAAAGATCATTTATTATACCTATATATAATTATATAGATAAATATATATTAGGTGTATGTATTATGTTGCGTTTCCAATTAAACTCCCGTGCAATTCTCAATTTTCCAATTGAAAAATTTCCGCCATCCAAATCCCTCGCTGGTTCGAAAGAACGCAGAAAAAAAAATGTTAAATAACAAAACGAGCCATTGAACCACGTCTGTCTATGTGCGTATGAATAAGTTGAAGATGAAAAAGAACAGCAAAACATAATAATAATATATGTTTAATTATACAGATGTTCATTTTGTGCAATGTAATTCTTACTGATCCCTATATTGCATAACGACCGCTTCCTTTTCTCACAAATTTATACACGACGAGTTTTTTTTTTTTGAAGATTCTTTTGTATATACTGTCGATTGGTCGACTGTCGATTAACCAGACAAAAAAACTGCTTGTTAAAATTTTCAATTGCAAGATGATATTTATTATAGTTCGAATTGTCGTTTTGTATGAACGTTATACAAAAATTAATTAAAAATTTTAATCGTTGCGCTGGTTGTGTATTTTTTTTTTTAACGATGTTCAAATTTTAAGGGTAATTTAATTTTTATATGTTAAAGTGTTCGACAAATTCATAGATACGTTAATCACAATTCGTGTAATTCTGGTACTCTGCATAATCTCCGAATATTATTTATATAGAATGTGCTCGTTTAAAAACACGAGGAAATTTTTTACCCAATGTCTGGTCATTATGAAGATCGTATAAATTACCATATTACCGCATACTTAACGACGAAATTTTTAGAAAATGGATTTACATACTTAATAATCTTATACTCATTGTTCTGATTATATAAAAATATCGTTTGTTTCGCATACTTATGAGTATACTGACAAAAAATTATTAGAATCAAATTAACATTTATTTAACTAGTACATGAAATGAATATTTATTTAAATGAAATAAATATTTATTTGATTTCAGTTAATGGAACTATTAAAATGTTTTACTAACGGAAATAAAAATTTTTTATTTTCTATTCTATTCAAATAACTATCGATATTGATTATACTAATTCTAGTAAATTTTTTCGTATAGTTACAAAATTTACTGGTTTTTTGAGTCTTTACGTAATCTTGTAGAACTATTCCGTCGTATTTTTTCAACGACGCAAACTAAAGACTCATTAGTAACTAATAAGTTATTTAGAAATTGAAACGGTATATTATATTCTATTATCACTACTAATGATCCACTAATTAGGCGATTCGTACTTAATGATATGTTGCGCAGTTACGATTCAAAAATTCCTTTTGAATTCGACGAATTTGAGATAATATTTCATATTTAGAAAATTTTATGTTTATAAAAAGAAGTGCTGACAAAGTGTTGTTGTCATTGTCGTCATTCGTAAAATTTTTTTTTGTTCTAATTTTGAAATAATACGGAAATTATTCTCTCTGAAGCGTAGGACTTGGCTATTAAAGTATATTTAAACAATTTTCAAATTTGTAAAAATGTTTTGCACCCTCACAAAAACGACCATCTTCCTCCATCAAAAGGAAAAACTCCCAAAACTCAACGTATAACATAACGATCCACACTACTCGATTCTCGCACCACATGTATAATATATATATATATATATATATATATATATATATATATATATATATATATATATATGTCACCAAGGTACAGCCGTATATATTCAATTTTATATACATAATACCACCTTATATTATAACGCCGAAGCAACGAACATAATGTATACAGAAAGCCCGGCGACTTTTTTTTTACACAACGCGGATTTGTATAATGTATAAAAGACGTCCGCACGCGTCCGAGAACTGATCGTAACTGATGCGCACCAGCCACGCGGCGCACTTTCGAACCACCGACGTGTGCTCGCGCCGACCGCGCCGACCGCGCCGATCGCGCCGATCGCGCCTCCACGCCTGCGTACGATTTTGAACCGTAGGGGCGGTCTTAGAGTATTTTTGTTTTAAGCAAAGAAATAAACAATTCAGCAAAGTAATCCTCCCTAGGGTCATTAAGATAACACTTCAATTTTTTAGAGATTTAAAAATATTACTCTATATCATGTAAGCGTTACAGTTGGAATCAACCCTTAGTAAAAGACATCAACGTGTATGTGACGTTGCACATCTGCCAACAGATGGCGTCGCGCTACATTGAACATTCACGTATCAGAACGTTGGTTGCAGACAATATAACAGTAAATCATAAGAAAATATTATCACAATCGTCACAGCCTTCGGGTTAGTATCCCGTCATACAAAGTCGATTTAGTTGATGACACTTTCTTATTCGATATCAAGTGAACATGACGGTGCATTCAAAATTTGCAAGTATTTTTTTACCTTACATTATTCTTGTAGCGATTCACCACATTAAGATATAATTAAGAAGAATGTTTTGTTCAATATTTTAAATAATCAATTCAATTATTAACGCGAACGAAACTAAATCGGGGACTATTTACATAAGTTTTTTACATTTCGTAGAAAATAGTCGTTTTAATATGCACTCTTTAGAAAATTAATCTTCACGAGAGTTTCAATCTACTCTAGGAAATTCCTCAATTTTATACAAGATCTAATTTATATTTTTTATAAACATATTGTTGTAATAAAATAACTAAATATTATAATTTATAAATAAAATTGAGAAAAAACTGGATGGTTAGAGTTTTAAAATTGAAAAATCGAGCACGACTTATTATTAAATCCGATAAATTATGATACGACATTTTTTAACAAAAAAAAGTTTGAAGAAAAGCATACTTAGAAAAAGAAAAGTTTTTTGATAAAATACAAAATTAAAGCCAGTGGAACAGGTTTTCTCAGAATGTGAAACTAATAAAAGGAAGCAAGCTACTGTACCCATATCTAACACACATATATATATAATACTGTACATTTAAGAAACAAAGTCAGATTCTCGATTTCTATGCAGTATAAAAAACTTGTATAATTTTTAATAATTGTATAAGCAATTTCTCATACAGCAATGGGGGCGCTTTCATTTTTGATTGAAAACCTATCTAACGATCAAGAATGCTGCAAAAAAGATTAATCAATATAAATATCTGAGAAATATTTATTGTACGATATTGTCAATGAATTTCATTTGGATGAACTGTTGAACATAAATTTAAAGGTAAAATTTATGAATATTTGCGTTTGGCTTTTCTTTATACGACCAAATAGATTTAGATCAATATGTCGCATTGTTTTATTCAAAATATTAATTTTTTGAATTATTGTGTCTTTTTTATTCTCGATTATAAATTATTCACTTTATTCATAGTTTCGCAACAACCCCTTCCCCCGCCAAATTTCTGACACCGCGAAAATCCGTAATACCGTTCCTGAATAATCACTGTAATAAATAATTCAAGCGCCTATATATAAACACACGTTATACAGCCTGAGTAGTTATTATAGGCAAACTTCTGATGACATTTTGTACATACTGGCGTTAATGAGCGCGCCGGATCGACTATGCGCCGACGGCTGTAAAGCTAATACTATAGTAATTATGTATATATATATATATATATATATATATATATATATATATATATATACAGGTCGATGAGCCAGGGAGGAGAAAACAACAGGAACGGATGCCGATCGGGAAATCGATGACGCGTTTGGTATAGCATTACAGCCTCGATGGAAATCGGCTCGCCATTGAAAAGGCTTTCTATTCGGGACGAGGTAATTTTTATTATTTTTGCGTACGACTTTTCTGCTCAATGATTTCTAAGAGTTCTTTACAATACTTATATATTAGGTTGAATACGATACAAAGTATATAAAACTTAAGGTAAATTTTTTAATTGAATTTCGTACACGTCTTTAACGTACTCTACACTGTTTTTATACGACTCTAGGCTTCTATGACATTGAATATAAAAAGTTCTCTGGTTTGTAGACTAATATTATATGTAAACACTGAACTATTGCAAATTTCTAGCCAATCATTAGTGTTAGTGTATATGATCAAAAAAATTCGTCAAACTGTCTGCAAATGAAATTATATTAAAAATTTTATTTACAATTTGTTGTTATGTAATGTTGGAAACGTTTTTATATTCAAACCGTTTGAGGAATTTACTAGAAACTTTGTAGCGATGTAAAATAGACGTAAATAAAATGTATGTATCACAAATAATTGGAAAGTTTGCTTTTTACTCAGTCGGTAAAAATTTATTTCGACAGCCCCTTAAAAAATCTTTAAAGTTTTCTATTATCAAATGAAGAACATTTTTTATAAGCGAAATTTATACATAATAGCAATATAAAATCTAAAAATCACAGCATAGTAATAATAATAATAATAATGATAATGATAATAATAATAATAATAATAATAATAATAATGATAATGATAATAATGATAATAATATCTAAAATCTAATAGGGCACAAGAAATACTATTGCGTTATAATTTGGCCTCGACCCCGAACAATTCATTGTATAACCTCATCTCTTCTGTACTCTAACATTGAATTAAGATATGTTTGCTTTAAAATTAACTGGATAATACCCGCATGTAGGGCAAATTCTAAAAGAAATATTTTAGCTGGTATAAGGCCTTTCTATAGCATTCGAATATAGTTGAAAAAACTGTTATCACGATTCAATTATTTTTCATTATACAATGATTATACGAAGTAGTTTTACTTATTTAACGCAAAAAATTTCATTCTAAACAATCTAAACGATAATACTATCGGGCATGTGCGGTAAATATAATTATTTAATTATATTTACTTCTTTAATCGCAGTTACTGACCGCATCAATTAAATTTTTTTGAATTCAATAAAAAATAAAGAATTATACTCATCATCGTGCGAAATTTCGATTTATATGTTAATTCAGCTTTACGAGTTTGAAAACCTGTAACTATTTGAAAATTCAGCAATCATTTTACAGAAACTAATTTTTCTATTGCTTAGCAATAAGTCCAGATTAAATTTTATCGGTATAATTTTTATAAATATGGACATGTACATTCAAGTTTAATATGAACAGATTTTTAGATTAGAAATAGATTTTTTTTGAGTGAGTATAGAAACGAAAACACATTATCCGTCGTATAAAACAGCATTGTTTAGTAGCATATAAAAGATTCGATCGCACTCTGTTCTTATTCACTGTTTTTAGCGATTTAAGTTATCTTAAATAAAAATGATCTAATCTTAAGATAAAAATCAGAAGATCAAAATCCCAATAGCGTGTATTTATGAATAACGGAATGGAGGCTGAAAAAGAGCGGTAGTCTTTTAAAAGACTTAACTTTAATCAAATACATTATAATGATACGTGGATATTTAAAAATAATAATATAATAATCCAGAACAGATCTATGATCTCCGATTTCACTTGCTCAATGTACGAATATTTTCTTCGAAATTATTAAATCATATTAAATCACAAAAAGTTGTACGATAAGATAATAGGAAACTTTTTAGTAATAAATATCTCCAAACAACGGACACGCATATCGATTATTAAATATGTATTTGTCTTATTTACGTGCATAAATATAGCCATAAAAGTTATTTTTGAAGTGAAATTTATGTCCACGCGCGAGCGTAGTTTTTGTGGAAAATTTATTCGATAAAAATTATTAAATATGTGTACCACTTTTTTTCTGAACTCCTCTTTAAGTCTTCACCATCGTGATTTTATTCGGGAACGTTTACTATATATATATATATATATATATATATATATATATATATATATATATATATATATATATATATATATATATATGTTAAGACACGTAGAAAAAAAAGATAAATAACGAAGCCAAAACCGACTCACACGTCGAGGACAAAAACTGGTTTTTGGAATTTCATCTTTTTGAATGCGTTATTTGAAATCAATATATCAACAGGATTAGTTCTTCCTTTTTTTCTAAATCAAACGGCAGTCCCAGGTATTATAATAATGCGCTAACAACAATATTTATATACAGTCAGAAGATGAATATTCGATTTTTTAATAAATTATTATTTAACAATTCAATTTAACATTCTAATTAATTAATCTGAGTAATCAATTGCCTCGACGAAATAAGCAAATTCGTTGGATTCGACTTTGGAATATTGTGTATTAATCGATAATCTACGATCGTTGTAACTATTGTACAGCGATTGGTGATAATTTATAAATGATGGTTATATAAAAATACCAATGCAAGATCGATAGATTGAAGAATATATATATATATATATATATATATATATATATATATATATATATAAAAATCTATAAATTTGTATTACTATCATATCGAATTGAAATGGAGATTGAATAAATTCTTTAAGTAAATCTAGATAGATAGATAGGTAGCTAGATAAATAGAGAGAGAGAGAGAGAGAGAATTTAATTTATCTAGTAAAATACATAACCCAAATAGAATCTGCCGATGATTATTGATAACTTTTCTATACATATAATGAGATCTGAATAATAATTTGTTAACGATAGCTGCTCGGAATTTCTAATTCAATTTACTTTTTAGTTCCAGTTTAAAAAAAAAAAAAAAAACGAATATTAATTTTAAAAAATTAACTAAACTAAAAAAAATAATTCGACACCCAAATTCATAATACACTTGTTGTTCTGCACAAAAAAACCTTAAAATTATTTTTTACTCGCAAAAATCACAATTTCATTGTAACGTTATACATTCCCTTTAAATTTTAGCGTATATGCAATCACTCGCTTTCTCTCTCTCTCTCTCTCTCTCTCTCTCTCTCTCTCTCTCTCTCTCTCTCTCTCTCTCTCTCTCTCTCTCTCTCTCTCGCTCTCTCTCTCTCTCTCTCTCTCTCTCTCTCTCTCTCTCTCTCTCTCTCTCTTTCTCCGACTTAATAAGCAAAGCTAAATTGATGCACAATAAGATCCAGCGCGTAACGCTAATGGTTCTCAATGAGATTAATTCGCCGACCAACGACCACAAAGTCTCTTTCAGAGAAGGACGTACGTTTCGAACATCTATATGTGTGTGTGTGTGTGTGTGTGTGTGTGTGTGTGCGCGCGCGCGCGCGCGCGATGCCCGCCGGCTCTGCTTGCGCATGTATACCTATATAATGCTTGTGGAGATTTTTATAAATTTTCCCAATAAATGAAGGTGTAGATCAATTGTAATTTGATTGCAGGACGATACTGTGGGAGGCATTTCTTTCTTTTATTTAAAATATTTTATTCGGCTGCATATGTAAACGATCTGTGCTACTGTGTAAATTCATTTAAAATAATAATAATAACGTATAAAAATGTACTAATAATAATTAACATGTGAATTGTCCATAGAATGAATTACAAAGGAACAATTCGGATCCAATGATACGTTAATTCAATGCCGCGCACAATACGAAGTAACCGAGCCAAGGGCACTCTGGCAATCGGGCGTATTTTACGCCCGAAATTCTGTGCATCGATCGATATGCTTGAAATTTTCGGCGCTGCCGATCGCTCATTTTCGGCGTTGTGATTTTATCGAAACGAGGCAGCGAAAGGGGATAGGGGGCGGGCAGCAACGTCGAATCTAATTCGATGGTCAATCCTCGATGAGAAGTCTGTAATACATATTTATCGACTTTGTTAATTGATAAAGATAATAAACAAACGAAAAGGCAAAATCGCGCGTATTCATGGGGCATTTATAAGTACTTGTTAATTTGGTATTGAAACAATGCCGTACGGGTATGAGCGAAGTAAGGAAATTGACTTGACAGTTTTTTTTTTTTTTTTTTTTTTTTTTGTTATTATACGTAGCATATATTTACGTTGTAATTAATTGTTGCCTCGTGCGGAACGTTACGCGGTAAACGTTACGCGTGAAGACGATGTCGTGTCACCGCGCAAAAATCGGTCTATTTCAATGTGAGCGATAATGACGATTATGACGATGAAGTATACCATTGCGCGACCATAACGTACGTGCTATACAAATTAAAATATACATAATCTCTGTTTATGTATATATATATATATATATATATATATATACAGCTGTAAAGTACTTCGGGTTCATTGCCCGATATAATACAAAATCAAAGTGTATTTAACTTCTAGTGCATGTCGTGTCACAGGCATTGGTAAATTTCATTGTCAAAAAGGTCATGGATACTTATACCAGCTTATACGGAAATAGACCAATTTTACGACGGCGTGTAAATGAGATTTAAATTTGGGATTCAATTTCAAATCGCTTTTTAACAATTAATAACTATTTCACAAATTATTTAAAAATTGTACAATTATTTAAAAAATCATGTTAAATAATTTTAATCCGACTAATAAGAGTTTCTCGTTGCTAACAATTGTATAATATATCTCTAACTTATTGCAGTGGCCCACACACAATTGATTAAATCCGCAAATATTCCAAAAAGTACGACGAGAACGGGATGAATTTTATCGTTTTGGCATAAACGCCTCGGGAATGTTTCGTCGCTCGAAATAAGAATATAAATCCCTCTAACAATACTTACATTTACTACGGTATCTAATATAACGCCACACAACATATTTGGATAAAGAATCGGAGAAGATATAAGAAAAAACTCTTTATCGCTGTTTTTGCATTATTTGAAGCGCGTGCGAAGTGAAACTTATACAACGATCCTTTAAAAATATTGCGCGACTAACGGATTTTGTCGATGAAAATGTATTTACTATAAATATATGAGCGATACGCTCTAAAGGCTCGCGCACGTCTGTAATTTCGACTAATTTCTGTTATTAACTTTTGAACTTTCGGCATTGTCTTTATATATATATATATATATATATATATATATATATATATATATATATATATATATATATATATATAATTCGAAGGTCCGCCGCCGCACCGCATTGCTAAATAATGCATTTACGGCATATAGGTACCGTTATATGTAAACGGTATTTTTCAATTCTCCAAATTTCACTCTTGGTTTGGTGCTTTAATGATTTGTTGGGAAAGTTCCCCATCAGCGAAAGTATGTAATAAAAGCATCGAAAGTATATATTGTAAACACATATCGTAAAAACGGTTAAATAGTTTTGTCAATTATATATATATTATGGCAATTGCAAAACGCAAATGCTTCTATATAATTAGACTCGTTACTTTTTATTTTATTTTTTATTGTAGTTTTTGTTCTGAGAAAGTAAAAGTCCATAAAAATTATAACAATCCTTTAAATATTTTTACAGCTTTCACGTTCTATAATATATAATAATTAAAAAAAAAACTTCGATATATATATATATATATATATATATATATATATATATTAATTCTTCTATTTTATTTCATTGCAGCCGTCCATCAATAGAGGCGAAAATCTCCCAACTTATTGACGCACATGAAGCGCGACACTCGTCAAATTATTCGCCTTCTTGCGAGAACGCATAATATACGAAGCATTGAATCGTATATATATATATATATATATATATATATATATATATATATATATATATATATGCATACTACATGCATACAGGGTATCGATATTTTACCTCGGGCCCATTACGTGAGGGGCCTAAGGAGTAGCTCTGATAGAGAGAGAGAGAGAGAGAGAGAGAGAGAGAGAGAGAGAGAGAGAGAGAGAGAGAGACAGGGAAAGAAAAAAAGAATCATTACTCATTGGGAAGTTTTCTATGAATTATGCGATAATACATCGTGTGTATATATAGCACAAGGCGTGTTCTCTCCAAATACGGAGAGCCTTCTATTATAAAATACGCCAGATTATTACACAGCCCGGTGCTTGATATTATCTGATATTATTCCCGAAAGACTCTCTTTCCTATATTTGGCATACAAATCCATTGTTTATAAATACAATGTTTGAAAATCCATTATTCGGGATATTTTTGTTTTTTTTTTTTAATTCGACATATATACTTTCATATGAGGAAAAGAAACAGTGGGAATTATTTCTATACACATCTCTCGACATTTCTCCCATCAGGTTTCGGACGCACTTAAGGAAAATTTACAAATATGATTTGTAATATTATCTGTTCTAAAAAAAAAAACTAATATGCATAGGCGGATAGTCTTTGGACAATATGGTGCAAAATAAAATAATGATTTGGAATTTAGATTAAAAAATCGTTATTGTAGCAGATCTAAAAGCGTCATATTTTTCTGTACACATACGCCCGAATATCAACAACACGTAAGAATAATGGGAATTATTATTTAAATCTATATATATATATATATTATTTTAAGCGTTATTTTATATATATATTTTTTTCAATTTTTTCATTATTATATAGACAACCATGGTGAATTTTTTTTTAGATTTTTAGTTATGATAAATGTAAAACTGTATAGTTTTGTTCGAATATATAAAGAAATGACAACTGTTTCATTCAACTTTCTCAATTGCAAAAATACAAAAATTTCTTTGTAAAATAATTTTAATAATTTTTCATTCCTTTTCAATATAATAGTTTTTAAATTAAATTGTTTAATATATTATAATTTATTTAAATTTTATTGTATAATTTTTTTTCGATATATATCTATCATAACGATATCGACATAAAAACAGTATTGAAAAAATAGGTGAAGTGAAAATAGAGAATAAATTATTTGTCTACTATATTTTCAAATATTTCAACAGTCAAAAGGTAATTTTTACCGGTATTACGGTAAGTCATCTCTGCTATATCATTATATGGTATTCGACTTATTCTGTTCTAAATAATAAAATCCTATAAACTATTGTATTAAACTAGCGGACAAAATATTCCAATTGTAAAATGCCTGAATTGCAGTATCTCTTATACCACAATCATAGCCTAACTTTAAAATATCACTTATCACTTTCAATCGTGAATACAGAGAGACATTAAAAAATGCCTCATTTTATATAATATAATCTTTTTTGTAAAATTATTTTGTTCCTTAACATTCTAATTATAAACCTCAATTATTAGATGTTACTAATAATAATAACATTTCAAAGCGTTTTTTTCCCTCAATGCTTCACGAAAGAATCTCCTTTTGAAATATTATTTATTGAACAAAATGTGCATATTGATGACAGAAATCTATATTTCATTGCGTCGCTTCACTTTTTTTTTTTTGATAAGACCAAATACAAAACTACAAAAATTGGTATAAAGAAAGATACCTATGACAAATATACAAAATACACGGACTATCGTGCAATCGGACATTTGCACGTGCTTCGCTACACCTCTATAAACTTCGATTCGACCTAAATGCAGGTCGCGCCAGCGCAGAGTGCAATTGTGCAACGAATATATATAATACACACGCGCGCACACGTGCTAGCGCGCGTTCACACACACGCGCGTACACGCCTATAAAATATTCGCACTAATGCATCCCCTTCTGTATACACACGTGGGCATAAAAAATAGTGCGTATACATGCCTAGGAAGCATGAATTAAATAGCACGCGAAAAGAATTTTGTATCGCCAAATGATGTATGAGAAATCGATCGACCCACTGAATGATATTTGTATTACTATTGAACGTTTATCCAATATTATTTCTGTATTGCGTAATACTGGTCAATTGGCCCCAAGTACTTCAGAGTTCCAAAATATTGATGTTCAAAGGGCAAATAGAGGTAAATCAGCTTGATGAACGAATAATAATTAATAACGCTCGAAGCTTCGGTATTGCGAAAATCAGGTGTACTTGTGGCGTCGAATAATGTAGCAGATGTCATTCATAAAAAGAGTAATAAAAGTAATGCGAGTGAGTATATAATAATCAATTGCAACAATAAACTAGATAAAATTCCTATGAATTAAAAAACGATACAATCAAGTTTCTACGATTAACGTTTCATTGATAAAAACCGATCATACGTATCAATTTTTTTAATTCTATAAATTAAATTTTACTTCTGGCTCGAAGTGATATTGTAAAGAAACATTTTTTTTCATATATGTAAATTATCGACTGATTTAAAACATAACCTCACTTTTCCCGTATGAACAGCCCTTTCAAACGTGGTCTGAAAGAGTCACGGACAATGCCCAAAACCAATGAAAGTTAGGGACAAAATTAATAAATACCTGTATGAACACTGGTACGCGTCGTTTTGTGCTGTCGTCGCGTTAATAAGGAATTATTATGCGTCTACTTGCGATACACGTTAATAATTTGCGAAAAAATGCGAAGCACAATATGCAATATGAATATACGCATACTATATAGCTATCATGTTCTATATGGGTTTTTAGATTACACATTGCACACATGTGTATTACCAGGTATTTACGTGTGCTGTGTGCGTATACTGTATTATCGAAAGAGCGCGTGCGTGGAAAATATTACTGTGCACATTCGGCGGTATACTTGAAGAGAAAACAATCAAATTTTAAGTTGCTTTAATTCAGTGAAGGTTTGGAAATCTAAAATCTATCCTTCTTTGGTCACGGCAATATTTCAATTTTCCAAATAATCTTCGATATAAATTTACATTGCATAAACAATAAATAATGTATAAATATATGAATGAAACTAATGATAGGTTCAGAATAATGACAAATATACTGTATTTTCATAAGATGAATAGATTAATTTTTTCTAGCTTTAATAGATATATTTTATATATTAGAATAGCTAGTAATAAGGCTATTATCAATGAGTATTACGTGAAGCTATTTGATTGTGCGTCATAATTTGTATCAAAAGGAAAGTATTGAAAAATAAAAAAAAATTAATTTTGTTTATATTTCTTTTTTTATATATTAAATAGTGTTTAATGATTATAATTATTTAATATAAGATAATAAGTTTTCAGTATTATGATTGTTAACTTAAATTTAGTGTTTTAGAGTTTCAAAATAAATGTATGATTTGGAATACTAGTCTCTCAAAACAGTTTTCCCCATATTCTTTAAGAAGTCTTACAAACATATTATACCACTTATATACCATCTACTTTCAATTTTTAGTCTTAATTTTTACAGTAAACAGTATTATGTGATAAAATTTAAAATTTCTGGTTTTAAATTGTAACTGTGTTTCAAATACTTGAAGATACACTTACCTTTTCAAATTTTTTCATTGCTTTATATTTCTATTGAATAATGATATTATATTTGAAAAAGATTGAAAATATAAATATATAATAATCATTATTATAAACAATGTAAAGATTGTTGACTATAACAAAATAAAAATATAATCAAGTAAAATATTATTTTATTTCAAATTAAACAATCATATTTTTTTTCTATGCACAATACATTTTTTATTTGATCAAACATAATATATTGCTACGCCTTAAAATTATACAAAAATAACGAAACAAAATCAAGCATTTTTGCGGAAGAACTAAAATAGATTGTATTATACAACAATCTCTAAAGAAATTTTAATTACTTAAGTGCAAGTACAATATCATCAAAATTAATCATAAAACTAGCACGTTACAATCGTATAATCCCTTTATTTATTTTAGGCGATTTCAATTTTTAAAAGTGATATAACATTCCTTAAGCAGTATTAACTTTAGAACTGCTGAGTTTCAACCAACAGTTTAACAGAGAATCCATATTTCGATAACGGAGTTTATAATGTTATTCTCGTTAGCAACAATTGTGCAACAGTCACTCTTTACACTAAAACGTGTGTTAAAGTCGTTTGAGGAATATTAGAACTAAGATGGAAACAAATAGAAGGAAGTTCAGTATTTTTTTAATTTTTATACAGTTATAATACATTTATATTTCTTAATTTAATATCCAGAGAATGTCAATTTTCCAGAGAAAACGAATAACCACGTATACGAGCTCCTAATTGTACACTGTGATATTAGAATTCTAATGTAATAATTGATCAATCTATTTTCAATAAGTGCGTTTCAACGATGTACTATTGGCATATTGAATTTTATACAGTTTATATAACATTCATCATTTATAATTCTTTTAACATTTTTAATTGATAGAAAATCTTTTTTTCTACTATGATTCGGATTTTATTTTGCTTTATAGAGACTGTACAGGCTTGAACCTCTGATATTAAAATTTAAATAATCACTTCCTATAATAAAATTTTAGCATTAATTTTGCTCTTGGAATGTAGGGTAAACAACGTAACGTGTCAAAATAGGGTTGGACGCGCTTGACGTTTCTTCATGTCGTAATACTGATATATAACAATTAGTTAATAGATATGGGCATTTTTATACAAAGATTTTTTTTTTATTAACAATTGATAAAACAATTTTTGTTAAACAAAATTTAATATATGCAAGCATTAATTACTGATGAACTTTGATATATTGAGAAGTGATAAGTTCATTGGGAAAAAGTATGAACCAAGTGCCCATATCCGTTTATAGATTAGCGCTAAGACAATAAAAATGGACCACATGAAGGTATTTTACAAAGTTTACTCCTTCGACAGATGGTAAAATATTGAACACTTGGCCTTGGCGTCGACTTCTAAAAATACCTTGGTGAATCTTTTTTATTTGTGCTTAGCAATTGAGCTGCAGATACAATATTGATTTTTTATATAAGTTTTCGAACAGAAAAAATTTATGCGCTTCTTTCTATTTTCAATTTGAATCCATGGAAACGGTCTTACCCTTTCCAAAAAGAAATTTGAATTGATTGAAATCAAATTCATCTGTGCACTAATTCTAAGAGTAATTTACAGTAAAACATAACACCTACGTTCGTTCACAAGCTACATAGGCATTAAAAAAATGTCTAGCTAGTAACGTCTTACGTAAAAATAGCTAAACTTTCATTAGTTTATTTCATTTTTAGCTTCATAAAATCTCAATTTTTCTGGGGATCAAAACAATTGATTTACCTAAATTGATAATTGTCATCAAAATTATCTATTAGAATAGAATGCTTGATTTATTAACTTTGACTTTATGAAAATGATCAAATGTTTCGAAAATGTAAAACCAATCATTTCTCTATTTATAGAACTTACGATCATAATTCTCTATCCATAAGTTCATTAAACTACGCGTTCGCTTTTCTTAATAAAAAAAAAAAGAAAAAAAAAAGAACTACGAAGATGCTGGGTATGTTGAGTCGTTGCAGATGAAAGGCGTACTTTAGTGACGAGAATCCCTGGGATAAAACTCGGCCAGAGTATTTGCAGGAATTCGCTTAAGCATCTCCTTAGGGAAAATACGAAGCAACTGCCAGCCAATATCCAGAGATTCAAAGACAGTGCGATTTTCGTAGGAACCTTGAGAGATGAAATTTTTCTCGAACTTGGAGAGAAATTCGAGGTAAAGCAAATCGTCAGGCGTTAAGGCTTCCTCACCAACGACGGCTTTCATGGCCTGGACATCTTTACCAATGGCATAACAAGCATACTAAGAAAAAATTTTTTTTTAGTAAATAAAACTCTTCTTTAATATTTTATTCTACAATAATTTTCTTAGCCAAACTTTCATAATTTCTAAGATAAGTGGATGAAAATTATTTAATTCCTCATAATTGTATTTTAAATAAAATAACTCACCAATTGGTTCGAAACGTCAGAATGATCTTTACGAGTCATTCCTTCACCAATAGCAGACTTCATAAGACGTGATAGCGATGGAAGCACGTTAACAGGGGGATAAATTTGCCTATTATGAAGTTGTCGATCAACGTAGATTTGACCTTCCGTAATGTAACCAGTTAAATCGGGAATTGGGTGAGTGATATCGTCGTTGGGCATGGTTAAGATTGGAATTTGAGTAATAGAACCATTTCTGCCTTCAACACGACCAGCTCGTTCATAGATGGTAGCTAAATCAGTGTACATGTAACCAGGGAAACCACGTCGTCCGGGTACCTCCTCACGGGCAGCCGATACCTAATAATGAGATTCAATTTTTAAATATTAGCATGCTATAAATATATTTGTAATTGGACAAAATATTGTAGATTATTTTATTTAGAAAAATAAACGTATTTGTTAATTCATTTATAAGAATTCTCAGGAACGCAAATATAAATCGCACCTCACGTAAAGCTTCAGCATAAGAGGACATGTCCGTGAGAATAACGAGTACGTGTTTTTCACACTGATAGGCGAGGAACTCAGCAGCAGTAAGAGCAAGACGAGGTGTAATAATTCGCTCGATTGTCGGATCGTTGGCGAGATTAAGGAAAAGGCATACATTCTCCATGGAACCATTTTCTTCAAAGTCCTGTTTGAAGAAACGAGCAGTTTCCATATTAACACCCATAGCGGCAAACACGATAGCGAAGTTATCTTCATGCGAGTCCAGCACAGATTTACCAGGCACCTTGACTAGACCAGCTTGTCTACAAATTTGAGCAGCAATCTGCAAACATAATTAATGTTACATAATTATTATAACCCTGAAGCAAATAATGAAATAATAATTTTTTAAATAAAAATATCCTAAAATTTTTTGCAGTAAAAATAATTATTCGCTAATGAAGTTTGTTAACATTAAATTGATACTTTTTTTATAAACATTATTTAATTAAATAATTTAATGATTGTATTACCTCATTGTGTGGTAAACCAGCGGCTGAGAAAATAGGGATCTTTTGTCCTCTAGCAATGGAGTTCATGACATCAATAGCAGAGATACCAGTCTGAATCATTTCCTCTGGATAAATACGAGACCATGGGTTAATGGGTTGACCCTGGATATCAAGGAAATCCTCAGCTAAAATTGGAGGTCCTTTATCAATGGGTTTTCCAGAGCCGTTAAAGACTCTACCCAACATATCTTCAGAGACTGGTGTTCGAAGAATGTCACCGGTAAATTCACAGTGAGTATTTTTGGCATCAATACCAGAGGTTCCTTCAAATACCTGGACAACAGCTTTAGAACCAGAAACTTCCAATACTTGACCTGAACGTATCGATCCATCTGCCAGTTTTAGCTGAACAATTTCAGCAAACTTAGGAAATTTGACTTCATCCAAGATGACTAGAGGTCCATTTACACCAGATACAGTTTTGTAAACTGCAAAGATTATTATTTGTTTAAACAAATTATTTATTCAAAATTATACATTGTAAGAAGTAAACTTTAAGTTGTATAAATAATAAATTATATTATACTTTAAATAACTTTAGTTTTGAAAAAATATGAAGAAATTGAATCAGATTTATTCAAATTTACAATAAAATTGCGAAGGCTCAATAAAACTTTTCATTGTTTTAAAAGCTCGACATATATAATTCAGTTTGTTATTTGATTAAATACTCAGTAAATACTAAAATAATTCAAAGTCATTACTGTAAACACATTATGTTAAAACATTAAATTTAAACTACATACATTTAAGTATATCCCTTTTATTTTCTAATAATTATTGTGTAATCATTGATTACAATGAATGAACAAATTCTTAAATTTCAATGAAATAGAAAATAAATTATTCAAAGGATTATTCTTTATTTACAAATAGCTTTACATAAACTGACTATTATGCCAAGCTTTACATGAGCATTAAAAAATAAATAAATAAACTATTGTAAGAGTTTTCTTTGTCATGCTATGGAACTCCAATCTGGGAGTTTTTTTATAATGTGTTTTATTTTAAACTAAAATTTTGTCGAATAAAGTATCGTTAAAGAAAGAATGATTAATTTTCAGATATGACTTTTAATAAGTTGTAAATTTTAATAGAATCTACGTTATAGTGAATATCTTCTTAATAGTATCTTCTCAAACTATATTATATGAGAATTTTTATTAAAAATAAAAATGATCTGGAAATTTGCCAATGAACATACATTGACTAACAAGTTTATGTACAAAAATGTTTACTGCATAATTAGCAATAATTTCGAAAAACTAAAATTCAGATATAAGAAAATATCACCGTGTGAACTTTTTCACTGAAAAAATCTGGAAGGACTACGCCCGTAAAATAAACGTTTACTAATTAAAATCACATATTTTATTAGTTTTCAATGTCTAATGTCAAGGATCGAGCATAAATTTTTTTTTACAGATAATAATTTTAAAATTAACTCTAAAATTATAATGAACTAATTATAAAATATAATCCAAAATTATTTTTGTACAAAATTAATATCTCGTGTTTCCTAATACACCCATACGTCGTCTGCAGTCACATGACGCGTACATGAACTGCGATAATTCTCTATTATCATTAATCTTTGAGCATTTAAAGTTTCATTGTCGATTCCTATATCCGTGTTTTGAAATGTTTCCGTAATTCCAATGAATTATTCTATTGATTTCATACAAAATTCATCTTTCAATCAGCTGACAAAGCTACAAGATTGATAGACTAAAAGAGTTAAAGAACTACACTCTATACGCCCATCCCGCCTTGAGTGTGTAGTTGAAAATGTCTACTCTGGCATTTACACAATCAAAGTATCTGAGCAATTTTCAATATCTCGTCGTTGTAAAATCTTTTTTAATCAATTTGAAATTAAAAAGCAATCTAATCCATCCATTATCCATCATAATTAGCCTGAACCTGAACTCTTATCGAGCGATCGTTTTTGCGAAAAAAAAATAGATATAAAAGCCGATGCAGCGACAAATGGAAGGCGAGGCGAGAACTTACTGAGTCGGGGCTGGGCGACGAAATCGCGCGAAACGGCCAATATGTGTTCCTGTTGAGCCTGCTGGGCCCCAATTGTCTTCGAATACATCTTGATGAGAGATAATCGGGCCCTAAAGCCGATTTATCGTCAAAAAAACGTGTAAAAGAATTAACTTTCTCCAAAGTGATTTTCACGACGTTGTCGTCTTACACCCCGCCGACTATATAGCAGAAGTCGGATTTTCGGAGTCCGTCGAGTGTATAACTGGGCGTGCGCACTGCGCAAGTGCAGCTGCTGCTGCTCATGTCTACAATGCTGATATGAAATAGAAAGAGATAGGAAACGTAACTGGGCGGTGCGCCGCGTATTTACTGATATAGGTGGAGTAATCTGGAGTAATAGAATGTACAATATATTATGAAATTATTTCAGGCGAATCTCTAAGGGAAAACTAGAATTCTTGATATATGAAGGCAAAGGTGAGGCATTTCGGTTTGTGGGGATATAGTTTAAAATTAAAAATAAGTAAAAAAAATTACAGATATCATTTGGAAACACCTCGTTTCTGATATTTTAGATATTGTCGATTACGCAGCACAGAGCATAAAAGAGATAAAGATAGCACAGCATGAGAAGCACGTGGGATCACGTGGCTTTTGGGCTGATTGCACTTCACTAGTCAAGTTAAAGAGTTGTGATCACTAATACGGGAGCTATAGTTTCAAAATATTTATAGAAAACGAATACAATAAAAAGTATTCTAAAATAATTAAAAATATGCTGATAAGAGAGCTAAGTACGTTCCTTAAAAAAATAAACGGAATTATTTATCTTTATAAAAGCTTTCACAAGTTTTGATCTTGGTTGTAAATCAAGTGCGATATGGTAAATGGCGTCATAATTCAAACAGAAGTTCATTGGTAAATTTGGCGAATTAATATAATTTTTGAAATTACTTATATTTAAAATCTTTTCAACAATTAAGAGTTTAATATTTTTTGATTATACAATATATATATGGTGTTTATAAAATGTCGTATATATTAATACTAAATATTAGGGCAAAAAAGAGATTCTAAATTTTCGAGACAATTTTGCGTTATCTTACTTTGTATAATTTTTACATTTTTTTCAAAACTTTATATATCACAATAATCGAAGAATTTTATACAAATATCCAACTAAAGATTATTATAAAATGATTATAAAATATTATGATGTTAGATAATTATAATATTTTATCTACTTCTTATTTATTTTATTTTGTTACATGTTACTTGTTAACAAACAAAATATTCAAACCATTATAATACACACATTCTATTACTCAACAATTATTCTGACAATTTTTTTTAAAAATTATTTAATCAGAAGAAAAAGAAAAATTAAATTTACATTAAATATAAAACATTACTAAGAATATTCTTATATAAGAAAGATTTTTTGGCTATTCTATTGAAAATACAGCATTACCTTTTCGATAATATTTTTTATTACAAATACTCAAAGCAAGTGAATAAAATTAATATACAAATTATTTCATGTATGGATAAAAAAATTAGATAAAATAATTGTAATCTTGAAAAAGATATTATACACTGTTATAAAAATGGAATACTGCAAATAACAAGAATGAGAGATTAAATATACAGGAAAACAATAACTCGATACAGATTCCATTAGACGTAATATAATAATTACGTGTCTTTTTGTTCTTAATTGTTCCATTACATGTGCTCATGTTTATATTACGATATAGTGATTTGTCTGCGACATATACAATGTTATCAATAGGTATCTATAATGAGTAAATAGTATATAATATACATATTTTAATTAAATTCAAAGCCGATTGAAAGACACAGTGACTAAATTTTACAACGTGACGCAGATATTATGATAAAAATTGAGAATTAAGAATTCATAAGCGGAAAGCGCTGCTGTAGGAACGTTAAAGAACGCGAACGTCGGCGAACGGCAATATCGCGACGGCATCGTCGACGCACCATCGGAGCAGTAGTGTTCTTCCATCAGCGCCGAGCGGCGAATCGTATATTAGCCAAAATCTCTCTGAATCGACACGGTATATACGGTGGTGCGGACAGTGCGTGTGACTCGCTGGCAGCTGGGCATCAGCCGGTGGTATAGCCACAAATATATATATATATATATATATATATATATATATATATATATATATATATATATTTAGTTGTATTTTTGCTCGACGATTACGCGTACTTGATTTTACGTGACGTTGTATATACACGCCACAGAGTGCTGCTACCTATTATCTCTGCTCATGCAACCGCGCGGTGTGATTTTTCTGCTTTCACACATGCACACACGCATACGCGCACGCAAACACAGACATACATTTACATCGTGCCATGCGTTAATTACATCATGCTTTTCGTCTATTAGTTAAAGGATAAAATTCGCGCCTTTGGCGGCCTAGATTATAATCCGAAAACGGAGCAGTGGTAGCCGCCCGCGCGGATTCGATAAAGGTTAAAGAATGAGGAAAGAGTGTCTAGAGTGAGTGAGCGAGCGAGCGAGCGAGAGAGAGAGAGAGAGAGAGAGAGAGAGAGAGAGAGAGAGAGAGAGAGAGACGCGTGAGTGAGTACGTCTGCAACCCCTGCCAGTTGCGTTGCGCGCCAGAAAAACAAGTTTGCTGGTGCTGGTGTTCTTTTCGAGGCCGAGCGAGAAGCGAGAACCACTCCTTATACATATAAGTACTCACTGAATTATTAAGTACGTTTACAAATAATTGTCAATAGTTCATTTACGTTGTGCAGTATTATTATTATTATTATTATTATTATTATTATTATTATTTTGTTATTATTGTTATTATTATTATTATTACGGCGTGCGATAAGGTTATGATTAATTAATAATACGGGCTCGCAATTATATTTCCAAATATATAATATGTATACATATAGCATGCGGGAGGTTATGGATTGTGATGTGGCAGGGAGACTTTTTTTTTGAAGTGCGGGAAACTAATTGTTCTGTCAGTGCGAATTGACCGAGGATTATAATAATATATTATTTTAATGTGGCTTTTTTATACAGAGCATTGTCTAGGTTGCGAAGTTATTATTTCCGAAAAAAGCTAACGTTTATTGATTTTGTTTTTCTCGTTATTTGTTTATAAATCATAGAACCGAGGTTATATTTCAGACGTCTACAAAATATAATTGATTCAAAATCGAACTCAAATAAAAAGTAATCGGTTTCGTAATACAGTGGTTGATTTGAATTACACAAAACATTGAACAAATGATATAAGAAAGTAAATTTTTTCCTTTGAAGTAAATTTAATATTACAGTCCTTATTCTATTGTTTTAATTAGAATATTGCACATTACTTAAGTGTCTTAAATATCACTCAATAAATATCACTTTAATTATAATTAATACTATACTTTATATACGATACTTATTTTTTCTCAATATTTAATCTGACGAAGTTATTTATCAAAATCCAGTAGCTTCTTTCAATCTTCACAAGCATATATTTATAAGATCGTGATAAATTAAAAAAACATCTTATTTAATATAATAAAGAAAGCCAAATTGCGTAGAACTGCCGCACTAATAAATTATAAAAATGGATAGTTTTAAAAATGAATCAAGGGACTTATAGGTGAACGATAATTTCAGATATAATAAACATAGAGAAAAAAATGTGCGCATAGGAAACGTGGAATAGAAATGCGGAATGACGGTGCTAATTTTAACCTGTTTAACCAAAACTAATATATATATACCTCCCTGCTTATATGTACAGATTTTGCTATTGGCACTTTCGTAAACATTCGTAAATTAACAAGATCGATAGTTTTAATTAATCATCTTTAGAATCTTCTTTTTAAAACATTATTTCCAATCAAATTTAAGCTACAGATTCATCACAATTTTTTGAAAAACATTAAAGAATAAATCGATAGCCAACAGATTGTTTAATTCTATATTTAGATTTATCTATTTCTGTTTTTAATTTAAGAGACGGTAAAAATGTGTTTACGGTTCTCATCAGATTGAGAAGGTTTTAATATATATATATATATATATATATATATATATATATATATATATATTATATATATATAGTATATATATATATATATATATATATATATATATGTATGTATGTATGTATGTATGTATGTGTATGTATGTATGTATATACAAGAGAAAGAAAACATCCGATAAATAATGTCTTCCTTTTTATGAAAATGCGATGTTAATTATTGTAAATCAAAATCGAAAGTTTTGTTTAAACTTTGCTAGAATTATTAATTAGAACTGGCCGTGAATATAAATAAATTATTATTCTGAAGGTATATATAGATTTAAATTGATTTCGTTGAAGTATAGACGTCAAAAGAATATTAGCTTTTACTATAGATTTTACTATCTACGGTTTATCGGTCGATTTAAAAAAAAAAAAAAAAACGAATCATCAATGATATGAAAAAATTCATACATATTAATAAAATTCGTACATTTTTAATGACGCAAAAAGTTATTTTTAGCTTATGTAAAATGAGTTTTTCGAATTGTTTAAAGCGAAATTTTGAATAATCGATAACAATAAATTTAGAGTTAGGCCAAATCTATTTCGATTTTTCTTCGTTTTTACACAGATTAAAAATAACAACAACGTACGAAAGAAATATATAATAATGAAATATTTCAAAACTTATTATATTCAAAAATTATTTTATTGTTGTATATATGTACACGAATGCATATTCGGGCATATTATAATTTTGTATTGTTAAACAGTCATACATTAATTGAATATGATAATCTTCTTTAATTTAATTAAACAGGCGCATTAATATAGTACTAAAATTAGAATCGATAATTATATTTTAGCAACGAGTAAAATTCATTTCTGCTTGGAGCTTAAATAGGGCCAAAAAATTAATGTATTTTATAAAGTAATATACAGTTACATTTCTGGATATTCAGTCGTAATGTAAAATTCTCTCGAATCGCTTTGTTAAATACTCTTTGCTATAAACATTGAAACCAGCTACACACACACACACACACACACATTAATAAAGTAATTTAGACTATCGAATAAATTCTACCTAAAAATTATTTCTAAACGTCATAATTTTTAATATTTCGACTAATATACCAATATTATAATAAATGACATGCGATCATGCAAAATATAAATGTACGGCAATAGATATATATATATATATACAGCGTAACTTTGATTGATTGATCTTACAATCGACCTTTTTTTCTTTTCTTTTTTTTTTTTTGTTATTTAACGTCGCTCTATTTATGCTTCCAAGTACCGGTGCTAAATACGATGTGTTTGTAAACAAAGCACATGTAAATTATTACAGTGGTGCGCTTGTGTCAATCAACCGAGACCGGGATTCGAACTCGGATCGCCGACTTAGTAGTCCTTCGCTCTATATAGCGATCGGGCCATCGTCTATAATAGCCCCCCCCCCCCCGACAATCAGCTCGATCTTTCGCCCGAATTGAGCGCGCTGCCAAAGCGTGAAATAATTTCTGACGGCGCGCACATCGCGCGTATCATAATATCGACTATAAAGTTCTGCAGCTGTATGACATGTCGAAAACCAAAAAAAAAAAAAAAAAAACAAAAAAAAAATTCTAAAGCCTCTACGTCCGCGTGAAAGAGAGGCCGATAAATTCGATAATTAATTGCTCTTTAAACGTACCCGCGACTCTTCCGATTTTCGTCCCTTTTCCAGCCGCCGACCTTGGCCACTGAACCCAAAGATACGAGGTTTCATAACATTACAATCCGAATTTCCATACACATCGTTCGAAATATTATATCATTTCCGCCGTAATGTCTTAATATTCATGAAAAATATACGACCGCGTACCGGGAATCATATATATACACACGCGAATTCTTGCACTTTTTCACTGATTCTATATGCACGCGCTCCGTTGTAGTAACGCGCGCCGATAATAACGATTTATCACATACGTGTATATATATATGAATACCCCATCCCACTTATCATATCGCGAGCTCTTCATATCTATATATATATATAATATAATTTCATATATATCATTTACAGGAGTTCACTGGTATATACGTACAATATATACATATAGATATATACATATGTATATATACTAAGCATCGCGCTGGCATCGTCGTCGTCATCGCATCCAGCCGGAGTATAATCCCGCCAGGCCGACCGCGCGCTCGGGCGACGTGACGCACGTCGCAAAGAAACCGCGCCTCGGCCTCGTCGTCTCCCTCGTACAGTATTGCCGTATCAATCGGCGGCACCTGCTGCAGAGTCTGCCTATACGCACATCTATATATATATATATATATAAATAGACAGGCACAACGTCGAGGCGATAACAATGTCGCTGCCCGGTAAGATGACGGGTATCGCGCGGTCCCTGGCCGCGCTGAGGCCCTGCTGCGCGGGCCTACCGGCTAGCAAGAACTTTCACACGTACGTCAACGAGCCGGCGATGCCGATACCGAACAAGGAGCCCTGCTGGCTGCAGACCGCCGAGGAGGCGATCGAGGCATCCTGCCTCGCCTCGAGTGAGTATATATATATGTATAATGTTTAATGTTGTGTGTGTGTGCGCGCGCGTGCGTAGGAACCTATAATTGCATAAGTGTACAATAGTGAATATAATCGCGGTGAAGGCGCATAATAGTAAAAGTCTAATTATAAATGATACGGCGACTAGTGAACTATATGTATTATGCCACATGGCTATAACCAATTCTCACTTGATACAAAAATAGTTGCATATGCAGTTTCAAAGTCGCGCCAGATCGGAAAATAATCAATCTTAAAAGAAATCAATTGTAAAATAATCATCTATATGAAAGGTTCGCATTGCTTGAATAAAAAACAAAACAAAAGAAAACCAAAAACAAACAAAAAGTGATAATTAATTAAATGTATGTTTCGGCAAAATTTACCCTACCGGTGTGGGTGTTTTTTACGTGTAATTTTTTCTATATATATATATATATATATATATATATATATATATATATATATTTATACTTGTGTATATTATTTATATATTATACACATCCGTGGATAAGACGAATCTTGTAAGTTTTAAGGTTTAATTTGACGAATATATAAAATCATTGCAAGAAAATTCAGATTAAAAAGTTGATTAAGTTCATTATACTTTTGACGGTGAATTAAACGAAATTATAAAAAAATGCTTAAATTTAAGTATCATTTATGGTTCGCAGTGCATTTGCAAATATATATATATATATATATATATATATATATATATATATATATATATATATATGTACAATTATAAACTGATGATTTAATTGTGTAAAATTTTGCTTGCAGATTTCGACAAAGTGTCGTGACGAAACTTATAGTAATTTTACACGATAATAAAAATAATTGTAATTTTATTCATTCGAAAAAAACTTCCTTGAATCAGGTCGAAATCGAATATCGGTTCAATCCATATAAAATGATTTCAGCTTGATTTCAAATAGATTTCAATTTCAATTAAAGCTGATTCCAATGTCTTAAAGTATTTTCCTTTATTCGTGGTTTTTTACATTTTCATATTTCCTTTATTCAGAACGAGTTGAAACGCTTTCAAGTGATTTTGAAATCACTTAAAATCACGTATTATTATTATTGCTAGAAGATAAATTAAGTTTAATTAAAGAAAACACGTGTTTTATACGTGTTTTATACGTGTGTATACGGGTTCGTATAAAAATTAATTCAACAATTTAATGCGCGCTTTCATCCAAATAATAATTTTTCATTTTATCAAGTGAACTTTAATTTACTATACAGGGCGAATACGAGAGACAAGTTGCTGGAACTTGAATTTGGATTTCCAATCGATTGCAATGCGATTTTTAAAAATTATTTCAATTTTATTTCCATTGAATCCAAAACGATTCTTGAATAAAGATCGAAAAGTTTTCATAAAATGAATATATTCCCATGTCGCTTCGGCTCATTTTGATACATATATAATATATACTGAAACGCGAGGCATCGATTTAATTTTAAAAAATGAATAAATTAGAATTAAAAATTGTACTTATATCGACTGTTCTGAATTATATTAATAAATATTTTTATCGGTCTTACGGTCCTTATAATATAATACATTAGCTAAAATAATGACAGCCAGACTGTCCTCGTTTATATTCACCCCCGAAGAATCTGAAATAAAAGTTATTACTGCAATAAATTATATTAAAAATTAAAATAAAATAAAATAAAATTAATAATAAAACAAAATGAAATAATAAATAAAATAAAATAAATATAATAAAAGCAATATTTTATGTTAGTAAAGGACAGCCTGACTGACCCCACCACCTTAAATTTAGATTCACCTTTGGTGCCCGACATTTCGAAACGCTACGGTTCATCCTCAGGAACTAAATTGTTAGTTGTTCGGGGGTGAATATAAACAAGGTCAGTCTGACTGTCATTATTTCACCTAATATATTATATTATAAACACTGTACGACCGATAATAATATTTATTAATTTAAAAAATGAATAATTATTATAATATTAAAAATTATTCATTTTTAAAATTGAACCGATGCCTCGCGTTTGAGTGCATTGGTAACCGATGTGCTGTTCCATCTGACATATACTACCCCAAAAAGGTTTTCTTGAGTATACCTTTCGTGTTAAATAAAATGACTGTCGGAAACCTATTTTGGCAATATAATATTACTCCGTCATACAGTAGTATGGCGAACAAAAAAAAATATATAAACGTGTTAATACAACTTTTAATTTAATAAATTGAATACTGAGAATACAATATAGAACATTAGCAATGTACGTACACTGTGTTACAGTTTCTAGATGAAGACATCGGCTTAAAGAAAAAGTTCTCGTTATTCCATGATGCACATTCCATTGCTTCGATAGATCTATAACGATTGCTTTATTGCAATGAAAGGCTTCAGCTTAGAACAGTTTAATAGGCTATATGTCAATATGTAATTCCATTTTAACGTCAGACCCTAAATATTTTGATATCATTTTTCAAGAAATAAGATTCAAATAATCTATCTGTATATGTAAATTCCCGATACGTGTGAGGGAGATTTTGGCACCTGCGTGATTATTAACGATTGAAGTTAAATTTTGATGCTCGTGCGTATGTCGACTATGTTTTAATTATTTGCATAAGCCGTTAATTTATGAGATTAAAGAAAAATCAATAGAGCCATGTATAATTGATAGCAATAGTACTTGCCAGTCGAATATCCCCAGAAGATATATATATATCCAACGTTAAGTTATCTTTCATCCCCAGTAAAATTGTTGATATTACCTTCTCGCCTATTAGTAGACCTATAAAACCAAATTCCTTCCTCATTCAATGCACTATCTTAATATAACTGAAAATTTAATTGCACCGTACACTATGCTATCGTAACATTCATATACATAATATATTATGTTATGAGCATAAATACAAATTGCTTGCAAGATAACTATATTTATGAATTGATTATTTGTTATGCAGTTATTTCGCTTCTTATAAATAAATGTAACAATAAATTATGTAAATTGAGAAGATAAGTTCGAGTAAAAAAGTTATACTCATGCGTAATGCGCAGAGTTTTCGTATAAAGAAAAATTCTTCATGCCAATATAAAAGGTTTTTATACAAAATTTTATTACGTATTTATAACATAAAGAACATGCGACTCGTGTACTTTTATCGATTACAGAAATAATTCGCTTAATACATATGTAATATAGTAATATCAATTATAGAAATAACATCGTACAAAACAACGAAAAATTAACGTATTCCATATAGTTCCGTCATTGCCGGAAACATTTGTCGTTTATCATGTGTGAACAATGAATGGTATTTAAAGAGCTCACTATATGTCTATCTTGCGTTGACTTTGCTTTAAAGCTTTCCAAAATACGCCGCGCGCATTCCGTACGAGACCGCGTATAATTATATATACTCCATATCGCTATTGTTCGTATTATAAAAGTGGAACACTCGTGCATATCGAGAGCCATTTATTATTAAAGCCTTAGATTGTTCGCGCTATACTGATCTAACGCATAGAGCGAGAAATCCGTCATATGCACAGCTCGTATAAATACCATTTTGTATCAGGAATAAAATGATTGCACGAGAACGACTCACGAGTTCACTGTGTTGGAAATTGAATATATATATATATACGCATGCACGTGCATTTTTTTTTTCACGTTTGTCAAGTCAAGAAATAATGGAATATCTGTATAAGCTTGAGAGAAAAATGAAAACTTGTAACCAAAAAAAAAAAAATAATAATAATAATAAAAAATTGCAGTGCAACAAATGTTTAAATAAATACATGAATGGAAGAAAATTTAAATGCCATTGCATATTAAACAAACTTAATAAAATACGACGGATTTAAAAAAATAAATAGAGTCATAAAATTGTGAAAAATACTATTTGAGTTTGACTGGCGGGAAAAACGCGGATGCAGAAAACTTGAAATTTTTAATTATGGATAAGAAAAAAAACATTAAAAATCACCCGAAGCTCTATTGTTAATCGTTGAAATTAAAACACACACGTTGTAAGTTTATTTCACATTTGAGAATTCGTGCTGCGATATTGCATTCAAAAGCTCAACAGCTCTTATATATTTTATTAAATTTGATAACCATTAGAGACCTTAAAATTTCAAAGATTGTATGAACAACATTCTCAAGAGCCTCGTAAGATATAATTGTTTTCCAATGGATCTATTTTCACTTTTCGTAATAGTAACTATCAAAATTTTCTTAACATTCTCTGTTATCAGAAAGTGATGGAAGAGGCATCACAATAAAAATAGAGAAGGTATAATATGCTAATATAATATAATTAATAAATCAAGTTTTGAAATTCTTCCTGTAAGCTTTTTCTATAGCCCGTGTAGCTGAAACGCCTTTATAGATTTTTCCAATTTACAATTTTGATAAAATTTTCGTTGTTTACAAATCCGTAAAAAATTAACTTGCTCAGTAATATAAGTACCTTTGTGAAATCGATTAAAAGTGCAACACAAAATTACGAAAAAAACAAACAAACAAACAAAAATTAAAAAAAAAAAAATGCAGCACTTTTCTAACCTCTATTCATCGGTTTTGTACAGGAACGTTGGTAAAGGAATTCGAAGATCGAAATAATTATACGTCTCTTAAGCATTTTTATTCGATTAAAAAAAAAAAAAAAACTTTCGTAAATGAACATTGACTGAACCGATCACGTAATACTTCAGCAACAAAAAAGAAAAACAAGAAAAAGAAAAAAACTACCCAGCTCAATAATCGATTTGTTAAAAGGAAACATTTTGATTTACGCGCAGCCCGATATCATTCTAAGAAGTGCACGCGCGATTATAGCTACTGCGCGACGAAGGCATCGGCTTTAATCATTTCCATTTTTCATTACGCCTGAGAACCGATATAATTAATAAATGATTAGTTATACATAGCACGGTATTTATCTGGTATTATGAAGAGCAAATTGACCATATTATTATTGTTTTCTATATATATATATACATATTATGACACGGCATTTTTTTTTTATGTCATTAGCAATTCTTCTTTCGCTACAATACTTATTGGAAAATACATTGAGCTATATAATACTGTTGCATAGAACAGTGAAAATGTACATAAATTATTACGCAGATATGTTATTGTCTATTCGAATCAATGAGATGAACAGGCGTCGATCAAATAATTAATCGTGTGCTTTCTCCGCGTGGTTTTGTTTGGTTTTTTTTTTTTTTTTGCATTAGTAGAATTTGTTTAATTGTTTAAAAGGAAAATTTGTTATTGAAAAATAATTAAACGAATGGATTCGCAGTTATTTATTTTGGGTCAATATTAATCTACCAATTTAGCGTAAAAATCGAACAATAATTTATTAATGTTGTGTCTTATTGTGCAAGTAAATTTCAAGTTTAATTTAAGTTTATATAACTTGTTATGTAATTGAAAGAAGAAAAATTTGTTTTGCTCATTATATAGAAATAGCTAAAAAGACAAACGTATAAAAAAGGAAAATATTAAATTCGTATTAAGCATAAATAGTGTTTTTAATTTTATTGACAAAGGGGATACGTCTCTAATTTATTTATTTATTTATTCAGATTAATATTTTGTCGTTATTAAGTTTACACATTTTTATGTGTAAACTTAAATGTGTAAACTTAATTAGTGAGAGAGTCGTGAAATTAACTCAGTTCAATAATAGTTACAATTTATTTTGCCATTTATATATATATATATACTCCTATATAGAGCATGTGTGTTTACACATAACAAAATACAACTATACTAATGGGGGTCACTGAATGCTCTATTATTGTGCTTGTATTTCTGAAAATAACGTTTTGCTGCACAGCGGTGTAGTTTTATAATAGCAGCTCTCGTGCGCGAGCGAACGTCTGCAATTGGCATTGATCCTTGCCCCACATTACGGGCAACGAGGGAAAGAACGCCTGGTGGAAGATCCGATATTTTTTTTTTTTTTTTTTGTTTAATTTTCCAAGTATAAGGATTTGATCCAGAAAGCTGTAAAGAGAAAATTTAATAAAATCCAGTGCTTGAATTATGAAACTGTGGGGAAAATCTTTTACTTTTTATTCGATACGTGTACAATTATTACATGCCGTCGGACAAAGTAGAAATGGTATAAGAATGCATGTATATATAAACCAGAAAATCTTCGGTTCATATATATGAAGATTAATTAAGGGTATATATATATATATTTATTCGCAAGCGCGCCGCTTGGCAGCGGCAGTTTATATTAGAGCGAGCGAACGAGTGTTTTTATTGAGATAATTTGTCGCACACAGAGCGACAGTCACAGGGGCGTATCAATAAGTTAATAATGTCTGTGACTTAGATTTTTCTTCAACGACGCCGCGTATTATTAAATGCTACAATATTAATGCCTGCCTGCTTTTTAAACTTCGTTCACAGTTTCACGAATACTTCTATTCCAAACATAAACATAAAAAATAAATAAATGATTTTATGAGTTTGTTAGAAAATATCTTAACGAATTTAGGGATTTTAACATACGCGGTGCCTCCTTCTAATCGACACGGGTCGGATATTTTGGCTGAGTATGAGGAACGCGAACACGCCCTTGTACAAGTTGTGTGATTCAAGGGTTGTCGACTGATGTACTGATGTTAAACTGACGAATCACGACCTCGAGCTTGCTCTTGAAGAATATTTGAAAGTGACATTTCGATTTTTACAACGGGCAGTCTAATTTTTTACATTTTGACAATTTCACGTTCAAATATCTATATGCATATATACACGTGTTATGCCTGAATATCGCCTGTCTGGATCAAAATATCTGTTAAGCATGTCGAAATTTACCAAGGACGATATAAAAGATTTTCAAATTTTCCGTATTACTTTTTGACGCATATATGACATATTCTAAAAGCACCTTTATGTATGACATATATATCTTCATTTCTACACCTTACGCGTTCGGCCGATATTGTGTGTGTGTGTGTGTGCGCGCGCGCGCGTGTGTGTGTGTGTGTCTTTCTTTCATTCACCGCGTGACCTATTATACCTGCTGGCGGATTTAAGCTTTAACAAATCCCATTGAATTTTTCCAGATAATTTGGTATACGCCCAGGGGGCGGCCGCGACTCCCGGGGAGCTGCTCAAAGGACTGACAAAGGTGGCCGTGAAAAATGGCCTGTGCAACCTCAGGCTATTCCACATGCACCTCGAGGGCGACGCTATGTTTGCCAGCAAGGAAGTCGAACGTACGTTGCACTTACGCCATTATATATATATGCAGAACTTTCGTTTTCAGTACATATTTGTAATGAATTTATTTTATTCCCTGATTATGCCGGATTTTACAGTATAGGAGTAAGAAATAAGAATAAGGATAATCGCAGTCGGATGATGCCAATCGATTTGTATATAATCTTGTTCGTTAGGCTAAAAAAATAGGCTATATACAGTTACCGATTTACTTCCCAGGTAGACTATAGAAAATACATGTGGATAGAAAAACTGATAAGAATGATAAATGAAATCTTAAAATCCAAAAAATAATGTTTTATTTTTAGAGAGTAAAATGACTATTGCTATGAATTTCTGACCGATTTTGTTAATGTTAATGTATAATAATTAGAAAAACTGAAAAAGTTCAATATTCTTTGCCTGATTTTGTAAAAAAAAAAAAAAAAATAATAAAAATCAAAATATATTAATATGATTAATAGTCCATTTTAAAATTAGATGATAATGTGTGGTCAAAATTTCAGGATTGTCCAATTGGTTTTTTGAAAAATCATTGAGAGAGACGCCCGACAAAATGCCGCTTTGAGAAAACACGTTTAGACTTTTTTAACGAAAAATCGTAAACAGAAAAAAATCAATTGTTCGTAAATGAGCAACTATTACACTGTTAGCCCCCTCAAATGCTCTGGTGTTTTATACAAATGTCGAAATTCGATATAATGCAAAAATCAAGTAGTAAGGTTGGAGGTCGTACAATGTTGAAGAAGTTTAATGGATAGTAATCTCATAATTAGTTTTTGTCACAATAATTAAGACTAAGAATATTTATTTATAAATATTTCTGTTTTCAAATTTCAAGTGAGGCGTAGTCGTAATTTTCATTGGAAAACGTACTTTCTCATTCATTGAAATAAAAATTGTAAATTTTATTTAAATTCAATTTCTACGACAGCATATGTACTGTATTTTTACATTCTTATTTATTATTGAAGAAATCATTCTCCATTAAAATGAAAACGAAATTTTAATCTGAATTTTAATGAAAGGAAGTCGACGCTTGTTTTATTTGCACATCATCATATCGGATATTATAATTAAAGTCGTCGCTTAAAATTTACTTTGAAAAGCTCTGTATAATATATTCATAATAAATTTCTTCAACCTCGTTTCAAATTTACAATTTATTAAGTATGAATTTATTTTTCTTATTATTGTTTTTTTAAATTTAATTTTGTAACTGGATACTCTGTCTCGCTGCGCAGAAAATATTAGATCTATAAGTTTCTTCATCGGTGGAAACGTCAGGAAAGCCGTAAACGAGGGCCGAGCCGATTGTATTCCGATTTTTCTACACGAAATCCCGAAGCTCTTCAAGGAAGGGCTCATCAAGCCGCACGTCGCGCTGATTCAGGTGACGCCACCCGATGCTAAGGGATACTGCTCCCTAGGTACAAGCGTTGACTGTGTCCGAGAGGCTCTCATTCACTCGAAAGTGATTGTAGGTAAGATAATAAACGTCTGATTATTTTCTAATAAAGAGTTCGAATCAAAAAAGAGGCACGCAATGTTTTGGAAATTTTACCCAATCATATTGTTTATATGAAAATTATTGATTAATAATAAAGGATCTGTAAAATGCTCTAAATAAAATCATAAATTGAAAAAAAAATAATTCAATGTTTAGTAAGCATATTACAATTCAGATAAATAGCTACGAAGTATATAAATTAATATAACTGTATTCTTTGCGAAACTGATTTGTCGTTTCTATTATACCTGCAATAGTTATCATATTTAATAATAACTAAAATAATAACTGAAATAAACAATGCGCTAATTTCTATCGTTTGAACTAAAATATAAACGAGAAAAACTTAAAAGAAAAGAACATTTAAAAACAATTACTATAACAATTTCTTATTTGAGTTAATTTTGTTAATATTTAAATCACACGGAGATTGTACGTTGTTCCATAATGGTCTAAAAAATATAATTGATTGAAAAATAATGTTCTATTTAAAATTATTTATCCGTAAAATATTCTCTTTCCAAGTAATAGTAAATATCTACTAAATTCATTAGCCATATTAAAATTACCATACCTACCATATTATAACTTCTAAAGAGTGCAAGACCGCTAAAAATATTTGTTAGTTTAGTTGACATATGTATATATATACGCGCACTCCATCGTTTTCAAAAAATTTTCCAGCCCAAGTTAACAAATACCTGCCGCGCACCTTTGGCGACGCCCTGGTCCACCAGAGCCACATCGATTACGCGGTGTGCGCGGACGCGCCCCTGCAAAGCCACGGCGGCAAGGAGCCGAGCAAAGAGGAGAAGCTGATCGGCAAGCACATCGCCGACAATCTCGTCGATAACGGGGCGACCCTGCAGCTCGGCATCGGCAGCATACCGGACGCGGTCCTCGCGCTGCTGAAGAATCACAAGGACCTCGGGGTCCACAGCGAGATGTTCAGCGACGGCGTCGTCGACCTCGTCAATCAGGGCTGCATCACCAATAGCAAGAAGACCCTGCACACCGGCCGAATCGTCGGCTCGTTCTGCGTGGGCACGAATAAGCTTTACGATTTCATGGATAACAATCCGTTCATCGGTGAGCATCATTGCCGTGTTTAATGTCGACGAGCGATATTTCAGGAATTGCGCAAACATAGGCTGCGATTTGAGAAACGGAAGGAAAAATTTGTAATGGCCTGCCATTGCTGCGCGCCCAGGGTGAAATGTATATACAGGGGATGTTGTGGATGATTTATAGATACCTTCATTAATTCAGGATTCTGATCTTTCCGAGACAGCCTGTTCGTTGTAAATTAAACAAATCGCATTATTTATTTATTTAGATGAATTTAGAAGTGCTGAAATATATATATTTCTTTGAGATTTGACTATTGTTATAGTTTACTTTGTCTCTCTCTCTCTCTCTCTCTCTCTCTCTATTACAGTTTTTTAAAAAAATGCTGTGTAAAAACGGATATATCATAAACTTATGGATATTAATATTTTTTTTATTAGATTTTCATTGATATGTGCATTATCCTAGGCTCTCGATCATTAATTTTTGTTATGACTTAGTTATTATATTAGTATTTGAATACCTAACTATTTACATTCTTATAAAATAAAATTATTTTTAAAATGTCACTACATCTAGTTCACGTTTGTAAAAAGGACTTTTTAGTTCATAGAAGTAAAAGATAATCAAACTATATAAAGAAAATCAGAATTATATACTTGAAATATATAAATAATATATATATATATATTTCTTTTAGCGCTCAACTTTCAAATATCCATGTATTTATGTTCACTGTTATATGTAGTATTATTGATACAAAATATTGTTTTATAGAGATGCTGAGGGTTGACTATGTCAATGATCCAAAAATTGTTTGCCAAATGCCAAAAATGACAGCAATTAACTCATGCATAGAAGTTGACCTTAGTGGTCAAGTATGTTCAGACAGCATTGGAACAAGAATGTATTCTGGTTTTGGTGGTCAAGTAGATTTTATTTCTGGTGCTGCTATGGGTCTAGATGGACTAGGAAAGCCCATCATTGCCCTGAGATCTACAACCAACAAGGGGGCAACTAAAATTGTGCCTGTTCTGAATTCAGGTAATTCTTTAAAATATGAGTTTTAATGGATTTAAGATATTAAATTCGTATCATTTTAATATTTTTTACAATAGTTATTTTTCATTATGACAATTAAAAATATTTTACTCTGAAAATAGTATACCTGAAATATGTTTCTATTAATGATTTTACAATATTTTATTATATATTCAGTTCATTTTGTATTAGAAACTGAATAAGAGTATTTTTATACTAATATATATTTTAAACAAACTAAAGAACTTAACAAATAAGAATTAATAGATTGAATAAATAATTGACTGATTAATTCTACTATATTTACAGTAATGCTTAATTATTTCTATAGTTATTCATCTTGTACATAAAAGCAGATTTCATTTTAATTTTTTTTTAATGAAAATTTTTAGGTGCTGGTGTTGTTACGTCAAGAGCGCTCGTGCGTTACGTTGTAACAGAATGGGGTATTGCTAGTTTATTCGGTAGATCTTTACAACAAAGAGCATACGAGCTTATACAAGTTGCTCATCCAGATCACAGAGAAGCATTAGAAAAAGCTGCTTTCGAGCGGTTAAAAGTGATGCCTGCTAAAAAAGATTATTAATTCTAGTTGATCGAAAAATATGAAAAAAGAAATTTAATACAATAGCTTTTTTTACGTTTGTCGTGTACATGAGTAAAATGTGTGACTTCCTCTGACATTTACTGAAGTCTAATTGCAGAAGGAAGCAGAGACTACATCTGATCTTAGTTAGTGTATTATGTTGAGAAAATAATTCCAAAGAAATTCAAATCTATGATAAATAAATTGACCAACATACTTTTAGATCCATTGTTCAGGAAATCTGATACATGTATATAAACTTATATTCATACGTGATTATCTAGATGGATCATAGAAATTATTTACAAAATAATTATCCGCAGTAAAGAAACTAAAGCATAGTCTCGTGAACAATAGTATAATCGAAAGTTATATAAAAACGTATTTCTTCGAACTTTTAAAACAAGAGATATCAATAAATTTCATTCGGCATGTAGATCGTGTCGATATTTACTTATGGCAAATTATTGCTTTATTAATTGTAAAATACGCTTTATATGAAAAAAACCAACTATGTGTTGGTAAAATAACATTCACTTCCCTAGAAATATTATTTTGTAATAAATTTTCTGGATATCCTTTTTATATATAATGCCTAAGAATAATTAATGTAAACATTTAATGCGCATTTTACTTGAAAAATACAATCTAATATTAAGAATGTATAAAAGGGCTTATTTATTTTATTAATTTAAAGTTTAACCTGTATTTTCTAATGCAAAATATTATGAAAATTTATATGTTCAAATAATTTTAAATTATATTTTTCTAGTAGCATTATGCTTCGATAGCTATTATGTATGAACTGATGATCAATAACAGTAAAACATAATTCAACATATTTATAGTTGTTTTACTTTAGTCTTAAATAAATGAGGCCTTTCACGTCACGTCAAATTACGTTTAATGTAAATAAAACAAAAACAACTTTCTACAGAAAATACCAAAAAATTTATTAAATATGATTTTTATAGATATTTTTCATGCGTTTTTGATGATTCTTAAAATATGTCCCATTTTCATAAATTAATCTAAAACTTTTAAAAAAATATTCACACAGTCAGAGCTTTAATATTATATACTTTTTCAATACCTGAAAATTATAGTAATGTTGTTTATATTTAATTTCAATACCATGTGACATGCAGTGTTATATTTTCTAAATAATTTTGTAATTTTGCAATTGTTTCATTATTTAATTTTTCTTCTCCAACAGTTTAAAAAGTTTTTTGTTGTTTATCTTTTATTTGAATCACAACGCCATTATATTTGTAATAATTGTATGTTTTGTAAAACTAATAAGGTTAAACATAAATAACATGGTAATTTTATTAAAAAAATTAATCATTATATTCTTCCATTTATAAATACAAAGAAATGATTTTTAGTTCTATGAATTAAAAACCAGAATTTGAACCAAACACTATTATATTTGCAATAATTTAAAAATGAGCAGTATTGTATATATACAATCACATGTTATAATATATTCAAGATCAATTAAATATAAAATCAACTTTGAATTCTTAAATTTTGTGGTATTTACATTAAACTAAAAATTATTCTACATTTCATTTAAGAATACTTCAAATGAAATGCCTATATATGTATTATTACTACAAAAAGTAGTATCAAATGGCCTTCATCATCGATTTTGTTTTGTATAACTCATGTTTAAACAAGTAAAAAATAAAATAGTGCAGTTTTATATAACATAAATTGACATTTTATTTTTATTAATTCCTAATCTGTACTAGTAAGTAGACTACAATATGTAAATAAAATTAATAATTTTATAATTATAGTAATAATTTTTGTATTTACTTATTAATATTTTATAATTAATAGTCAAAATATTAAGGCTTAAAGTATAGTCAGGATGCAGTTTGTATTTAGGAAAGATTGAATTTTTTCTTTATATATATTGGTCATAATAAAAACAATACAGAATTAAATATTGTTTTTCTAGTTAGAGATCATGGTCTATTTGATAGAAAAATATTATGTAATTCGATTAACAAAGGACTTAAATATGATCGTGACATTGACAATATGAAGGCACAGTAAAATAATCGATATATATATATATATATATATATATATATATATATATATATATATATATATATATATAGATCACTTAATGATGAAGAATTTACTATACTTCATGATCAAAACAATATATAGGAACTAGGAAGTGTGCTGCGCTGCGCTAGGAAGATGAAAAACCGGTTTAACAATTACCGTAACGTAACGTAACTGATGTATATATAATGTACGTAGATATATTGTACATATACCGCAAAGACAGCTGTTTAATAGTTAACGTTTATTAAAGCTTTTGAATTCAAGATATAGTCAGAACAGAATTCAAGCTCAGTGCAAAATGTAACGTAAAGTGTAAAACGTATGTAATTTTGAAAGATGAGATAGATTTCTTTAAGGCTGGCGGAAAGGTTAGGACTATTGTCTTATTGTTTACATGATAATTAAATTTTTTTTTTTATAAGTATTTTTATATTTTAATGCTTAATAATAATTACTTTATTTTTTACAAATATCAATTATTTATAAAGCATTAATATTACGATATATTAAATAATATAATATAAAAATATTTAATAATTGACTTTTGTTTACAATTAAACAATTATATTTTTTAAGCAAAATTTGACAACTAATTATAATTAATAGATGATTGATTTTATGTTTCAGAAATAAATAATATTTTTCAAATTAAATCTGGATAAAAAATACTTTACAATTTTTTAAACGCCAAATTATTTTATGGAGATTTTATATGTATAGTACTTGTGTACCTGCTAGAGCCATAGTAGTATTTACACTTGAAAGAAAAAATTAAAGTAAAATGCTTGTTCAAAACAAAATTAACTTATCTCCTTTATTTTCTGCTATAGAAAATAATAATCTATTTAAAATTAAATCTCTTCTAAAAAATGAGAAAGAAAACTTTAAATACTTAAATATACTTGGTGAAACTTTAATACATATTGCAGTACAAAATAGTTTTAAAGAATTAATTCAGTGGCTAATAAGTGAAGGATTTGATATTGACAGTGTTGATTATACTAACAGAACTGCTCTTCACTTAGCAGTAGCCAAAAAAAATGAAGATATGATTGAATATCTTTTGGACTGTAAAGCAAGTACAACTGTAAAAGATCTTTATGGCAATAGTCCTTTTCACATGATTATTCAATCTGGTGATCTTAAATTAATCAAATTATTTTTGAAAAATGGAGCAAATATTCTTGATGTTACATTAAAAACTCATAAAACGGCTCTCCATATTGCCTTAAATAATGAAGATGAGGAAGTATTCAAGTTACTTCTAATGAACTATGATGGTGACATTAATGTAGCTGACATATATACAGAAACTCCTTTACATATGTTGGCAAGACAGAAAAATAATTCTTTAATTAAATTATTACTCGATAAAGAAGCCGATCTCAATATGATGAATAAGGATAATGAAACACCACTTCATTTTGCTATTCATAATAGAAATGTTGCAATATGTGAAATTTTAATACAGTACGGTGCTAATGTTAACACTAAAAATAAATATCATGAAAGTCCATTACATTTAGCTATTAGATATAAAGATATAAAACTTGTTAACTTGTTATTACTAAATAATGCTGATGTTAATGAAAGGACTAAAGATAATGATAGTATGCTTCATGTTGCAATAAATTACTATAACAGCGAAATTCTGAATCTACTGTTAAACTATGGCATTAATATTGAAAATAGGAATTCACAAGATCTAAATCCTTTCCATTTATCAATAAAAAGAAAATGCATAGATGCTGCAAGGATACTTCTCAATAAAGGTGCAAGTGTCAATTCTGTTTCCTTTGGAAACTTAAGCAGTAATTACAAAAATCAAAATAGTGAAGATCAAATGTTTACTCCACTTCATACAGCAATTATACAGAGAGACATTGATACAGTATTATTTTTATTAGAGAATGGTGCAAGTTTTCATCATGATTATGAAATTTTTTTAGCAGTTGAAACTGGATGTGCAAAAATTGTAGAGCAAATAATAAAATATGGTGGTAATGTTAATGCTGTTAATAATGTAGGGCAATCTCTCCTTTATAAAGCAATGCAAATTCGAAATAAGGAAGTAGTTAAAATTCTTCTTCAATACGGAGCAAACATAAAGCAAATTAATGAAACAGGATGTGAGAATGAAACTGTACTTCATTTAGCTGTAAAAGCTCAAGATGAAAGATTTGTTCATTTTCTTTTGGATATAAATATCAATGTTAATATTTGCAACGTAAACAATTTTACAGCTTTATACTTTGCATCCGTAGATACTGGAATTTCAAATCTCTTATTAGCTCATATGGCATTATTAAAAGTTAATAACTTATATGTCAGTAAACAAAATGAGATTTTAATAGATACAGTTGAAGAATTTAAATTATATTTTTTAAAATGTTTAAAAGAATTATATATAATTAAAAGTGATAAATGTTGTAATATCTCACTTATAAATTTTTTAATTAAAGACATTTCTAGTTTGGCAAAATATTTAAAACGGAAGGCAGTCATTGTTAGCTTTCGAGAAATAATTGATAGTAATAAATACCCAATATATTATAAAAAATTAGTGGATAAAATGGAACAAGGCATTGCAAGAGGAAAATTAATAAAAAAAGCCAAAGATTTTTTAAGCTCTTTTGTTTACTTTAAACATATATATGATGTCTTAGATAATATAATTGACCATTTTTCAAATGAAGAATTACAAAATATCACAAAAGATTTCAAAGATTTATAAATAAGAAAGCTTTAGATAAAAAGAATTTAATTAATTGTTAGTCATACATTTTACAGATTTTTATTTATTTATTTATTTATATATTTATTTATTTATTTATTTATTTACTATAAGATTAACGGAATATAAAAGCTTTTCAGAAAATAATATACAGACATTAGAATTTCATTCGATTTGCAATACCTAAGAATTCCATAAACTATGTTTGTAAAATGCTTCCAAATGTCACATTATTTGCCTTCAATTTTAAATATTTAAAATAAATATTATTCACAGATGTTGCTATTGTTTTACTGTTACATAAACAGGCATTTTTGATCTAGGATTTTTGATCTAGCATCATTTTTCAACAATATATAGGATAGTAAATTTTAACTAATATTTATTTTTAATATGTTTTATTAATTTTTTTTCTGATAATTAACCAAAGTACAAAAAGTTACCAAGTCTTTTGTTTTAATTTATTTTCTTAGCATGTAGAATAAAATTTAATTTCATAAAAAAACTGAACCAGGATTTTTAATAAAATAATGCGTTCTCTATTGTTATACGGAACTATTAAATATTTAAAAGCATACGATTCCTAGAACAGTTCAAAACATCATTTTTTACGTTCTTCGTTTCGCGATAAATATATAAAATAATAACGTTTTTATTAGCATGAATCTCTTTATCTTCCATGCGAGCTATTCATATACACCTAACGCTAATTCAGCGTTTTGAAAGCAACAACCAAGTATTTTTATTTTTTGAAGAAAAAAAAAATCTATAGATATATTATAGAAATGAAAAAACAGCCAACGAAATTGAATGTAGGTGTGATTAAGAAGAACAAAAAGCAAATTTATGTACAGGCAAGTGAAATTCGTCGTTCGTCGTTCATTAGACGTTCACCAACGATATGTTTCTGTGACGAATTTTCAATTTTGAAGCTTGTGCGATAAGCACAAAACTTTTGACAAAAAATCAACAGTCATGTTCGGCCGGATATAATGAAGTTTCGTGCTTCATTCAAAATTCGTTGTTATAGCAGATGGATAAAAAATTTTCCGTAAGTCTATAGCGCGACAAACGTATCAGAATCCTTTCGGGAAACGAGGAAGGCAGCATTTAAACAAAGATGTTCAAGACCCTGGGAGCTATCGTTAAAAAGGTCAACCCTTTGAAGGACTTCAATCTCTGCGGCCGAAGGCACATACTTCGTGAACCCTTCCAGCCGCTCAAGCGATGCCCCCGATGGGTCTGCGTCGAAGACGCTGTGAAAATCATAAATTCCGGTAAGTTCGCACGCCCATAATAATCACACTAGCTCGAATTTGTAGTAAAAAACGAACAGAATAAATGTACAATTCAATGCCTGTCCAGAGCAAATAGTCTTCATTCAAGGAGGCTCCGCGACCCCTCTGGAGCTCATCCGGGCGATGACCGAGCACGGAATCTGCAACAATCTCCGGGACGTCCGGCTGTTACACATGAGCCTAGAGGGCGACACCCCGTTCGCTAATTGCGAGTTCGAAAGTAAGCCCAGGGGGTATGGGGAGAGGCGTGCTTTAATATACGCCATATAAATTTATATATACATATACATATATGCGTACGATACATGTGTTCTTCGTTTTTCTACAATGTACTTTGTGTGTGCGCGCCTGTGTCTGTCCTGTGTGTAACGTAGAGCACTTCAGATCGGCCAGTCTCTACATCGGCTCGAACATGCGCGAGGCCGTGAACGAGGGCAGGGCCGACTATGTGCCGATCTTCAATTTCGAGGTGCCCGATCTGTTCATGAAGGAAACCCTCGTACCGGACGTCGCCCTGATCCAGGTCAGCGCGCCCGACCCAAAAGGATTCTGCTCCCTTGGCACGAACGTCGACTGCACCCGGGCTGCAGTCTGCGCGGCTAAAGTCATAATCGGTATGCATGGGCACACATGTGTGAACGTATTTCGAAACATATTGATAACGCCTGACGGGCCTTTTAGCTCAGGTCAACGAGCACATGCCGCGCACCTTTGGCGACGCCGTGATACACTCGAGCCACATCGACTGGGCGGTGAAATGCGACTGCCCCTTGCCCTGCATCGCCGGTAGCGAGCCCAACGACATAGAGCAGGATATCGGGAATCTGGTGTCGAATCAGCTGATCGAAGACCAGGCGACGATACAGATCGGCGTCGGCAATCTGCCGGACGCGATAATCAACAATCTCGGCAATCACAAGGACCTCGGGGTGCACACGGAGATATTCAGCGATGCGATGGTCGACCTCGTCGAGCGAGGAAACATCACGAACAAGAAGAAGACAAGGAACAAGGGCCAACTGGTCACCTCGATGGTGTCCGGCACGAAGAAGCTTTACGACTTTATCCACAACAATCCCTTCGTGTGTAAGTGTCGCACCTAGCTTAAGCATTGCATAAAGAATCATTGAGAGACTTGGCAAACCTTCGCAAAGTCTGATCTGGACAAAGTTCATTATTAATTGTTTATTTTTTGCTAAAAATTCGTAAACTAGTTAAGTCGCTAGACATTATTAAAAACTGTCAGACTTTGACAAACTTCCCAGACTACCACACATTTTATTAATAAGTGTCTCAATGTAACACACTTTTTGTCAATGTTTGGATAACATTTATGACTAAGGCAAATTCTGACGACATTTGGAAAAGTCTGGCAAAGTATAACAAAACTTGACATTGAAATTATGAATAAAACGAATTCTGACCACATTTGATAACGTCCGACAAAGTATGCCAAAACCGGTCAAATTAGTCAAAGTTTGGAAGTTATTGACGACAATGTCTCGCAAATTTTGTTCGTAGTTCATTACGAAAAAGAGGCTTTTTCAAATTGATTCATTTTTGCTAAACTTGCTGAAGTTGTCAGACATTAACGAAAATTTTTCGGACCTTTTCAATCATTGAAAATAATTTCTAGACCTTAACCAATTTTTGTGAATGCCAATTGGAATCGTATTTAGTAGTATTTAACAATGTCGGAAGTCTGGATAACATTTATGAATAAGATAAATTATGCCGAGTGTTGTAAAGTCAATTTATAAACTTTAACAGCATTAGGCAAAGTCTACAAATGTTTGACAACTATAATGTCTTGTAACTTTAGATTTATTTTTATAATTTTGTTTCAAATTTTTTTTTATTTTTATTAACTTATTCAAAGATTTTTTAAAAGCTTTTCAGACATTTCCGAAATTTGTCAAGCATTTTTAAAAACTGCCGGACTGATTGCTAAGCATCCCAATTGGACATCTTTAACAATAGTCTTGGCATACAATTTTTATAGAAATTCATTTGCCGCTCGATTTCAAAAATATATAGATTGCTTCGCAAGCATAACACACAAACTTATTCATTTCTAGGTCCTTAACGTTTTGAATTGTTTTTCGTTTTGTTTTAAAGCGATGCTGAGCATGAATTACACGAACGATCCACGAGTAGTTTCGAGCCAGCACCGAATGGTCGCGATCAATTCCTGCATCGAGATGGATCTTACAGGTCAAATTTGCTCGGACAGTCTCGGCTCGAAGCTGTACAGCGGTCACGGCGGCAATCTCGACTTCATGCTGGGCGCGGCCCTGTCGGCCGACGGCAGGGGTAAGCCGATTATAGCCATGCCGTCGGTGAGCAGTAAAGGAGAGAGCAAGATCCAGCCAGTCTTGAAATTAGGTATGTAATATTGATTTATCGCCTATGTATACTGCATGTATATGATAACGACACTAGAGATAATCTATAAATGTATACACTGAAAAAACAATGTCTGATATCAAGTAAATATGTACTTGTTTTTGTACAAACTAAATCATTTTTTTAAATTAAGAAAATATTCATTCGATTTAAGACGACCTAATTTGATTTAAGTGGACTCTTCTTGCATCAAGTAAATACTTACTTCATTTAATAAGATACTTTCTCAATTTGAGAAAATAATTTATATTTATATCATAATTTCAGTGTATATGTATACACCTAAGCGAAAATAGGGCGAGATTCATTTTGATGTTGATGAGCACGAAAGCCGTCGAACTTATATATTTTCTATATTTTTAAAAGATTTTACATTCTTATCTTAAATGGTGCCTATACACCATATTAAAGCGCGTATTCAGTCGAAATTTAATAGACGCAATAACAAAAGAAATTCGAATTTTACATTTGAAATTGAAAATCAACTCTGAAATGAGCTTTATTCATTCTCAATACCATATCACTACATTACGTATTTGAAAATCAAAGGACAAATACTGTATAGAAACGTAGATAGATTAATATATACAAAAATTTAACATCATTGATACTGAATTTTCAATCCGTTTCAATCCAATTCAAACTGTGTCTCAATAATGCGCGAATTTTACTCATCTATAAGTGGCTTTGATTCTCTATAGCATTCGTCTCGATCCAAGTTTTTTACTGATTTTCCGGGTACATTTTAAATTTCTATATGGTATAATTTCTTTCCATGTACAAACTGTATAATGCAAGAGCAATATATATATATTTTTTTTATTTCGAACTTTTCAGGCGGCGGAGTTACGGTAACGCGAGCTCATGCGCACTACGTGGTGACCGAGCACGGTATTGCATATTTGCACGGAAAAACGCTGAGGCAGCGAGCTTACAGTCTCATTGAGGTTGCGCATCCAGATCACAGGGAGTGCTTAGAAAAAGCCGCTTACGAAAGGTTGAAGAGCATGCCAACTAAATTTTTATAAATACAGTCCAAGCAAATGTTTTACAGTCCTTATGAAATCGTCACGAGAAATATATTTTGTCTAATGGTGCAGTTTAAATTTTCGTAACAAAGGAATAAATTTCTTACTTTTCTAAAGTATATTATGCTTTTTATTCACTTCGTTCAAAAATAAAAAGAATTTTTATTAAATATGATTGTAAATTATGTGCTAAAATCCATTGTCTCATTGTAACGGGCGAACTGGATTCCGAGTATTTTTTTTTTTTTTTTTTAATTCAAGTAAACGTATAAAATAAAATAATAAGACATTCCTTGTACAACATTTTCTGGATAAAAAGTCAAAAAATAGCAACTACTTAGTTTCTTCACAAATCTTTTATTTTTTTTCTTCTATTTTATATAAAAAACAGATTAATCTAATATTTAACGTTAATATCGTTTAAAAATTAAGTCGAGCACATGCTTCGACGACACGATTCTCATTCTGCATAAACTTGAGCACCGAAAAGCATAAAAAAAAAAGAATGAAATTTTTTTAAACACCCCTTTGTCAAGTACCGTTCACATCCAAAAGATGCCCGCGATCGTTTCAATCAATCGAACTGAATACCTTCGGGTAAAGTACCCTCCTTACGCCTCTGTTCGAGTTTGATATAATATTCCGAGAAGTCGACGTAGGGCTTGATCCTGGCATTCGCGTTCGCGGCCGACCTCGCGTAGACGCCCGTCCCCGTCGACGTATCGTCGGTGGTCGTCGACGTGCACTGATCGTCGTCGCCCGCCATCGCCGCGTCGTAATCGTCCTCGGACATCAGATAGTGATGGGCGTTCGTCGTGGGATTGAAGCGTGCCGACGGGGCGGTGGGACTTTTCAAGGCGTTGGGCAATGCAAAATTGAAATTACGAACTAATAGGGTGATGTCCTCGCGCTTGCCATTTATTGTATTTTGCGCATCGCTCATGCTTACGTCGTGATGGATCCTTACGATTTTATCGACCACTGCCTGGGCTACTCCTGTTAATGTTGACTGTATCCTGAACTGTAATTCAAAATCGTACATTTCGTTGTGCGAAATGAAATTTTGAAGAAAAAAAAAAAATGAAAAGTATCAAGTTAATCGTATAAAAATTTGAAATGTTCTGATTCTTATTTGCACGAAATGAGTGATTAAATTAAAAGAAATGAAAAAAAAAATACTGAATCGAGTTGAAATAGCTGCAACAAACGTTGGTCGCCTAAAAAGATAACTAATTATTGAAATTTAAATGTCGAAAAATCTATTTATATGCTACAAAATAAATCTAAATTTATGCGAGATTCTATTCATAAATTAGACAGTAGAATTAACAGACTAGAATAATAATAATAATAATGTTATTACGTTACAAGAGAGCAAAACCGATGTTTTTCAACAAGGGCGTATTGAAAAAAAAATTATTTAAAAATTAATTATAAATACAATTTTACGCTCCAAGAGTAAAATAAGATCTTCCACTCATATCTCGGAAGTAAAATTAGCACTTTTCCTCCTTATGGGACTGAATTGAATATAGAATATAGCTATCTAATATAATTTTACTGTATTTTATAATCAAACATATAACTTTAACTAATTTACTTTAATAATTAATAACTTGATAATTTAATAACTTTAATAACAAAAACATAAAAAAAACTTTAGTTCTTGTTCTATAATCTCGGATTAATGTAAAAAATAATTGATATATTGAATATAAACATGTGCAGTTTTTTTCTATTGTTCTTTGTACTTTTATTATTAAATAATGTTATTTAATAATTCATTTTCTCAGTTTTATGAACTGCTATTACCTGTTCAACTGCCATTAGAGCTATTTCTTTATTTACTTGTTCAGTACCAGTAGCTTCTTCTAAAGATTTATAAAGCCCTCGAGACATAAGTAACAAAAATCTGCAAGATTCATCTATTTCGATTCCACCATGAATTTCGGGTTCTGCTATAATTGGTTCAGCTGAAGCACAAGCTAATTCTTCAAATTCTCTATAACCTCCTTTTACTAGATAATTACCTAAACATCGAGTATTTTCCTGATTACCTAAATGAGATCCTGTAATTTTTGTAGATAAAAATTTATTAAAATTAAAGCTATTTAATAATAAAAATATTTATTAATTAAAATACATGTAATGCGATAAATTGAATTAGTTTTCAAATTACCATTTCGTATTGATTTTATATCAAGTCCAAGTTGACACAATCGAAGCAGTTCATCTTCATTTCTTAAATCATGATCCACACTTAATTGAACTACCCTCAAAACCTGATTACTGTCTGTTTTGCATAACAATGCTCTACTATCACCAACATTGGCAACAAATAATTTTCCATTGTAAACAAGAGAAACAACTGCACTAGTTCCAGCTGATAATTCACAGTTCAATGCATTGAGCTTATCTATCTATAAAGGTAAGTAATGATTATTATTAAATGATTCTGAAATACAATTAAATCTTTTACATAAATATAGTTCACCAAATTAGGAAACTTTTGATAAACTTCATATGAGTTTAAGCCATCAGGAATATCAAATTGTAGACTTGCTCGTTCAGCAAGCAAATCTCCTATTGAATCTATATATCCTCGTTCAACTGCTATAAAAGCTTGTCTGTAAAAAAAATTAATTATATGTATTTTGTAAAAATATAAATTTTTTTTCAAAATTTAACAGTTTTGCTATACCTTAAAACTTCTTTAACTTCCTCATCACTAGTTTTATCATTCAATTGACCTAAAAGAATCTCCGCAGCCATTCGTTGCATAGCAAACTGAGCTGCCTTGGTACCTTCGTGGCCATCAAAAACAGCATACAGAAATGTAGAATCATCATGTTTACAGTGAAAACTTCTATCTTCAAATGGATGTTCTTCTTGTCTGTAACCATCTTCTCTGTAAATTTGATTGGTTGAGAAACCAACACCTAGAGTACTATATTATTAAAAATTGAGGAAATTCACTTTTAAGGAAGTAGGATACATTTAATAGATAAATTACCAGACTGCTTGCACACGGGTAAATCATCAGTCCAACTTCGTTGGGTATCTTGGAAAAGCATTGAATACATTCAACCCTTATGGGCATTTTCTTTTTTCAGGAATAAAATTCTATACTTTTTGCTTTACATATTAAATAAAGATTCAAATATTATCACAGAAAAAAAATTAAAATATAGCTTACTTTTCACGAAAATATTTTTCATAGTTAAATTTAGTGTAAAAAATAAAAGTAAATATATTAATTTTAAACCTACATTTTATTTGTTTATATTGATATAATACTATATAACTCTGTTAAGTGTTACTCTAATTTACTTTATCCACCATATTATACAATTCTCAATGCTTATGTAAATTAAAAATATTTTCACTAAATAATAACATAAACAGAATAAATTCAGTGACGTATTTTTAAAATTACTTTACACATTTCTAGATAAAACACATACTATTAAAACAGTATATAGGAATATAGCTCTACGTATCTAATTTTGAATTATTATTTAAGTTATATTAAAAAAATATGTGTAAATATTAATTTCATAATTATTACAGGTATACTTGAAAGGAATAATTAATTTATGTTGTAGTTTTAAGAAGGGTAACTAATGTTGCGAGCTGCAAGCTGTGATACACACAGGCACACACAAACACGAGATTGCTAAGAAGTGTGGCAACATTGCAAAAATTTCTTATATTTATACATCAGCTGATCATCTCGTTTACCATATCATATGATGGATCTAGCTATGCGAATGCATGGAGCTTATGGAGCTGATAGATACAGAGATGGATTAAGAGTTTTTATGACCTGGCCTATCAGAGAGACGAGCGGCACAACTCCTCTTTTATAGGCAAAAAATACTAACTGAATTAAAATAAATTCTGAAATGAATTTTAATATTCTTGAAAGTGTGAGTTAATAATCAACATGCACAGAATAATTTTATTCCTACTTAATTTGTCGCAATCTAACATTTTTTTATAATTCTAAATTAATGTTGAACAAAGTTTTTTTTCTTCATTTTTAGACTAAAATTAAGTATATCTTTTAAATATATCTTTTAAATTAAATATATCCTCCAAATTAATCATTTAGTAAATTAAATTCTATGACTAATATTGAAAGTGCTGCACAAGCGATCGTTATTAAGCATGTACATCTTTTTTCTACGTATAAAACGATAATTTAGATTCATAAGTATAAATATTTATAGTTATTCTTGCAGGTAGTATGAAAGATCTATAACATTTGAAAATACACGTGCTATAAAATTTTCCAGTTGCGTATCTTTCAGGCAAATCAATTATATTGGCAAAATATATTTTCGATTGTTCGGTTTGAAAAAAAATCTTTTTTTCTTAATTTTCGTGAGTGAATTTTCGTAAATTCGTAAGTGCTTTAGTGCGAAAACTAAACAATATTTGATTTAGACAAAGTGTCATAAATTTCTTTGCTTTAGAGTTGAATTGATCATCATTAACGAATAATAAATTGCAAAAAGAGCATGTAATTATGTTACGTAATATAAAGCTTATTACTACGATTTTGTAGTTCCCCTGTAAATTTATTAAAAAGCTATTTTGCTTATATCAGAATATTCAATAATTCATAAATGAATTAAGTTCTTTGACTTTTTCTACACCTACAAATCCTATAATTCCGATTATTTTCGATTATAAAAATAACATAATTTATTTACATTACGATATTATTTACAAATTAATTTTTTTTATTTGTTATTATCCTTTTTATTTTATTAATAACCTTTTATAATTTTCATGATTTTTATTTCGTTGAAAAAAATACTGAATACTATTTTCTACCAATCGGGTCTCGAAGCGTTAATCCCAGTTAATCCTTTGATTCGCAGTCTAAAGCCTTAGCCACTAATGCACTACATATAGTTCGTGATACAGCTAAAATTTATTCTGATGATTACTAATAATAATTGTTAATCATATAAGCTTCAATGTTATGCTGTCTTTTAAATTTCTCTATCAATTCGTTTCGGGCATTGCAGTTTTATTTTTTTGAAAGAATGTATAAACGAATGAATTTTTGAATAATTTTATTGATTATTATTATATGTATACAATTTTTAAAATAATAACACAGATATATACTCAATCGTATTTTTTAAACAAATGTATAAACGAATGAATTTTTGAATAATTTTGTTGATTATTATTATATAAATAAAATTTTTTAAATAATAATACAGATATATACTCAATTGTTCATTAGAATTGTTCACGAAGAATTTAATAAGGAAAACCATGAAGGATTTGTACCTTATATTTTCAACAGAATATTCCAAATAAATATTGTAGATTTTATTAATGTTAATTATAAAATTTTACTAATTTTACTAATATACATTCTTCATTTACTGCGCGTTTTTGTTATGAAAGTTGTATTTCCCGATGCCAAATGATAAATAAGGAAAATGATTTTTATATAGAATTACTGATTTACATTAAAATTTTATAAACTCAGAATAGATATTTTACATTCCATATATTCTTTCAGAGTTTTTTTGAAATTAATGTGCTTGTGTTAACACAAACACATTCACATGCACACGCACAAACACACAAAGGAGCTCTTTATACAATTTTCATCCTGGATACTAAGAAGTATAGAGGGTGGAGAGTAGTGGAAACTCCGCTCGCTTTACATAGGAAAAGCATATAAAAATTAACTGGAGATCGTAGTTCAGATTTGTCCGGTAGACGTCGCATTCTTGGAAGTCCCTCAATGGTTCTGCGTGCAACAGAAAGAAAAAGCAAAAGCAAAGCAAGAATCAGAAGTAGGGAATCAGAGATTTAACTTTCCCCTCTCTCCACGCTCACTACATAATCCCACTCTCTTTTGTTCAAATACATGCATTTGAAGGAGCAATCTCACAGTGTCGCCACCTTGCGGCCAATTCTGTCCCGAAGTCCTACTGTGTATTTAACACGATACTTGCAGAGTTTTCACCCCTCTCTATACCTTCTATACCCAGATAGCATGGATTGCCAAGCAACGGTCGGATCCAATCTGGACGTCTGATTGAGTCCAGATTGAATCCAAATATCCTCCAACAGTTGGAGCGGCAATAATTGCAGCAACGGAGGATGGATATTGCTCCACCACTTGGAACGTCAATCGTTGTGAGCAATTTGGATCCAATTTGGATCCATGAGTTGCAAATTTAAAACGAATGCATTTTCTAGGTTAAGTTTTTCGAATGTTAAATAAGTTAGGTTTCGCATGCGTAAATGTGTGTGTGTGTGTGTGTGTGTGTGTGTGTGTGTGTGTGTGTGTGTGTGTGTGTGTGTGTGTGTGTGTGTTCCGTTGCTTATAAAAATATAGTTAAACTTATATAAATCAATAAATAAATAAATAAATAATATATATATATATATATATATATATATATATGTAATTAATATTTTTCATATTAATTTTTAAAAATAAAGTGGCTTATTCGTTATATTATGTAATAGAAAATTATAGTTTGTGCATTTTACATGTGTGTTAGGTTTTAAATAACTATGAAAATAATAACAAGCAGATGCATTTGCTGAAATACTTTTATTTATGTTAAATTTATAATTATTAAATATACATAAAATTTATAATATTATTTATTCAATAATATTAATTAATAATATTTTTTGAAATATATAAAATTTATAAAATAATTAAATGAATAAATAAATTTTTTAATGAATTTGTTGAAGAAATGTTATCAATTTTAAATGATGGTGACATAATGTTTGAGCAGAAGAAAATTCCAGTTGCCTTGCGGTGTTTCATAGCAGATGCTCCTGTACAAGCATTTGTTCTTGGACATGCAGGACACACAAGCAAAGTGCCTTGCTCTGTATTATTGCTACGTAATTGAGTCCAGGTGTTATTGTTTTCCAAGGTACTAACTTTCCACGCCGTAATAAAGAGGATTACATCAGAAGGATTGATGGTGAACACCATAAGGAAGGTGACTGTGCGATTGGAAAATTACCAATGAAGTTGGTATTGAGTACAGTTTTTGCATATATGCACCTTGTATGTTTGGGTCTGACTGAAAAATTTCTTCAAGCTGTAATTGATGGTATATATGCTAGTTCAGCAAAGATGCCAGCTTCATATATAAAAATACTCTCCAAACCACTGCATCAGGTAAAGAGTTTTGTCCTCAAGAATTCTCTAGAAAACCAGTTGAGGCTACGAAGCATGGAAAATTTAAAGCAACGGAGCTGAGACAGATACTTCTATATACTGGCCGTGCAATCTTCTTTGGGTTAGTAAATCCATCAATATATATTCATTTTCTGTTGCTGCACATTTCTAGGAAAATCTATCCAGATCCACCAAGTTCATTAAAATCTATTGATGAGGCAGAAAAAAATATAAAAATATTTCTTGCAAGAGCCCAAGAAGTTTATGGTATTAATTTCTTATCTTTCAACGTAATGCACTTTTACATGTAACTGATGATGCAAGGTCATTTGGACATTTGGATTCATATTCTGCCTTCCCTGATGAAAGTAATATGACTAACTTAAATTTTCATTGGTCTTAGAGTTTTAATAAAATATATATATTACCTTACTAAAAATATATCTACTATACACGTATATATATATATATATATATATATATATATATATATATATATATATATATATTATTAAGACTACAAAACCAATTAAAATATTTGTTACTTACTATACAGTTGACTGTTACTGTACAGTGCAATGGAAATTGCAGCAACCACAACCTGCAAATGAAGAGAATAATGAATAAAGGTAGAAGCAAAATTAGCGAGGAAAGTTACATGGATGTATTATGGAGATTGTGCACGAGCACCAACCCACGACGAAAACGCGCATGCGCCTTAGCGCATATTCACGCATGTATTATAGCGAGCGACGGCACCTCCGACTACATGGAAGGGGCCGCGACCGGCACGGCATGGGCAGTGGTCGCACGCCGCGCCATACCACTCTGGACATCGGTAGAGCTGAGTACATATAGACTCACTCTCACCTACATAGTATCGTTATATTCTGTCTACTAATAAACGTTGTTACTAGTTTAACCTTGTGTATTATTTTTGCATCCTGATTACGACCGACGCGTAGGCGGTCATGCAGTACAACTCCCTGCACAAATCCTACAGTATGTAACAAACAGAATGCATATAAAGGATGGAAATAAAGTAAAGTATGCAGGCAGAAGAGTAAAGAAAAATACATATAGAAAAAGATATACAGAAAAGTATACACAGAAAAGGAAAGGAAGTTAGAAGGAGAGAAATAAAGTAGAAGATGTATCCAGAGAAATAAAGAAAATACACATATAGAGAGAGATGGAAATAAAGACTTATATATTAAGGAAGAAAGCCAGATAGGGAGAAAGAAACAGATAGATATAGATGGACACGGACACTTAGATACATGCAGAAGAATATAGACTGAGAGAGAAAGGAGACGTATATGGAAGTAAACAAGGAGTGAGAGAGAGAGGCAACATAACCTCAAAACGTGGAAATGATGCTACAAAATTCGGAAAGCAAATATGAGTAGGAATATTAAACTAAGTAAAATAAAGAACAACGCATACGTGGCGAAGATCCAGAAGCCATGCGGAAGCCGCAAGTTGAAAATGGAAGATCGAAAGCATACCGAACGCCGCATGGGCCGCTGCCCGAACGAACACGAGGAAGCAGCAAACGGACGAATATTGCCGCAACAAATAGACGTACACCAAGCTCAACGACCTCAGCTCAACAAATAGGAAGGGCGCGTGGAAACGCTGAAAAGAATTACGAAGAGATTAGTGAGAGTCGGAGAGATACGGCGTGCGCCGTTCGCACAGCAGACGGCCGCACTGGAAGTAGCAATCGGCAAGAAGATGGAAGCCGCCGCGGAGAAGGAGCGGTCGACAGCGCCACCGCTCTTAGTGGCGCCGCGCCGAACTACCGATGGGGATATATATATTTAGATATATCCCCCGGGTAAATTCGAACTTGGCGCGCGGCGCAAGTCATGAAACGAGATGTTGCCGACGGACAATGTCGGTCATTAGGGTAATAATGATACGGAAGGGCCCAGGATTGGTACAAATCGGAGAAGAAAAATGATGACTGACGCAAATCGGAGAAGAAGAATGATGATTGGCGCAAATTGAAGAAGAAGAGCGGTGATTGGAGGATCGAGGATGAAGATTAGGAAGACTTCAGAAGATTTTTGAAGTCGGTTGAACAACCACGTGTCGCGGCTATTGCCATAAAAAAAAATATTTTGTGAAGTTTTCGTTGTGCTAAGTCGGAAGACGGAAGGGAAGTTGCGCGAAGGTGGACGTACGTGTGTCGGAATTAGTGAAAACAATTAAGGACTAGAACTGAGTAGTGCGTAGTGCTGTGAGAGCACGGACTGAATTCTCTGTTCCTCTCTCTCTCTCTCTCTCTCTCTCTCTCTCTCTCTCTCTCTCAGGGGAGCCATCACGGAAGAGTGGCAGGCAGCAACAGCGAGCGCACGAGGGGACGCCTTCGTAATTAGCGGTAGCGGGTGAGTGGGCCTGCGCGCCCTTAAATTAAATAAATTAAATAATACACTAATGTAAATATTGCGAGCTGGGGAAACGGGACGCGGGGAAAATCAGGAAGCGGCGGTTACCAAAACGGGGAAGTAATACACTATCGGTGAGCGTGAGTGCGATATGGCGGGGAAAATGGCGGATGTAATTGAGTTATGATATATAAAGTGTTATCTTGTTTATTGTATAAAACCGACTTGACATTAAAATTTTATATAGAGTATATAACGTGTTTAGTTTTGTCATTTCAAACAGCCGCTTTTCTACTAAAAATTCCAAATATATAACATATAAAAAGTTAAGCGAGAAAAAAAAATAAAATTTGAATCACCTATATATATATGCATATAAAGCATTCATAGCAGCCCGAGTTCCCGCCCTGTAAGTCAACAGAGAAAGGTAGTAAGTAGAAGTGACGAGCGGAAGAAAGTACCTCGTTACAACAGTCAATAAAAGTATAAATTGGTTTGCATTTTTAATACATATTATTTCATTTATAATTTGTAATAAATTTATTTTTAGGAAGAATAAAAATTACTAAATAAATTGCTGGCTCGGCAGAACCTAACAACAAATAAAAAGCCGCTCCAATTACCCATAAAAACCTTACAAGAATTATATGAATTTGAAGAAGTATCGGAAGAAGTATATTTGGAAACGGTAAGTTAAAATTTTATTATAAGAATTCGTAAATAAAATATAAAAAAAAAGTATTAAGAAGTTTATTTACAGGTATCTTACCTTGATTATTTAGGTGGCATAAATGTCACCGGAGCAGCAGCTTGATGCATAAAGCATGCAATAATTATGGATCAAGAACTACTAAATAATTTGATATGGACAGGTTCCTCCAAATTAGGAAAAGTTTCCCTGGAAAAGAGCCGTCTTGCAGAAGCCTGTAAAGGTAAATAACTTTAAAAATATTTTTATTATGTCTACTAATAATATGTAAATTATATTATTTACTTCTCAGATGCGATGTTACAAAACAAATCTATCTATTCTAAGCCAAATGATTGCGAAATTTCATAGGCAATGTGTAAGGCCCTGAAAAACCTAAAGGAAATGTTGCGGAAACTATTGTTGGCCAGAAGCACTGGCTACAATCAAGATCCAGCCATCGTCGAAGAATGCGAACAACTTGAATAAATTAATATATTCCATTCGTGATGTATTCGCACTATACTATATATATCTATATATATATATATATATATATTTACATATATATAAATAAATAAATAAATAAATATATATATAAATATATATATATATATGTAAATATATACATATTTATTTATTTATATGTAATTATATACATATTTATTTATTAATTACAATTTCTATTTTATTTTTATTATAACATAACTATTATAACAAATAAATTAAACAAAACATATAATCTTGTTTCTTTTTAAAATATATTTAACGTTTTTTCTAACCTTTCCACACACACACACACCTGTATAAGCACGCTCGAATGCATACACATAAACACATGTACGGACACACACACACACACATGCCTTTGCACGAGTTGCTACAAATTATACAAAATATATCTCCAATATAGATCCAATCTAGCGTCAACTTTTGCTGTTTCAACAATTGCTTCAGTATTGGCGATATATTGAACGGCAGTTGGATGACAACTGGAAGTGGAATGTTGGAGATATCTCCAACGGTTGGCGTCAACTTGGTGGAAATGTGCGCCACCATTCTATCTGGGTAGACGTGGATAAAAGCGTAAAATTTATAAAAAGTGTCGACCTGGAGTTAAGTTACTACGCCGACATACGGATGGCACAATCATTTCGAACCACGATGGTAATAGGTTTTGCACACTACCAGTTTGTGTTTTACCCCTTTATAAACCGACGGGAATTATACTTTTTTTACAAACTGTACTTCAGCAAGTAAATATTACATATTGAAGTGTAGATAGTAAAAAACTGTAATGTCCGTTGGTCAAACAGGGACTAGTAGTAGATGTACAACTTTGATTCTGCCGTTTTCTAATAGATGGCTGTAGTGGTAAGTGGTTCTCGAAATAAATATATGGTAGATGTTATGCAATAAGCTTAGGTATTTGTAAACATAACATCACCGAAATATTGGTCGATTTGTGTCTGCATCATAAAGTTATTCTCGATTAAACCTGTCAGCTTACGAGTCCAATTCTCATTATTTGCGGGAGGTTTTAATTTTATGTTTTAAATCGCATATGACAGGGAACGAAAATAGGTTCATTATTATAATGCCAAGTGCAGAATATCATGGGAATATGGCGATCATGTTTTCACGTAGACAGTTAGACCGAATATTCACGGTTCCAAGGCCATGTTCAGTATTTGGTGGGACTAGCTCGGCGTAGTGTATTATGAGTTGCTAAAATCAACTGAAACAATCACAGACGATCGTTATCGAACGCAATTAATGCGTTTGAACCAAGCATCGGAAGTCGATCGGTCGTAGTACAGCGATAGACATGAAGAGACAGCATGACAATTCTTCACCTTTATGTTACGAAGTGGTCCAGACATACTTGGAGTCGTTGAAATGGGGAGTTCTACCCCACTCGCTGTATTCTGCAGACGTTGCTCCCTCAGACTATCACTTGTTTCGATCAATGGCACATAGCCTGGCTGACCAGCACTTCCAGTCTTATGAAGAAGTAAAAAATTGGATTGATTTGTGGATCACTTCAAAAGATGACCAGTTTTTTCGACACTGGATTTTCATGCTGCCCGAAAGATGGGAAAAAGTAGTGACAAGCGATGAACAATACTTTGAATTATAAATATATAACCAGTTTTTTACAATAAAGCCTCGAAATTCGGATCAAACGGCGGAAGAAAAATTGTACACCTAATAGTATTCAAAAAACAATTACTATCGTGTTTATTATTATCGTGTAACAATTACATCTGTATGTCGGTGTAGTAACTTACCTCGGAATTGTAACACTTTTTATATGGACTTTACGCTTCTATCCATGTCTTTGTTCGTGGGTAGTACAGAAAATTCATTTTAGTTCTCGAAGTTGACGCAAAATTTTTCTCTAAAATTTTTCAGTCTTCCGATAATCGTGAGGAGCCCTCCGAATGACATTTCCAACAATCGTTCCATTAATCGGATTCTTACATTATCACTAATCTTATAAACCTACAAACTTTAAAATCGTAAAATAAAAACCTTATACCATAATTCCAACAGAATTTTTGCGATAATAAGTTCAATTTCCGATTGATCTACTTTTTCGAAGTTCATAATACAAAGAACCATTTTGTAGTATGAATAAAAACAACTACCAGTCCTTTTTTATGTGGACGGACCACTAATTATAGACAGTAAACTAGCGTTCAAAATGTCAAAATATGCAAGTTTTCCTTCCCTCTGAAGACGTATTAATCACATCCTTTGAGCATATATATAAGAGATTGCATGTAAATGGAGAGGCTGATGAAAAATGTGAGAGAGACGTCCGAGTTATGGAACTTTTCTATCTCTCTCGCAATAATTACTATGATTGGTTGAAAGTTTGCACGTGTGCTTGGCTCACTTTGTTTGCTTCTTGCTTTTTTCTTGTGATGACTTAATCATGTGGAAAGAAGAACTCTAGCGTGTGATTAATCTACTAGATGAAATCAAACGTAGTTACTGTAAAAAGTAAATAAAATAAAAGAGTATGTACATATTGTAGACAGTAATTAAGAGTGTCCTCTAGACATAATTATGGGGAGACCCTACAGCGCCGCAATACTTCCTATGTAAGGACAATACAGGTATGAACTCGTACTTCTGGCAGGTTTGAACCGTACTGCATAAAGTACCGTTAACTGAGTTAACGAAATAGATGTTAGTAGAAATAAGAGCAGATTTAGTTTCGACAGCGTGCGAGAAGGTCGTCTGAGTATTGTTGCGCGTTATGATTTGTACAAGTGTTTATTTTAATCCCAATATATTTCTTAATTTTATATAATATTTGTGCTTCAGTTTATTTCGCCCATCATCCTTACACCATCCTACAATATATATTGTGGTGAGTCACAAGTCGCCGAGAATCCAAAAACGCTCTAACGCATCATATCAATTGTTCGCAGAGGTAGTATGTAATGTCCTGAAAGGTACCTGAGGACTCGGTACCGCCGGCCGTGACGGAATCGCTTGGATGGACCCGGAGATGATCTAGCCCAGCGTAGCGTTTTGGACAATGAGCTGGGAGGGGGAAAAGTGGTGCAACCCCGGCTTTAAAAGTAAGTCGTAGACATTGACTCCTAATATAACGTCAATAATGTCAGGAATCTGAAACTGCGGATCGGCCAAATCTAGTTGTTTGAATTCTCGGATATATAATTCTACTATTTTGCGCGACTATAATTGCACCTGAATTCCGGAAGTACGAGGGCCTCTGTTTCAAGTTCGGGTCGAATTGCGAGCAGAATATGAAGGAAATTTTTGAACGCGCAGTTGCTTCTGAACTACCTCCGACTACGCTCAATGGTACTCTCACTTGTCGTCGTTTGAGACCGAGCAACTGCGCTGTTGCAGCCGTAATAAACGAACCCTCGGAACCCGGATCTAAAAGAGCTTGTGCTCGAGTGTGATTACCGTTATGGCCTACTATTATTACCTGGGCAGTGACGAGAATCACAGAATATTTCAGTGTAACAGCGATTGCGGTATGTCTGCCTCATCTTGAGCTATGATTTCCGTGTGGGTCTTACGCGCTTCGGACCAGATTCCATTGTGGCATCAAGTCGTGACTGTACAATATTATTATTGAGAGTATCGCGCGATTTCTCTCTTATCCGTGAGCTGAGAAGTTTTATTTCCGTTAGGCGAGCATTTTGCGCCGCCGTCAATTTTTTCAATGCCACGGGCTTCATTGCTATCTCAATCTGACGGAACGCGCGAAGCGTTAAGCTTTTGATTGCAATTATAATGAAGTATAGATTAATCAAAACTGTTTTGCCAACGAAAATTTAATGGCGATTTATACACACTCAATAATACTATTGAGTGGACCAACGTTACAACAATATGTATACATTCAATATATATCTATACGGCTAATACGCAATAAAACACTACGACAAATTCATTCTTACAATCAAATAAAAATAGTATAAAGTAAAAATAAATACAAGTATATAAGATAATAATTAGTATAAAATAAAATAATAATAAATATAGAATAAAATAATAATAAATATAGTCTAAATTTAAGTATACAGTTAAAAAATAGGATAAATTGAACAGAAAATTTACATTCAACGGAACATATGACAATCTAAATACTTTAAATAGCGCTTACAAATATTTCATTCGAACGCCAAACTCGGACACACATCCTCACCCGGGGCACCAAAAAATGTTTCGTAATATCCGAACTTTCAAAAATGTTGCGTAATATCCGGGAGCTCAAATGTGGATACGTGCACCAGTGTGGGAGGAGAGAAATAAAAGAATCAATTATTATACTTATATAATAAGTTTTATTAATTTATCTGCGAGGCATAAAAAACTTCCACTCAGTGAGTGGAGGAAAAAGCTAAAATTTTACATACTTAATACTAACAATCAAAGCGCTAAACACAATCAGTTTACACACATAAAATCTGTGTATGTGTCGGCCCACTTATTTTATTCTACGCTTTACACTTACTATATGAGACACTATACACACATGAATTGAGACAATGGAAATCTCCAGCGCAATTTATCACGCCATGGGTACGTTCGCCCAACAGTTGAGGTCAAAAAGGGGAAGGAATATTCCGCGATTTCCTCCTGCTCTGTGTCGCGGCCCTGACTTCTCAGCAACTCCTATCCATCACAATTGTGCAAGAGTACCAATATAATAAAAATAATAGAAATATGAACTAATAATAATAATAGTATTCAACAAATACTGTCACTTAATAAATATTAATAAATAAAATAAAACGAAAAAAGGACAGGGCAGATACTTATCGGAGTTAAGAAAGATTTTTTAGAATGTTAGCAGCAATAGAAATAAAGCGTATGTTGAGTGAAGACACATTATTTTAAGAAAACAAATTACCTTTAAATTTGGAAAGACTGTTTAATATAGGTTATAAATAATTCTAAGTGTAAATCATTGAATTTGTTTTATGGTAGATGTGTATATAGACTAAATAACGAATATAATAACTAACTAAATGAATTTGAAACAAATATATAAAATTTTAATTTATATTTAATGGTATAAATAAGCGTTGTTTAAACCGTATAATAATTGAAAATTTTTACTCAATCAAAATGGAAAGGAGACCAACGACAAGTCACGCACTGGCCAACGAGGAAAGCAGGCTACATAGCCTTTTCGCGGAAATGTCGCTAGAGCATTTATCCAAGAGGCGAGGCAACAATATAAAAACCAGAGGTGACATCGAAACTCTTTGAGACAGATTAGTCCGATTTGAGCTACGCCGACTTTTTGGAAAGGACGCGGCTGAGTGGTATCAGGTGAACAATGAGGTTCATACTAATATTTCGGAAATGTCGGAGGCTTTAAACTCCACAGAACTAAATGCGACAGACAAGGTAAAAACAGATAAAGTAACAGCTGTTACAAAAACTGTGGATACGCAAAATGCCGCCGCTCAGCAGAGCCCACAATCAAGACCAATCACAACAACACCGTCATGGTGTTTTCCCATTAATACCCCTTTTGGAGGGTTGGATCTACCAGGACCATGGAACGACACCCATAATGTATGGATGCAGCCATATGCTGCGAGCACGCATATGTGAGCTGGCCAACTACTAAGACAATGGAACGTGAAATATTCCAGAACGCCTCAAGAAGACGTAGAAGAATTTATAGAAAAATTAGAAGAGACTTGCGAAAATCTACACATCCCGGCGGCAGATGCATTAAAGTTGATACCGGGTATTCTATGCGTATCTGCTCACACATGGGCAAGACCGATCTACAAAAAGTGGCAAACTTTAGAACATCTAAAAACAGCACTGCGATAACAATTTAGGCCTATCGACTACACTTTAAGAATAGAAGAGGAACTCAGAGATAGGACACAAGGTCCTAACAAGTTGATAGGGTCATACTTAATAGGTGTGAGAGGAATATTAGGAAAAGTGTCACCAGCGCTGTCATCAGAAATACAATTGGATAGAGTTCACAGAAATTTAAACCCTATCTTCATTGGCAAAATTAACAAAGCAGACTTTAAGACGATAGACCAGCTGCAGGTAGTGGACCAGCAGATAGAACTCAAAAAAGAGCTGACCCGTCGATATAAACAGGCACCAGCAGCAGAGACCTGCCTGATGAACAGCGCTGCCTGCCCATCATCTGGAAGAACGACCAGACGATCACGACTGGTAGTACTATACGATGAACAGACAAGAGGCGAAAGATGAGCTGAACCACATGCATCAATAATGAGGCTCAAGAAAGAGCACAGCTCTGGCTCATCGCCAGGGAGACGAAACCGAGAAGAGAGTCATACCCTAATACCTATACGCACACGGGAAGAATCTAGAAGAGAATCAAGGGAAGAACAAAACCGAAGTCCCTCTCCTAGATATCGTTCGGTAACACTTCCTCGGCTCCGATCAAGATCAACAAGTGAATTCCGATACAGGCCTAGGAGCCCATCCCCACGAAAAATGACATGTACAACCATCAGTCCCTCTCGCAACTATCGTCCAGCCCGAGGGAAGAATGAACAGAGACGTTATCCCCGATGATCTAGAAGAGAACGTAACGATAGTTATCCAGATTATGATAGAACACGTCGTGATTCACCACGACCACGCGCCGAACAAAGAAATTACGGCGAAGATAATCGGCCGTGTTGGTTATGCAGCAGACCAGGCCATTGGGCAGACAGATGCCTCGAGCGGAAGCGTATCTTCTGCTACACTTGCAGCGAACATAGCTTCACGACCGTAAACTGCATGTATTATGGTCGGAACAGAAGAACGTCGGGAAACGCCTAAGGGAAGAGGCTATCGGAGTCGACCATAGTACCCTTTACGATGAGACTCCGCAAACAACTACAGGACGTCCGTCAATAATCGCCACGAACGTTACCGATTCTCGACGTACGACTCAAATTCAGGAGGTCGAGAATCAACTCTTCCTGAATATCGAAACTATCAGGTAGGACATTTCTGGCATGAATTGCCCCGGGGGCGCGCGATTCCTATATTGGACCGCGTTCGGTAAAGATTGTTAAAGCAGTACTATTATACCAATTATGTCATTCATGCAGTTGCCACATGGCCAGATCTGCTCCAACAATAGATCTACTCCTAAAAATCGATGGGCAACAAGATACGACGCACTTCAAAGTGTCTACCTCTTTAAAGTACGATATCATCCTCGGGATGGATATCCTAATACAACTACAAATGACGTTGAATTTCATCAAGGCGACCTGGCATACGCCTAGAAATATCGTAAGGCATTTTATGATGCGTTCGAACAACGAGGTGCAGGCAATCACTGCTCAAGTAGGAGTAAATAGCGTTGGCACGTTGGAGCTGCGACAGAAGCACCAATTAAATCAGCTACTAAATCAGCTGATACCGGAACAGACAGGGGTTCTCAGGCTCACACAGATCCCCCCACATCATATAGACGTGCAAGGCCACCGACCTATTAAGCAGCGCCTGAGACGCTTACCGGATAACCTGTTAAGGTAGGCCCACGAAGAAGTCGACAGACTTTTGGAAGATCGTTATTTCTTCCAAATACCGTCAGCGGATAATGTTCGAATATCACAACACGCCAACATTCGGACATTTCGATGTTGAAAAGGCCTTATAAAGGTCGCTCGAATTTATTACTGGCTAGGAATGAGACGAGATATCTATAGTTTTATCAAACACTGCCCTGAGTGTTAGCTATATAAAGTCAGCTATATAAACCAGAAGGCATCCACCGGCCTAATGTCATACAGGAATGTGGAAGGGCCATGGACAAGGATGGTTACTGATATAATGGGCCCTTTTTCGGACACTAAAGGCCAACACAGATATCTCTTAATGTTTGAAGACCTTTTTACTAAAAGAAAGCGTTTGAATTGCTAGTCATATTTAAATGGGATTGCCTCAAATTTTTCATATGCGACAGTGGCACCGAGTTCGCCAATAAGCTGCTCAAACAGCAGCTCGACGAGCTCAGGATAATACAACAGCTGATAACACCATACTATCGCTCGCGGTATGGCGGTATAGTGGGTAAACCGCACGTTCAAGGACATGATCTCAATCTTCGTCAAACAAGATCTTAAAGATTGGGGCATACACCAGCCTGAACTGGCTTTCGCCATGAACACGTCTGTGCACGCAAGTATGCCTCGTCAGGCTTCTTAAATTTTGGTAAAAACCAAAGAGAGCCCACATAGAGTAACATCCGCATAACTAACCACTTCATACACCCTCTGACTAGCTAAGTCGACCGAAAAGATTACCTATCATTCACGAATTAAAAAAAATCTATGTGCAGTCAGCGCAGAACAGGCGCACTATTATAATAAAAACAGAAGAAAAGCATAGTTTGAGGAAAACGAGACGGTCTGTAGAAGGAACCACGTATTGTCAGCAAGGATAGATTTGCAGCAAAATTGCCCCATGCCGAATTGACAAGAAGATATACCCTGTCATATTCAAGCAAGAAACATGAACGACAGGAAGAAAACAAGAGTAGACGTTTCGGACAGAAAAAAATAGTAACCCCCTAACATACCATCTCGATTCTCCACAGATACCGCCAGCAGAAACGATGTTCCAATGCATAGGCAGAGACAGAGGTCTGCGTCGATTCATATTGACTGACCAACCGCATCGACCAGGGGACGTCCATACCCCAACCCAACGGGCTTAGCACCCGTAAACGGGTGTGCTAGAGACGAGTGACGCAAGGGCGTCAAGGCAAACACAATCAAACCCTCGACATGGGTCAATTATCCCAGGTCCTGCATCAGCGAGAAAAAGAAACCGATACAGGAAACCTGATTGAGTCAGTCCTGACTCAACTTAATAGGTGTTGAAGAATCAGATCCGAAAACATCAATACCAGTTAATGAAGAATCCTTTGTACTGTCTTTATTAGACACCAGCAATTCCTCCCTTGACGACCCAGACAACAACACTCACCATCCACCCCTACCGCCAACAGCAACGTAGAGAATGAACCAGTCGTTCGTTCGGAAAGATGTAAAATTACCATAGTATCAACGGAGGTAATTGGACAGGAGCGTGCGAAAAGACGTAAAACTACCACACCATTAATAGAAGAAATAGGAGAGGTTTGTCCGCAACGACGTAAAACTACGAAAACAACAGAAGTACAAGAACTCAGACGTCCATATAGACGTAATACTACGGAAAACGCACAGTAGTGCGAGCGTCCAGAAGGACGGAAAACTACGCCATCAACATCGGTAGAAACAGCTAACGTAGTATAAACTAGGGAGAAGAAAATGGATTGTATTTTCAATCCCTTCACAAGATAATACGAGGGCTTGGGCGACACTATTGCCGTGGGTTACAAGTCTGACAGCGACGCGTCGCATAATACTTGACCATTTGAAGCGTTTCGTAGATACATAGTGGTCCACCGTAACCCGTAATATGCGATACCGAATTCCACAAGGCAGCAAATACGGTCAATTAGCCCCTACCATATCAGCCAGGCCCAAAATGACATTGAAGGGCAATACCAAGCGACCAGCAAAAGTCGGAAGTCCAGCGCCCATCGTCTATGTAAGATGGAAGATGGCGACGTACGTCTTTACCGCGGAGATTGCTGCGCATTTATTCATGCGCTCCGTGTGGACACAGCCATGCCGTAAGAACAAGAAGCGCCTGGAGTCCCCGGACAATGATGACGAGGATACGCAAGGCAAAATAATAATCCCGCCGAGATTCAAAGTAGATCACGGCCCCTGTGAAGAAGGTCCTTGTGCCGGTAATACGTCCCAAATCTCTCTACCACGCCCAGTGAATTCGACCAAAAGCGACAATAACGTCTACAGGTTAGAATAAAAAAGGGTTTTAATGCCTTCAAGATTTCGCAAACAACCAGCCCCATCATGCAGCCAGCAGCGCAAAAATCGATGCAAAAATCCCCAAGCATCCCAGCACTCATGAGAATGGCAGTCACCCCTCCCCCATTCCAAAAGACCGCACTCATCCTATCCCGCAAGGCCGTCCTCCAAGCTAGGCCGGGAAAAAGGATGGCTGCTGGAATTGCGGTGATAGCGGTCATCTGTACTCCACCTATCCACAACCGCGGAGTAGCAAATTTTGCTACCCCTGTTGCAGCCGTAAATGGATGTCCATACGTGCATCGCTTATTGTTATTGTCCAACGGCTAGCATCAGCTGACGACCTAAAAGAACAAAATAGTAGAAGTTTAACTTCCAAATAAAAATCCATACAACGAAGGTGGAGGGTTATTTTTAGGCGATAAAATCACCAATGTATAAATTTAATTAATTGTTATGGAAAAAATTCAGTTTGGATCAGTTCTAAAATTAGCTCCTAAAATCGACAGAGAAAGATAGACGAAAGGGAAAGTTCTCTCTCTCTAAGAAAGCCTTAGAGAGAGAGAGAGAGAGAGAGAGAGAGAAAAGGCGCCCAAAGCCAAAGAGGAACGAGAGGAAGTCCCGCACGCAAGGAAGCTGCTGCACCGAGGACTTAGCGGCAAGTAACCTCCTAATATATAAACAATGTGAAGTGCGCTACCCGATATGAGCGCGTACCATCGCTGTACGGCCGCGCGCGCGAATGTCCCGTGTTAGAACTACTACACGTCGCGTCCCTCCTTTCCCCTCCCTGCCGTATTTATCCATGCGCGTGGAATCCGCTCAGAGATGTTCGCCGCCGCCGCACTATAAGATAATATGTGTAACTCCGCGACATAATGTAAATAAATGTTTGTTCGTTCTGGAGTAAAAACGAAGTTCAATTGTTTCCATCACCGTTACTTATTTCCCCTGTTTTCAGCTCTAGCGCCGCCGACACCACCAGAGACTCAGAGGTAAGTAACCCGCAGAAAGCGAGTTATAATATATATATGAATAAATCATTATTTTATATTATTTAACTATAGTGGAATATTTAATAAAACTATTTTATTAATGACAAGGAAAAATAAGTTGAATATATGAAATAAAAGACCACCGTAATGTAAATCATAGATTTATTAAATAAAGACCGTGGAACCTCAGCGGCTTTCAAAAGGCAGATGCATGCATAGCGAAAACTTCATGCACTCCCCCGTATACATTGCCAACACTTCATCCCGAGTACCACAAGCGCCAATCAGTACATCGACCGTCCTTCTTCTGCTCTCCTTTCGAGCCTAGTAGGTCGCCGGTCCTGCTCGTGGTGTATGCTGCAGCTGCTCTCATATAGCATCGCGCAATTGCGGAGATTCCTCCGCCTAGTGAATATCTGTTAATCTACGGTTATAAAATGTTCGTCGTCTAGATAATTTAAATTATGCGCATGCTGATTTACTGTCGAGCGAATTTATTTATAAAATATAGATAAAATATTTATATGAAGGAAATGCGTAGATATATTAATTCTACATAAATAATAATTATTTTTACTGTCCATGCCTTTCACGCTATTAAGTGATTTAATATTATCTTCATTCTGAAAACTATTATAACAATACACATTTTTCTATCGGTTTTACATATTCATTCTTTATCGTTTTTTGCTGTTTTGAAATTACATAATTATATTTTGTCGTTATAAAAAGACATGATAATATAAAGACAGATAATATACAATATACACGTAATAAGTTTCTCAGATCTTGGCAACGTTCGAGATATCTTTCAGAAATCGTCTGTACCAAGATATCGTGGCCCATGAATCGTTGTATGTCCTTCACATTTAGTGGTGGCTCTAAATTGACTACAGCAGCCACTTTTTCCGAATCACTCTGGAAACCATTTTTGTTTACTATGTGGCTTAAATATTTTAAGATCGAACGAACAAAATGACATTTTTCCGGATTCAGTTTCAATTTTTGCAATTTTCAGTCGGTTGAAAACTTCTTGCAATTTTTTAAAATGCTTTTCGAATGTAGATGACACTACTACGTAAATGTAACTACTATGTAAATACATATGGCGCTATCTCAGGTGTAATCACTTTATCTAGAAGTCTTTGAAACGTAGCCGGTGCTGAGTGCAGACCAAACAGCATACGTTAAATTCAAAAAGACCTTTTCCTGGCACAGTAAAAGCAGTTATAGGACAACTTTCAGGTGTTAATGCTAGTTGCCAATAGCCATTTTTTAAATCGAGCGTTGATAGATATCGTACTCATGTTACTTATCCAAGGTAGCATTAATCTGTGGTAATGGATTTCTTTGTTACCTTATTCACTTTTCAAAGTCAACGCATAATTGAGCTTTGCTGTCTTTCTTTTTTACGATTACAACTGGCGAACTCCACGGACTACTGGACGGTCTCATAATCTTTTCTGCTAGTATTTTCTTAATTTTTTTTCGTTAACGATTTACTACATAACTGGATTTCGCAGTCTTATAATATAATAATATGATAAAATCAGAACCAATTTAAAAAAAATTTCTTTTCTAAAAAAGCTGCTTAGACCATGTTAAAGTATTTAGTGGAAAACCTTCAATACCAAGTAAAAAGTTTTGTTTGCGCCGCTTACATTATAATAGTAAGATTCAAATTTTATATGCCTGAAAACTGGCATTCAGTTTTGCCTCACTGAAGTAGACAACAAAATGTCAATATAACTTCCAATACTATGGATAAGAACTGGCCTTTTATGCCTTAGTGAGAACTAAAAGTAAGGCATGCCTGCCTCCGTGCCGGGGGCGATTTTTCAGAGTGCTTCTAGACTGCTGTTAAATTGACTTATCGTGCTTGCTTGTGAGAATATCGCACTATAGACTTGGAAATGTTGACTCAGCTTACCTATATTGCTCTTGAAAGCTGTTGAAGTCTTACTTGACTTATACAGTTCCAAACAACGAAGTGGCGCAGCCAAGTTTAAAATATTGCATTTAAACCTGTTTTACAATTTTTAATCATTTTCTTATAAATAAATAACACAAAGCCTTATTTTGTAATTTTGTACTTTCACCTTGCATTTCAGACATAAAAAGGTTTCTTTCTTTTAATTGCCGATATCAAATAAGATTCTCAGAAAAAGTAATTCACCTTGAAGCACATGAACACTGTGGAATTTAAGGTCACCACCAATTCTAATTAAAACAAAATCACTAAAGTGAGCAATTTTGATCAACTGTATTCTTCGAATAAACCTGTGAAATCGAAAAATGTTACTTTAGTTTACAATATTGGCGAAAGGAACAGAGGAATATCGTGTAACACAGGGAAAAGTATAAAACATACATTGGAAAGTATATATGAAATAAATAAAACAATGAATTTTCTATAACATTGTATAAAGAAGTTTATTCAGTTACTTTTTATAGTTTATTCATGTTAACATTTACTTTTTATAGTTTATTCACATTAAGAAAGAAAAAAAATTATTATATTATAAATCAGAAATTCTTCTATTATAAACTAACACCTCTGTTGGACGAAATTTATTAAAAACGTTTTACAATCATACATATAACATTTATAAAACTTCAATCTGTGTGTGGATATTTTTATTATAAAATTTTAACAAAATGGTAACAATGCATTAGAAATTTCTGTACATTTTTTGACAAAATCAAATATATATATATATATATATTTATTTCTTGATTATGTAATTCTTAAACAGAAATATAATAATATATAAAAATATTAGTTTAATTTATAAATATTTGGATCGGTCTTACAGTCTTTCTAGAAGAATATATTATAGTAATATAATGATCATCAGACTATTTTATTTTTTTATTAGTAGGAACCTATATTGCAGATTTTATGGGGCTAGTATAAACAAGAAAAATCGTACTGTCATTATACAAGCATATTATATTATTATATAAAAACTGTAAGATGGATGAAAATATTTATTCGTTTAGTTCATAGTAGTCGACATAAGTGCAATTTATAATATTAATTCAAATTATTAAAATTTGTTATATAGATTAAACTTTTCAGTGTGCACTAACCGGACATTCCAAAAGTGTAATACCTGAACTTATTATCCAATTCAGATTTTTGTTGAAAAGATGTGAATATGAATTTAAACTATGTTTAAAAAATACAATTAGAAATATTACATAAATTAAAAATCCATAGTCAAATGGATTAAATTAATGATATGTGTATGTGTTATTATACTAATGTATAAAAAATCTGTTACAATAGTCTATCTATAATTCAATTTACATGATCTACATTTGTAATTGAACAAAGTCGGGAAATAAGAATAGTCAAAATATATGCAAAGAATAAAATGGATTTTTATTTAGCACTAAATACAAAGTCTTGATTGGCTAAGCCGTTCGGTGTATAGTGTAGAAAATTTAAATCATCACAGTACTATCGTTATGGCATATATTAATACTGATTTACATATTATTAAAAATACATAATAAATAGAAATTCATCTCTGTTACGTTAATGATTTATTTATTTTACAAATAACATGAGTTCAAATGGTATGAATAGTTTTTCTAAAATATTCTTATATAAAAAATTGAATGGTAAGAGAGCCATGATTAGGGCCAGTTACTCGACTGTCTATGAAAGGCGTGGAATAATGTAAGCCGAGATAGCCTAATTTATATCGGTTACTTTTTGACTTGCATATAATGTTGCATGTCACTATACCTATAGATTGTGAAGCACGGCTAGGAGTTACACCATATCACAAGTGCACGGCATTGTTGACCTGTTCTATACAAATATTAGGAACATAGAGGTATTTTCATTAGACATTGTTAAATATAATTGGATCATAACATTAAAGAAGGCAATGTTGTTCAAAATAAGGAAATCGATCAGCGTTAATCTTATTATAGGGTAAAAGAACTTCAATTATTCTATCCAACAGATTTATCTATAATGGATTTACGATGATCAATTAATTACAATCGAACACATTACTCCACACTAAAAGATAAAAAAAAAGACGAAATGAGATTCTACTGTACAGTTGAGCTTCTCCATATTATCCGTCTACATATTATCCATCAGCCTAAATATCACTCTGCCTAGATCATAGTAGGGTTTGTAATTAAGCTCCTCAATAACTTTTGCTTGTGTCTCTGGCATGCTTATGTTTAACAGCGTTGTTCCCGGAAACATTTTGTCCTTGCTTCCATACGGAAGCAAATGCCAGGTTGATGTTTTAAGCTCGGGATTGTACCTCTCTAAACGACGAAGGATTTCATTGCAATCCTCATTTTCACCGGGAAATCGGGCTGCAGCTTTCACCAGTTTTTGAAGTAACTCCACTCCACCCAGTTTTAATTCTGCTCCCTCCCAAAGCTTGAGATTAGGCATGTGCTCTATAAGCCAATTCTTCGCATGCAAGTCAGACGAAATTATCACGAAAATTCCTTCCCTATATAAGGAGTCGTCGAACTTGGGCCATTGCCCGAGTGGAGTTTTATCAACCTCCAACCGTACAGCTCCCCTAAAAAGTTCTAACTGTTTACGACTCAGTCTGCCTTCGGGGTACTTCATGTGCATCACTATCATCGTTAGGGGATTCATTCTTTGTTTACGTGTTAAACATCCCTGGTTAGCTGGATATTTGACAATGGAATTTTGAGCACAGCTAATCCACTGCTGATTCTTTGATGAATTTTCTTCCACAGGTAGGATCTCTTGTGAACATTTCTGACGTTTTTTTGTCTGCGGACTACTAAATTCATTAGCCGTAATACCGACGAGCTTTTCTTTTTTACGGCGCTTTTTTGCAGTCTTCTGATTTTCATCTGTCATTTTGACCGTCTCTCCGTTTTCGTGGACAGACCTTCCGCTTTTCGCAGTAGTAGTTGGCAGTATAGAACCCAAAGACCTAGCTACAGTGTTTGGAACAGAGTCTAACACTGGCTGAGACTCCGACAAGTTCAGAGACATAGCCTCCTCTCGTTCCTTTAAATTCATGCCAGTTGTGCCCAAGTAAAATGAAGGCTGTGAGGCAGAAAACCTTTGTAAATTTTCTGTATCTCGACCTCCATTTGAGCCAGTTATTACTGTGTATTCGTTTCCTTCTTGTTTGCCCTCCTGCGTACTGTTAAATTCATTAGCGGCAATACTGGCAAGCTTTTCCTTTTTACGGCGCTTTTTTTCAGCCTTCTTATTTTCATCTGGCATTTTGACCGTCTCTCCGTTTTCGTGGACAAACTTTCCGCTTTCCGCAATAGTAGTCGGCGGTATAGAATCTGAAGACCTGTCTATAGTGTTTGGAACAGAATCTGATACTAGCTGAGACTCCGACAAGTTCAGAGACATAGCCTGCTCTCGTTCCTTTAAATTCATGCCAGTTGTGTCCAAGTAAAATGAAGGCTGTGAGGCAGAAAACCTTTGTAAATTTTCTGTATCTCGACCTCCATTTGAGCCAGTTACTACTGTGTATTCGTTTCCTTCTTGTTTGCTTGCCTGCGTACTGTTAAATTCATTAGCGGAAATACTGGCAAGCTTTTCCTTTTTACGGCGCTTTTTTTCAGCCTTCTTATTTTCATCTGGCATTTTGACCGTCTCTCCGTTTTCGTGGATAGACTTTCCACTTTCCGCAGTAGTAGTCGGCGGTATAGAACCTGAAGACCTTTCTATAGTGTTTGGAACAGAATCTGATACTAGCTGAGGCTCCGACAAGTTCAGACACATAGCCTGCTCTCGTTCCTTTAAATTCATGCCAGTTGTGTCCAAGTAAAATAAAGGCTGTGAAGCAGATGACCTTTGTAAATTTTCTGCATCTCGGCCTCCATTTGAGTCAGTTATTCCTGTGTATTCGTCTCCTTCTTGTTTGATAAAATTTTCCATTTGGTCCCACGAGCAGCTAGGGAAAGTAATGTCCACCCCAGCAGAGCCCCGCATACTGAGGTAAGGCTAAATTACTGCAGGGGTTGCGCCTGGTTCCCCTAAGGCACCGTTTGCGACCCTCAGTTGCCCTCGAGGGCCAACTAATCACATGGGCACGGTACGCATTACACCACGCAATTGAGGGGGGCTGTTTATTGGTTTTTCGAAGCTTTTGACGCTCTCTGATTTGCCCTTGTAAGAACAATATCAGAATAACCCTGACTATTAGAGAAAATCCAGCTCTAATTATCATTATCTCCTTATAGGGAGTAATTACCAGTTGGTAGTAAGTAAATTGACCCAGAGCGAATAAATATCATATTCAGAAATTACAATGACTTCCTTCGTTCAGAGCGAAAAATCTGACAGGAATTTGATAAGACGGAACAACCTCATGAAAGTATTTTTCTCCAACAGTTAGAGTCTCGAATGCCCAAAGCCTCGAAATAAGCTCTCCCACCCGCCTCTACCCTGGTCCATGACCATAGTAGGGGCTTCGACAAGGTTATACAACCCTTAGGGAGAGAAAACATTTATTTAGATATATAGTTATTCCGTAATAAAATCTGCATTTTGCAAGACCAACACTCTCGTATGCAAAGTATGTTTGAGTATTCCTTTTGCATTATCCAACAAAAAAGCATTTAAGCATCCGTTTCCCTAATGCTCCTAACTTCTCATTTCGAAGAGTTAAGCCATATCGTCATAATGTAAAATTATTTAAGATGCTTTCCTCATGGGCGTTAAACTCACTCTCTACGAGATTCAATTTTAGATAGGAATCGGTGCTTCTAGTTAGGTCTATCTCCGTTGCCCGTAGAATCGATTGGACTAGAATTTTCTCTTCTTCAGCCGATCTCGGTACACACAAATTGCATTCCAGGGTACAAAAAAGAAGAAATGACAACTAAACCCATGTCAAAAATGGGAAATTTTTCGAAATCCCTACGGAATGAAAAATGTTTAAAAAATGTAAAACCTTTCTACATATCAAGAACAATATATTCAGATGCTTGAAACCAGTCTAAGACGGGGACCGACGCAAATGCCATCGTACAAACTGATAAAAATGAGAAGATTACATACATTTCTATGTCTATATTAAAAAGCTAGAAGGGCGTTAAAGACTAAAACAACCGTAATGAATTTCATTATAATTAATTATATATTAGTTTCTTTTATTTAACGAATTAATGTACTTAAGTTTGTTTTAAGAAATCAATGAAAATTAAAAAAAAAAAAATATGCGCAAAAATCTCAATTTGGGGGGAGGCATGTGTCTTCGTACAAAATGCATGTCAGACAGTTCCTACCGAACTATTTGGAACTGATATCGTTGATAATTTTAACGACCCACAGAATACATTCACATACGCTAAATGAACGACGGCAACACAGCCACCCATTCCAAAGAATTACACTTATTTATGGAGTAGTTACAGACACGTTGAAATCATTAACAGACGACAACGTAGAATACATATGTACTATACATTACGCGGACATTATGGAACTTCAACGACCTTATCCCGGTGAAAAGCTCCCATCCTATTATATCCACTATAAGTTACAGGTGCACCTTTTTCTCACACCTTCTAGTTTAACATTCACATTTGTTATATCTAGTGTTTTCTTTTATTTAACGAGTTAATTGACTTAAGTTTATGTTTTAAGAATTCAATGAAAATTAAAAAAAAAAATATGCGCAAAAATCTCAATTTGGGGGGGAGGCATATGGGGATTATTATTAATTAATTATTATTAATTATATTACATTCTCCACATAACCGCGCCACGAGCGCGCTCACCATCGAAAGTGGGGGTATCGGAGGCATCTAAGCGCATCCGCGCTATAGTTAGAATTAGTCAAGCCGTGTCGTCTCTAATGAACACACACTCGTTCTGTATATACAAGTAATAAAGCTCCTTGACTCGTCCTTACATTGGAATAGATCGGCGTAAACCTCACCCCTTAATTGAACTAACGTAAATGTTCGGGCGTAAGTTAAGCCCCTAATCACGTAGTCTAGCGGTGGAAAGAGTATTTATATTACCACATAAATACGGAACATCCGACAATAGTTTTATTTTAACCTTTAAAGTACCGAGATTTGAGAAAATTGAAAAGCTCTGTTTTTCTATAAATAAGTGAGATTAAGGCCATGCACAAAAGACTAAACTAAGGCCAAGCCTTTAGCAGATCCGATCATAACGTCTCCAGGCATCATCCCGGCCTTCTATAGGTTAATATATTATTTGAAAATGAACCGAAGCGGTTTGAAACGATGAACATTTAAATTATAAATTATAAATTTTAATTTATCATAGCGGGAGCAGTCAGGTTGTCCATTACTAATATAGAATATAGATTATTTTATTTTAAGTTTTCAGTACTATTTCCATTTCAAATTCTACGGAGGTGATTATAAACAAGGACAGTTTGACTGTCATTATATTAGCATAGTATGTTATTGTAGAAAGACTGTGAGATCCATAAAAAGATTTATTAATTTTATAAAATTAAAACCTATTATTTCATATTATTAAAATGAAGACCATCTTATGAAATCCTATTAGTGTTTTAAAATCTAATAAATGATATTAAATTATATTAGAGAAACTTATTGAAGACGTAAATTATATTATGGAAACATATCATAAAAAATATTCCAAATAAAATAAATTAAAATGGACAAAAAATACATGCATCAATCCATTACTCCAATACAATGTACTAAATCCTATGGAAACCTACTAGGTCTTAATTTTATAATAATATTTATAATTCGGAATAAACTTCCTTTTCATTTAAAAAGTTGTTTGAATTGTTTTAAATGAAACATTATGGAACCCAATAATGAAATTGTAGAAATCTAGGCATAGTTTCATTAGGGTTTTACTGTTTTTTTCATTTTTCAGGTAATGTACAAAAAAAATTAAAAAACAATTTTTAAAAAGTAACTTGTTATTCGAATTTAGTACTACCACATGTAAAATAATTTAATTGTACTTATGTCAACTGCTTATATACAAATTAATAAATATTTTTATTATTATTATAAATATTATATATTTATTATATTTTTATAGAAAAAACACTTAAGTAATAATAATATCTCAAATTTGTTATCAATTGTCAATTTTATTGAGTCACTTTGGATATATCAGGATCAAAAGGTATTATTCTGACTAAGAATATACAAAACAGTATAGTATGATCTCTAAATTCTTTTAATAAATTTGAGATATATCCAGAGAGAAATGTCAAGCTGGTAAAGAACCATATAGTATTTTTTTGGATTCATTCAATTACATTTGGATAAAACCATATGACTCCAGAAAAAATTCTTATTAAATTATTATTGAATAATTATAGATTAGACCATATAAATCCAAAACAAATCATGAAACCAAATTGAATCCAGTTTTATCCAGATACATAATTTTTTCAAAACAGTGATCAAAACGAATTGCATTTGCTGTGTGTGTGTGTGTGTGTGCGCGCGCGCGCGTATGCGTGCGCGTGTGTGTGTACAAGAGAGCGCATTAAATATTAATTACAATCTTGTAAAAATCAAGCTATTCGGAAGAGATTGAGTTTTCAGGTAAACTACCTTAATACAAATTTGAAAACTGAAAATATTTTGATGGTTAATATGCATTAAAACTGTTACAAAGTAATTATGGAATTACTCGTAAGATAGTTTATCTGTGAAAAAAACAAAGGCAAGTTGGCAGTACCGCCTGGCACCTCTGGTTGCAAGGCTCAATCTACCTGTTGAACATATAGATTTGATTTCACTAATATGACGCTTACTATGAAAATCGATCGATATTCAACTGTAGTAAACTAGTGCGCATTTCGTTCTTGCTGCTACTTATCTTCCTTCCATCAAAAAGACGTCGCATTGGAATATTGTCGTTGGATTTCGGCTGTTTATGATCCAGTCGTACATAATTCTTTGCCTAATGCTAATAAATTTATTTCTTAATTTAACAAGCTTGCTAAAGTTGGTCAAATGAAATAAAAATTTTAATATTTTTTTTTGTTAGACTTACGAATACAGAAACAAAGATGTATTTTAATCGTGTTAAAAACGTCGGAACACATGCGTGTAGATTGTCCTTTTTACGTGATTTAGCCATTTTCATTAAATTTTTCTTCAATATCTCCAGCAATAGGCTAGCACTCCGCTGAAAAACGATGAAAAACAATTGAATACTGTCGAGTTGGGAGTTAAGAAAATATTATTCAAATATTTTCAACGTCTAAATCTAAATTTATTTTAATAAATTATTGTTGTATCTTCAGCGACTCAGCAGTATATAAAAAAATGTACTCCTTACATCATTGAGTTTTTAAATCTATATTTCGCTTTCACCAGCAGCAAGTTGAAATGTTAACCCCTTGCGCGGAAGGGCCGCCATGCGCATCACCATGCACAGCTCCAGGGTGTGACAAGCACAGAGCAGACGCCGGGCACCGAGTCAGGGCCATTACAGCAACACTCGCATATCATACCCTCGGCACCGTGGGCTGGCCGGGGACCGGCGTGCTATTTATTATGAAAATGTCGTAAGCGCTGACCGCTGCATGACGACCACGTGGGTTGCCGGTGAACTTTTTCTTCCGAGATCCTCGCCGAGCCGCAGTGCCGAAATGTTGACGATGCACGAGGACGAGCAAGCAATTGAGCATTAAGCATGATGCAATGCGAATTGCGAACGTAAAATTGTCACTTGGTATTTTATAAGTAGAACTCCGACGAAGCTGATCCGCGAAGCGAGCTCAGCGAGTTTGCGAGACATTATTGCGTTGTTTTGCGACGCGAGCGAGGAAAAAAGGACTCGTGCTTGAGCACGTGTTATCACGTTACTGAGCGCTGAAGAATGCGGTTATGCGGTAGTCATCTGGTAGTAGTGGTAGTACCGTAGTACTGTTGGACGACGGGCACGGGGTACGTATGCAGCGTGCAGATCAGTATGTTGTGTGTGCGTAGACTGGAGTCGCGTCAGTCTATTAGTCGTCTAGAATTTATTATATACTGTTTTGTTACGCATTTTCTTTTGAAGCTGAAAACGAGTTAGACAATTTCCGGTACGGGAGTTCGAAACAGCTGAAACTGAGAGCAGCTAAAAGTATTTTGTGTGCAAATCGAAATTTAAAAACACGATATAAAAAGATAATGTTTCTTTAAAAAAAAAGAAAAAATTACAATGAAAAATAAAATAATGAGACAATAAAAGTATACGTATTATAATAATTTTTTGACGACATTTACAAGCTCGTACTGTTTTAGGGTGTTTTAGCCCGTAGAAAATCTAAAATTTACGTAGTTGTTCTAAAAATAGCATCTTTCAAATATATCAATAATTTTAATAGTATGCCTTACAGGTTTTGAGTAAAAAATTGTTAATACAATGTTTAATTTCGCAAATTTGTAACTTATTCTGAAATATCGACTAGATATATATCAAAAACTGTTTCGAACTTTGTATCAAAGAAACTGTATCTTTCTTAGATCTATCAGACCTAGGTAATTGCACTTTTTATCAAAATTAATACTAATAAAATAATAGAATTTATTAGAATACTAAGAAATTAATTCTCAATTCTGGAAATATGCGTAAAAAACCGCCTACGTAATATATAAAATACGTATCATATAAATATTCCAAATACTCGGGTCGAGTCGAGCCGGCATCAAGCTGCAACTCTAATCTCTAACCAGATATTAACCCCATAACTTTTGACGTAGGAACCCGTAGGAATTACGGCACGGGCCTCGGATAGGCAGGTGTGCGAGGTCATACGGCCCTGAGTTGAGGCCCCAAATGTGTATATTTTAATACATGGTAATTTTTATGCGATACTTGTAAACTTTGTATAAACATGTAGATAAGTAAAAAGTTCTGGCTGAATTGCTGATGAAAGCTGAAAAATGGTGTGCCGTGCAATTCGTGTGTAATGTAGCAGCTAGCAGTAGGGCAGTCGGCAATTCGACAGAATGTCAGACCAGGTCCGCGTTCGACTGGCAGGAATAATCAACTATCAGCAGTCAGCAGATGTCAGAACTTAGGGTAGTATCTGGTAGTATATTGTGTACTTATAGCATGCTATGGTACTGTATATATATATATATATATATATATATATATGTGTGTGTGTGTGTGTGTGTGTGTGTGTGTGGTGGTGTGTGTGTCTTCTTATTACACCGCGGCTGGTTGCTGCGGCGCGTTTGTATTTTAGCATTGTTTTTCAAAAACTACTACAGTTTAAGAAATTTAAAACAAAGTGGAATTAGGTCTGATAACATAATGAAAAAGGTTTAGTTTCTTTTCGCCATAAAATACCAAATAGTTTACGGCGAGATATCTGCACGTTTCAAATTTGTAATATTAAACAGCTTCATCCATTTTTTTTTACAAATCGATACACTATAATCGACACATGTCAAGTCAACACGTAACAGTCGCAATAATTTTATCAGATATCTGCAAATATTAGTTTATGTTAAGAGTATCCTATGTACCTTTAGCTCCATTTTCTTTTGTATTCTTTGCCTGTTTTTACACGATTGTTGCATATATCTTTTTATACATAAAATTCTATTTTGCCATGATTTTGTTTGTTGAATTTAAAAAAGCCTATCATCTAATCCTGACCATATAGAATACGTGGCTAAATTTGGAAGTGCAGTAGTTTGGCGTCTATATAAAGATACGCATACAGACGTACATTCGCATTTATATATTATAGATAATCTTCTAGATTATTTTGATGATTTTTTACGCAATTTTTAATTTTTTTATTTGATTATTTGAATTTGACTGTGACTAATATTTCATTCCCATGTTATTGTCTATATATATTATTTAAAACAAATTTAAAAGATCCTTAAAAATTATACTTCTGTACTTATACTATATTGAAAAATTTAGGAAATAATTTACAAATATTAATCCAATCTCTTGTTTATTGTCTTTAACAATAAACGAGTATATCCTGGTATATCGCACTTCTGATACGTTTAGATCCATCACTATTTCAGATCATATTCAAATAAGTAACAAAAAAAAATATCTAAAATTATAATAAATAATTTTAGCAGATCTATTAAAATATATATAAATTGGCAACTTTAGATTAATAAAAACAAAACAGTGGCAAGTGTTCAGAATAAGATTTTTAATAATTTTAAAACCCAAAAAACAATCAAACGTAACATAAAATAGAAAAATAGATCTCTTGCGCTATAGTTATAGCAGGTTATAAATTTGTAAACGCGCCGTTTCCCAACACAGAAATATCGTAAAAACCTATTATTGAATTCCCGCGCATTATATATATTTATATATTATATATACTTTTTATATTATACTAATTATATATATACTTTACAAGTTATTTATCTATAATAATACGTTATCAGAGATTAGCTTTTACTAAAAAGTAATATATAACATCTATAGGTCTTATAATAAATTGAACAGCATAATATATAGGTATATCAGGATATATAGAGTATAGACACATAGACACATATATATATACACACACACACACACATGCATACACAATATATATATATATATATATATATATATATATCTTCTCTACTGATTTGTTCATTTGATTGTAACATTGATTTTCCAACTATAGAAAAGCACACTCGTTCTTTATTAGTAAACAGCAAATTATCAGAGTAGGGAATCTTACCAAATTAAATTTATTTTATATATATATATATATATATATATATATATATATATATATATATATATATATATATATATATATAATACAGATATTGTACGACCAGGTACGTCGATACGTGCGAAGAGTGAAGCCTAATCAACAGAAGTCAACAGTTAGCAAGTCAGCACCGGCAGGACCATCATGAATATCATTATCATGTCGAGTCAGGACAGAAATAGAGATCTCTATTCTCTCATGACCTATATCATATTATTCTCTATATTATAATAATAGCAGCAGTAGCAGTAGCTTGTTTTTTTTTACTTTGCTATTAATATAGCTATATACTAGTATTCCTAGTATATGCAGGTATGGTCCAGGTATATATATATATATGTATAGAAGATACAGGCACAAATACAACACCAATGTTGTACCAGTCAACGAGTGGAACTGGGGGCACTGGGGTTGATCAGTAGTCCGGACTTCAGAGTCCGCCCAGTGGCGCTTTTGTCTCTAATGAAGCAGCAGACTTGATGAGAGAAGCTAGAAGAAAACGTGAAAATTTCCCGCGCGTTCTTTTAGTAGCGGTTTTGGTGGTTGCAGGCTTTCCATAGAGCGTAAATAGTTAAAAAGGGTAAAGCGATGGCGACGAGTCAACTCCAGAAGACGATAAAAACCTTAGTGGAGTCGACATCCTTGGATTTTAAGATTCAGGCTCTAACCTCTCTAAGAAGGTATGCTTTTTAGCTTTTTTTATTGTTATTTTTCTCTGGCTATTCCTGGACTATTCTGACTGTTACGTACATCATTTGCTGCTCAGTTTGCTCTGACATTATTTTTTTATTTATTTTTCTTGCACAATTATTTCCGCTGTATATGTATGTATAAAACTATATATTTATATTAAAATATATCTATATATTGGTAGTAATTCTAAATTTTTTTTATATTATATTTTTTTTATATTTATATTTTACTTATACTTACCTATCAGTTTTTGTATTCATAATTATTAGAAAAATTATTTAAAACATGGATTTAAAAAAATGAATCAACTAATCTGAGCTCATATCTTATTGATCATTGAAATTAATATTTTATATGCATCAGGAATAAAATAAAAAAAAGTTTTGTTAGTTCTTCAATTAGTTGCTTTATATACCAAGTTTTGTAACTGGAAAAATGATTATAAATTTTTTTTTAATTTTACTTATTATATATTTATAATCATAGATAAGATACATTTTCAATATTTTTAGTAATTAATTGGACACTTGCTTTAAACGTTTATTATTTTGAGTGTTTTTGTTATAATTTTGCTGTTTAATAAAAATATTTAGTAATTGTTCATTGGAAATTTTGTATTATACTAATTACTTTCAGTTATTCCTATTTTTATTTAACATAGTATTTCAGTTTTTATTAATAAATTTTATTTAAATTTTAAGAAAATAAAATAAAATTAAGAAAATGGATTTATTGAATTAAATTAAAGGATTTAAATTTTTTTTAACTTGTTCATGTATTTTTAAAATATAAATGTTAAATTCTACTTTAATACCAAAAAAATATTTCAATTCATGCATATTTCAAGCAAAACTACATTAAATGTATAAATTATTAATAAATTTTATTTGCCTTAAGAGCCAATATATTAAACATAGCCTTTTAATACTATAAAAACAATTCATATTGACTAAAATCCTAGTAATGTTTTTTTTTATAAATATTATAGAATATGTTTAGAAAATCAGAAAATCATCAAAGCAGTAAAGGATGAAGAATTTTGTGAACTTTGCAATTTACTTATAAATACAAGTATCACCGATAATGATAAATTACATATTGAGACATGTCGTACTCTTGATATGATTTTGCCAGAAACAAAAAATAGAAATTTTGACTGTTTTCAGTCAATTTTACAAATTAATAGGAAAAAAAGGTTTGTTAAACAATATAAAATTATTTTTAAAAAAAAATAATGTTTCTGATTTGGTTTAATTCATTTTTGATACAGTTTGTAAGCACATAATTTTCAATTTTTATTTCAATTTTAGACTTAAGATACTTGTATCATTGAGCATCTTAAAAGACGAAACAGTGGCCACAATTGCCAACAACCTGTCGATATTAGAATTCTTAAACAATTGCATGCAGTCTATTCAACCAAAATCTATGAGTTGGCTCTTACAAGAAAATGCAGAGAATGCAACTTTATTAAGAAATGTTGAAATTAAAACTTTAAGTGAAAACGATGAGTTTGAAGAAAAAGTTGTAAATAGAGCTCTGCAGTTACTTTGCAGACTGTGCAGTTTATCTTCATTAGGATTAAGTATTCGACAATTTGACACATTTATTATGGACAAAATTATATTATTGGCTTATATGGGCCATCAGAGACAAAGAATTCAGGCTTTAATAGTTTTACAACAAGCTGTTAAAAATGATCTAGGAATAAGGGTTAGATCACTTCATAAAGAAATTTGGGAACAATATAAAGCTACACTTCAGACTGTCTATTGTAAGCGTATGACTTTGCTGGTGAATATTTCAAATCAAGACTGGGCTATTCAATGGGAAGCAAGCATTAGCTTAATTGGAACTGATCTTCATCGAGGCTCTGGATTAGTAAATAGTCTTTTAAAAGTAGAAGAACTTGCTTTTAAATCAGCTGATCCAAATAGAAGGTAAATTCATAACTGTTTTTTAAGTTATTGACTATATACATTATGATAATTCATATTCACTTCTTTTAATCTTATATTAAAAAAGAATATTTCTAAGTTTTTGAAATTTTGAAATTCAGATTAAATATTAAACAATGACAATTAAAAACATTAATTTAATTGTCAGTGTTTATTCTGTAAATTCTAATAATGTGATTACGTTTAATATCTTATCCATAATTTAATTTTTACAAAATGGAAAAAATGCATTATAGTACAATATTATAGCTTATGTAATTATTTAATTATTTACTTATTCAAATTAGTGTTGTATAAAAATGAATATAAATTATTGAAATACCTAATAAGTAACTTCAAATATATTTCAATATAAATTTTCTGAATACTTCTTATAGACAAGCCTTTCTATCATGGAAATTATTAATAGATAATTTTGCTCTGGATCAACGTGAATTGTCGACACCTCGTCGAATAAAACTACTTTGTGTTCCTTTAAATGCTAAAAATAGCAAAACTGAATTAATGGTTCTAACAAAATTAGAAGTTTGGTGGCATTTAATTTATAAAGTATATCCGAGTATTGCTGAGTGTATTGATACAATTTTAATTCCATTCTTAAATATCTGTTTTGGCCCTTTTGGTGAAAAGCCTCTCTTCCTCCAAAAAACAGATCATAATGTTTCTTTGGGAAAAAAGTTTACTAAAACTCAGATATTTGCAATTCAAGCTTTTTCGCAATTAACTGTAGACCAAGAAGATCAATCAGTGATTCCAATTTCCACCACACCATTTATAGATAAGTTAACCAATTCAGTAAATAATTTGGTTTTTGAAAGTTTATATAAAATGTTCATTCATTCTTTTGGTGAAATTCTGGTTATCTTGGGCTTGTTGTCTGATGAAGAAATAGAAAATAAATTAGAAATTTGTAAAGTTTTATGGAGTAGTCTTATTAAACGGATAGATGGATATGATAAGATGAAGGCAAGTAAAAATTTCAGATTTTAATTTTAAATTCTCACTAGAAAATATAAATGTAATCATGTAATTATAAATCAAGTAATAATTGTTATAGACACTTATGTATAAAGAAATAATGATAGTTACTACTGAATTGATTAAAAAGCATTTACACCATATACCTTTTATAAGAGACTTTTTACTTAATATGGTAATAAAAAACGTTGATATTTACAATAGTATACATTTAAGTGAAAATACATTGGTCGATCTTACACAAACCTTTTTACAAGTGGAGAACTTCTCGAGTTTTACCAGGTAAGCTGTTTAGAAATAATTATTATTGTATAATAGAATAAATGTTTTGAATTTAATTTTTTATTTTAGTGAACATTATGAATCTATTGAGTTATTACTTTGGTATTTAATCAAGCCTGTTACTTCAGATTATTATCCACAAACAATGGACCTAATGCAGACAATATTAAAAATCTTAGAGGAAGCAAGCAAAAATAATTGTAACAAGTAAATAACTTAAGTTTTATGTTTTTATAATAGATTATTTATTATGAACAATGTGGGAATAATTAATAAACATTAACATCATTATATTCTTTTAAATTTGTTTTTGAACTTTAGTTTTGCAGCTTACAAATTATGGTGTATTATTGCAAAAATTACTTCGAAATATATTGAAGATTCACAGAATATCAATGAAGGTACAACTATAGAACATAATTTTAAAACAGTTGAAAGCATCATTGCTTTCCCTTTCATTAATATATACACAGAGGATCATGTTCAGGTAACATTTTTGTACATTTGATTCTTTGTTACACAATATTTATTTTAATTATTAAAAGTGTATTCATTAAAAAACTATTTACATTTTACTTATCAGTTAAAAACTATGGGTGAAATTTGGAAGAGCATCTATAAACAGTTCGACTTTCAAGCTGAGTTAATTGTATCTGTGAAACCTAATGAAATTTTAAATAAAATATCAAATATGATCATGGTATTCACAAAAAAAGATAAAAGGTGTTGTGATTTTGCAACTATTTGTATTGATGGATTACTTGGCACAGTAAATTATGACAATTTACCTAATGGTAAGAATTTAATATTTTAAGAAAAAAATTTTTAGGCCAATAAATTTAAATTCTAGCTGTTAAAGTTAAAAAATACATATTTGAATCTATAATGATCAAAATTGCATATTTCAATGTGATTTTCTAATTCACACAATTTTGTTATTCTTTAAATTTTCGACTTTTTATATCTTACTATCACAAAAATAATATTAGCAATCAAAAGAAAAAAATTGCCAAACAATGTTATAGCAGAAATGTTTATTTCTTGCAGATGAAGAGATACCGGTATTCGTACAGTTATTAAAATATCTAATATTTCAATGTTTAAGAAACAAAAGTTTTGTAACAGAGAAAATTCTCAAAGCTTCATCTGCTTTTCTTTTAAGAGTTTTTAGTCACAGCATAGAAAAAACTGCTTCATACTTAAAAATCATTGAACCAGCTATAAAATACATGCTTGCAAAAATTGATGATCATAGTGTAGAACGCGAAATATCAAGTACATGGAGTACCATTGTGGAACTTATTAAAAAATTACAAAAGAATCTTATTTATGAAGTACTTAGCTGTTACCGACAAACTATAATATTAGCAATGTTACATTTGAGTAGAGATATATCCTCTATGGCATTTTCGATTCTGGATTTAAAAGATAGCATTGATGAAAAATCAAAAAAGGTACTTACATAGAATTATTAATAGATACATATCAAAAATTAATAATTAACTTAATTATATAATGTGATTTTTCATTAATTTTGAAAAGGTATTAGATGATATTATGAATGAACTTAAAGAAACATCGGTTAAAAATAATTTTGATATTGCTGAAATAAAAGAAAAATCTAAAAAATTGAAAAATATGCAAGTCAAACCAGTCGGTAGTTTTCTTAATCGAAAAATAATGAGTCCTAGTAATATATCAGTAAAGCAAAGTGGAAAGGAAAACATGGAGAAGGTTAAAGTAGTTAATATCGAACCTGATTCACAGGTATATTTCTTTTTATTCTTAATAAATGTATTACAAAATTACAAATTAAATTGTATAAAATTTAATCTTTAATTGTATTAAAAGCAACTAAATTGATCAGAAATTAAAATAATGCGATGTAAAAAAATATTTTAAAGAATTCAATAGAAAAAATTAAAAATATCTGTATAGATACATGATATTTATACATTCCAAAATAATTCTATTTATATACAATAATTATTAAAATATTATTGATGATATTAATTTTTTCTAGGACTTTGTAGAAATTAATACAGATATACAATTAGATGTAAATCGATTGACAGAACATCAAAAAGAAATGCTTAAAAAGAGAAGGGATGATATTCCGGCAATGTATAATGAGCTTTCAATGTCTAATTCACAAGATAGTCAAGAATTACAACGTTGGTTCAACGAAAAAACTGGAAAAACGCCTAATGAAAAAAAACAAGTATCTACAAATAATAACAATGAGGAATTAAAAACTACACCGTCGTCATCTTCGCACTTTAAAAATATCAATGAAATGTTTAGGAAAGAGCAACCGCAAACTCCCGAATCCAATAGGTAAGGCATTAGTATATTATTGATTTGACTAATATTTGAAATTATTAGTAAAATATTTGATTATGTCTCGTTGAGTATTGGTTATTTGTTTAAATCAATTGTCGTTCTGATGGTTCAATGAAAGTTGGCCGATTTCATTTATAATATTAAATTATAAGCATCTGGAGTACAGCATTTGTTGTAGATTTTGTCCAATACCGCTTCACAGCTTCTTACGCGATTATTCCATTCTAGCTATGATGATGATTTTTCTGACTTTATATCTATATTAAGTTGAAAACACTTTATAAGACTCCATTTTTTACGAAGCAACAAAATTTACAATTGTATTTATATATTTATATTTAGACAGTATCACGGGAACATTAATTCATGTATTCAATATTCATTTACGATTTGATTGGATATGCTGAACTTAACATCCTTTTTAAATTCTAGTTGAAAAAAAAATATTTTTGTTTATTATTTATATTAATTATACCAACATACTTTCATCAAAACTTTTTTCTTATTGTTACACATAATAAATTTTAAAAGTTCATTTCAAGTTCTGCTAAATTTAGCTCTTTATTTTGCTTGCTCGTTTAAATAATTGAATAGAATAAAAATATAAGAATAATTTTTTAATCATATATCAAATGAACCCAAGAATTCACGCTTATTATATGTCAATGGTAAATAAGACGTTCAACGCTTAATTTTCAGTGCATGCATTTCGACATCGCCCAAATCATCTTTAAAAAAATATTCAGAAGATGATGTGCCCACTAAAGAAGGTTTTCAGAGAAAAAGCAAACTCGAATCAGCGCCGATCGTGTCAAAAAGATTGGATTTTGATTCGCAGGCCGAATTCCTGACAGATGATGATAAGGTTTCACCGTCAAATGCTAAAGTCTTATCGCCGATATCTAGCGCCAAAGTGTCTTCGAAAAATCCGGAGGATAATGGTATGTTTATACGTTTATAAATGTGCGTCCCATTTTTTATTTTTTAAAGACACTTTAATTTTCCGTGAAGATTCCTTTTGAAATTGTAACTGAAGCGTTGCTAATCATTTACACGATTCTTCCTTTCACAGTTAATATTTAAATTTCATCATGGATGTTGCAGTTTTATTTTGAGATATTTTCAATGAAAGAAACTGGTATACTCACCGAAGTAGCCGTGTTGCAGTTGAAATATTTCAAAATAAATAACTAACTTATAAAACAGAATAATAAACTTAAGAGTTTAAAAGTCTTTCAAGTACGAAACAATGCGGAATTTTTCGGTATAATATATTGTCGTATGAAAAAGATCAATCCTCAAAATCAATTCCTCAAAACAGATTTATAGTACTATCGACAACCTACAGAAAATATTTCCTGCGAGTTCGTTTGTGACAAAATTGCGGCTGTGTAGCATTTCTCCGTTTATATATCTATTTTCATTGGAGCGTCACCGTCAAAATCGTAACTGCTGAAAATTTCTGGAACAAAAAATCAAAGTTTGATCTATTGTACAAAATAAAAAGTATGTATTGTACAAAATAAAAGAGAAGTATGTAGGATTTTTTTATATATTCAATTTACGCGATATAGTCCATTTTTTAAGTCATTGGAAATTTCAAATCGGTCGAAATTGAAGATTCGTTTGAATTAATTTAAAATTATGTTCTATTGTGTTTTCGGTCGGTGTCAAATGGGACCATTCTTGAGAATATTGCGAAAGAATTGATTATTTATACATCTAGGCATTTTTATTTCTATTGTTTTAAAAAAATTCTAAAAGACCTTTCAAGCAAAAAAAAATTCGATTTGATCGATTCTCTAAGAAATGACATATTTTGATCTTTTAATCATGAAATATAACAATAATTAAAAAGTCTCTATTCAGTTTGTGAATAAGAAGAAAAAGCATACAAAAGATCATCATTCTTGAATAATTTCAGAAGATAACATTTATTTTCGGTATCTCTTTGAACAATCAAGCTGTTTTTAATACTAATCCAACATAAATAAAGTAAATAAATGCAACAGATCAAGTATTCATAATGTACATGTATACTTAAAATCAAGGATTCTTTTCTTAAGAAGAAAGGAACAGGTAAGGAGAGAAAGTACGAGAAAATTAAAGAGAAACCCGCGTGAATTTTGTCACGTAAGTTTATTGCTAATAAGAGGAAATATATTCCGAAAAGCAAAGGATCTTTCGTTAGTAATAAAGGAGCAGGTAATGAGGGGAGTATAATAATGTGAAGGATAAAGCCAAACGAATTTCGACTTTGATATATTAATTGATTAATAAAGGAAACATATTTCCAAAAACAAGAGTTCCTTATGTTGACCATAAAGAGAATATGAATTTCAGCCAAATCGTGACTACAGGATTTTTTTTATATTTAAAAATTGCACAATTCTATTTAATATCAATACAATTCGGAAACAATAAACTTTAATCCATTATAATATATTAAAAGTTAAAAGGTTCATTGGAACAATAATAATAATCGCGGTAAATGAGGGCGGAGCGGGTGTGTGCGAAAGGTCATATTTCCCCGTATTGAGAATACTAGCAAAGTTTTAATTGACTTGGGTTAAACCCTCGTTTTGCCGCCTCTCCTTACCTGCCTCAACCTGCATCTTTATTGTTAAGAACCGTTAACCCCATATATACGTAGATATATATACATCAGTTGATCTGTTTCGCTCGTAGGCTTCGCTTCGCTCCTTTACTTCGCATTATTGTTGAAAATAGCTTGAACGGAGCAACATCTCTATGACATTTCAAATTTAGTTTCCGAAACTATACCAGTGTTATATTAGTCATTTTATACGCACATTACATTATTAATAGAAAATTAGTATCGATATTGTAAAAAGATTTAGTAATTTAATAATAATTTTTATATATAATAATTAATAATAATTCTTAAGACAATATGCAAGAGAAAAATGTTCGATTGTTACGGCGATCACTCCAACCGCAGCAGCGAGCTTCATTGAGAAAGTGCAACAGTACGGAGGATTTGAGCAAACGAGGGAAAAAGCGACGAAACTCGGAAACTGTCCCAGATGCAGTTTTGCATATTGAACGGGAAAAACGTTCCCGGCGTGGTACTAATAATGATGAACTTAACAGCACCGACGAGAGCAATAAATCCGATGAAAACAAAGCGACGGTAAAAAAACAATATAATTTTAAAAACATTGGGGCACCTCTGAAAAATATATTTGTTTAAAACTTTCATATTTTTTAAAAATACTTCATTAGTTTAAACAAAAATATAAAAAAGATGTATAGAATTTGGTCATTTAGTTAATTAAAATAAATAAAACAGCTAAATATATAAGTCCATCAAATAAACCGTTTTATTATGAAATGTAAATATACTGAATATATATATATATATATATATATATATATATATGTATGTATGTATGTATGTATGTATGTATGTATGTATGTATTACAACAGATTTTGAATTTGAACTGAAAAATATGCATATATAACAATTTGAATAATATTAATTTATTAAATGTTATGAACTATTTAGGATTTCGATGAAAAGAAAATATCAAGGCGCCAGATGAATGAAATGTCAAGATTAAAAATTGATATGAGGTTCGAGCCACTGCCTAGTCGCCGTAGCACGGGAAAAATTATTGAAAGTGATTCTGTAGATAAAAAAGTGAATTCATCCAAAGATGAGAAGTCAAAGGACGATAAAGTCACCAATACGAATAAGACGGAAAGTAATCAGCACCAGCAAAATTCCGTTGTCAAAAGACGATCGATGAAAAGTAGCACTGTAATTACTACGAAGAATGGCGCTTCTGAAAAAGAAGTAACAGCTCAAAAAAAAGATCTTGGAAATCGAAAATCAACCGCATCAGAGAGTGTGGACACTAATAATAAAATGAATAATCGTAAATCATTAACCGGAAAAGTGGAGGCTAATCTTGTTTCTGCAAAAAAATCCAAAATATTGGAAGAAACTGAAGAGGAAATTAATATTGAAGATCCCACTACACCAACGGATTACGCAGATAAAGGTAATAAAGCATTTTAAAAAGTATTATTTATGTACAAATGAATCTATATTTATGTATTTGTTTGGGATATAACAATGAATAAATAGTTTTATTTAAATAAATAGTTTATCTTTCAATTAAGAAGATATTTTTAAAACATACTATATAGGTCTTTAAATTAATTTTTGTGTTATATTGATATAATATAAGAATTAAAACAAAAATTAATAAAACGTAGGAATGAAATAGCATAATAATTTTTTATGTATTGTAATCTATAGTTTTCATATAATAAAGTAATTGAAGAATAATTAATTACAAGAATAAATAAATTATATACAAAACTATATTATTTAATGTGGAACTTTGTGGAAAATGCAATGTTTAATTTTATTATTCGATTCAATTTGTTTCTAGAAAAATCAAATTCGCCAACAGTGAAAGATGACTTATGCAGTGTTGATGTTTTATCGCAAGATCCAGATATTGTGGAAAGTTCACAGGAACAAAGTTTAAATTCAAAATTAGATAAAGTTGAATGCTTTATAAAAATAAAAAAGGTGGAGTTGGTACAGGTAAACTTTTTTTTACTGTAGTGATCGCAAATATATTTACTTGTAGATTATTTTCATAAGCTTAGAAAAATCTATCGAAAATATAGTTTTAAATGTTTTAATTAGAGCATATCAATTATCGGTTATAGTATAGTATAATTTTTTCATTTCTACAGACACCAAAGACTACAGAGGAATCTGAAGGAAAAGATGAAAAAATTGATGAAACCGCGCCAGAGAATTTTGATGAGACATCGGCATCCACTGTACCAATTACGTCGGGACTTGAGAAGTCCACTTTAGTACAACCTGAAGTAAAAAAAGTCGAAGGTATCCCCGGTAAGAATAGCTTTGAAAATATTTACAAATAATGTACACATTAATCATTGAATTGAAATCTAATTGATCTATTTATATAGAAAAATCAGAATTTTTAAGAGTAATTATTGTACTGATTTTTAACTATCTAATCATTAATTATCTATTTCAGTAAGTGACACATCATCTCCAAAAAGTACAGGTGCATTATTTTTTAAGTCCAAGGCATTTCCTCTTCAGGGTCGTGCTGCCCAAATGCTTGGTCTTGTTACAAAACAGGCCATAACCGAGAAATTTACTTTAGATATGTTAAAGGGAGACTCTGTATCCACTGAAGAAGTAACAATTACTCCTCTTCCAAAAAAAGAAAAAATTTCAAAAGAGAATGATCGCGTATTAAGCCCGAGTACTAGTGGCAGAACCAGAAGGGAGAAGATGTTCAGTAACATGAATAATAAAATGAGAAATGAGGAAGTTTGTGTATCACCCTCGATGAAAATGTTTTGTAATCTAAGGAATGATGGTGAAAGGATATCTCCAAAACTGGATAGGCTTGAACAGGATGAAAATACCACTTTAATAATAACTGATAGAGAGACAACACAAAATGGAGCTGGTAGCAGCGGAGAGGAATCTCCTAACAAAAAAACAAAGAAAGAGTTGCCCATGCTTGAGTGGTCAAGTGCAAATCCGCCTTCTTTGACTGCTTCTCCCAGTGCCAGTATTCTGAAGAGGTTACAAGATATGGATATGGAAACACCTAGTAGGGTAAGAAATTTTTCTCAATATAAAAGAAAGAAACTGAATAAAATACATCAACAGAATAAACTCAATTATTATAAGTAAACAATTATTTTTAAAAACTCAATTATTAAAACCAAACTCAATTAATCAAAAAATTTTAAATTATATGATAAGAGGATTAAATTGATTATGTTTTTTTAATATTGTTACTTCAGTAATGTCGAAACTATTTTTTAATTATTGTAATTATGTGATTTTACTTTTTCCAATTTTGCAAACGTACTTCTATGTATTTATAATATAATAAAAATTAATTTTATAAGTCTAATGTTTTTAATATTGTACAAAAAATTGGGTATGGAAACGCTGTAAAATTCGATATGTAAATTCATTTTGAATTTAATTATACATTTGCTATATAATCAATCGAACATATTTTAATAAGAGCATAATATTAAATTAAATTAAAATGCGTGAATACCTTTTTGAAAATGAATTTAAGAAATTTTCCATGTATTTTTTTAAATAATACAAATTTTCTTTTTGAGTTTGATTTAATATGATACATTTATAATGTATGCTTTTATATATTTATTTTATCATACAATGAAATTTTAATTGAAAAAGTATGAATTTTTAATTTAAAAACATGATGAGATCTCTAACAACAATATAGTTTTTCTAAGTCAATTTTGCAATAATATTTATCATAGAGTATTGTTCTCTTTTATTAATTATATCTTTTCTTTCAGAAGAAGAGAGTCAGTTTTGCTGATCCTCCAGTATCAAAAGAAATGGGATACGAAATCATATTTGATTCATGTGATTCCCCTAAACTTGAAAAACTACCACCCACTCGTAGTCCAATTTCACGCAAACCAATGAAGAAGCAATCAAAACTACGACTTATCCAAATGGATCCTGAAAAATATAAAAAAGATAATGACATTAGTTCACTAGACAACGTCGAGTCTAAAAATTCTGAGAACTTACCAATAGATGACACAGTCAGTATTAATACTAACTCCACAATTTCCAGTCTTCCAAAAATAAAACTGGCGTCAGTTCTTTCCGAAATTCCGATTGACGAATCGAAAATTCCAGAGAATAACATGTCTAAACAATCTCCAGAGTTAGATATTTTGGTCAGTTGCGATAATAGTAATAGTGATACAGCTGAAATAAAAACTTCCACACAGACTGATAATAGTAATTCTTTCATTAAGCTTGATTCCATTAACCTTTCTAATATACTTCATAAATCTGATAATAACCAGAGTAGTTTGGAAGATACTGTGGATGTTGAAAATATTTCTTCCAGTCTCGACAGTACTCATAGTATGTCGGATAAGCCAGCAAGAAACTGTTCGATGCAAAGTGGCGAACCTGGTGATACACTTCCAGTTACCGACTCGGTATTTTCGAATTTGCCACTTAGTCAGGAGTCACAATCAAGGTAATCATAAAATTTATTGTAATCATATTAATTAATGAAAGTATCTATAAAGTTATTCAATCAATTAAAAAATTAATTTTTATCGAACTTAAAATTGTCAAAATCAATTTTTGCACATCAGTATTTAAGATTTATTCAAATCAATATTTTGCAAAAATGTTAAAATTAATATGTTTTTATTTATTTTCTTATGTTACATAGTGTCGTACAGCTCATTGAGCCAGAGCAACTTGACTTCACTTTTCCAATTTACCCATCGTTAACTGCCTGCAGTGATGCTGTTGAATCAATTATTACTGATCTGGTGGATCCACTTTTTACAGATGATTTAATAAAACACCTATCAACAAAATCGATTCATACTGTGGGCGATTTAGCTCAGTTGACTGAGCGAGACATTAACAGATTGCCCATAAAGAGTCCCAAAATAGCTTGCGTAAGAAAGGCTTTGTCAAGGTACGAAGAGAAGGTGTCTTCAAGAACGCCTGATAGAAGAACAGTGAACGTTGTATCCTCTAGTACACCCTTAGGAAATAAGCGCAGAGATAAAAATAGAATAATTGGTGATTCTTTTGAGGATCTTATGAAAAGTAGTAGCAACAACAGTGACTTGGTATCTATCAACGTCTCGGCAGTACTTGACTGTAAGAGGCCTCTTAAGAAGCACTTTATAGATAGTGCCATGCAAACAAGTCCAATGAAAAAAATGAAATTCGATGATGAAGAAGCCTGTAGTGATATGCTGGATCAGTATAAAGATTCTGTTTTGTTCGAGGCATTCATAAAGAAATTTGATGCAAATAAAATCCTTCAAGGATATAAAGTAAGTTACATATCAATTTCATAGTGATATAGGAGAAAAATGACGATTTAAATTAAATAATCTTTTATTAATTTTAATTTAATTTTGTTAATATTCTATCTTATAAGTCCAGATTAAAATCTTTTTTAAAAATCATTTCACATATATATAATAATGTAGTAAGAATTTTAAAGTAAGGCTAGACAATTAAACAAAATAGATTTGTACTCATATTTTAAACCTCTTAAGAAATTTTATTATTTAAAATTGGTTTCATTATTATTTTTAAGTATTTTCTATAGTTTTATCAATAATTTTTATTTATTTTTGTTATAGCAAAAAATGATATCCAAATCTGAAAAAGATTTAAAAAGGGAAACTCTGAAAGTACTCGGTCTAAGTGCAGAAGATGATAGTGAAGACAGTTTGAAAGCATCAGTAAAAGCAATGGGATTGAAGAAAGTACTCGAACAACTTCCAATGATTTTTGATACCAATGAAGAATTTTTCAACTCTGTGCTTCAAACTTATAATAAGAAATTTCAGATTTCCACTTTTTTGGACTTTTTATCACCTAGTGAAATTCAAGAAAACATTAAGGATAAATTAAGTTCGAACGAGTTATTAAATATTTTAGTTAAAAATCTTATGGAAAAAAGCGGAGAAGGTGGTCACGATTTATCTACCTCCACAAGCGATTTTCAAGTTTTATTAGATAAAGTGTCGTCTGATTCGGTAATCGATCTAATAAAAAGAAGAAAAGAATTAATATCTTCAGAAGCTTTATTAAATATTATGTTGGAAAATAGTACTGACAAATTATCAGATGAAACAAAGAAAGCTATGCTCAAAACATTAAAAGAGAAAGTTGATGTCTGTGAACTTGCCGATATGTACAATGAAGTCATAAAGGCAAAAGTGTGTGAAATGAAAGAAAAATTAAATCATTATGATTTGTAATTCGTAAACTACCAGACAATGATTTTAAAACTTGTTAATGGCAAGTTATAAAGTGTAAGCCCTGGAACATCGTCTAAAGACTGATCATGCTATGTATGTTAGATTAAATAGTTGTATATTTTATCGTTTTCTTTATAACTATTAATAATCATTAGTTTATATAGATATACGGTTAAAATTAAATGCGTGAAATGACAACTACCCCTTATTAGTTAAGCCGTCTTTTTTAAAGAACTAAAGAAGGCATGTAAATATATTAGCAATTAATTAAAGCAATTTATTAACTTTGAAAGTAATTTGAAAAGTTTTTTCAAAATCGTGTTCAAAACCAAATTTATGGTGGAAAAGTAAAAGTTTTGATCAAAAATATTGCAGGTACTGTTGTATTGATCTATTGTATGTATGTATAAAGAATTGAATGCTTCAATTTATTTTGAAAACATCCAATGTTACATTAATTTGATGTAAAGTTATATGACACGTGATTATTTGTAATCAAAAATAAGTATTGATTTCCAATATATTTTTATAAAAATCTTTAATTTAATCAAGATTGTAATATTCATTTTTACTTGAAATTCAACGATTTCTTAGCATCCTAATTTGATTAAATGTTAGCGTTTTATTTTATACTTTGTAAACATAAGATCAAGTAATAGGTAATAAAAATTTTATTATAAATAATATTACAATGAATTTATTTTTTATTTTAAAAGTAGTTTTTTAAATCTTTATATCCCAAAACGAATCATTTTTCCATTTTAATTTGTAATTGTATTATTTATTTTAAGTATTACTAACCTTATTTTGTGCTAGTTTTTATATTTATACTTGTACATAAAGTATGTAAAAAATTTATTGTATATATTTGAATATAAGTTTTATACATTCATTTTACATAATAATTAAGTTGTGTTTTACAAATAATTTAGTTTTATTTGTGTTTGTCATAATCATACAAATATTTATCTATATTGAACGAGGAAATTTCATTAAATAAAGATGTAATAAATTATAACTCATTAAAACAGTATTTATTAATTTTTGAAATTTGAAAAACATATCGATACAGTTATTTCAAATATTTATAATTTTATTAGATTTAAAGTTTAATTCCTTACAAAAATTTTATAATGTGATAATATAGTCATAATTTGGAGTTTTTATTTATATTTAATTAATTATTTATTACTTTTATTTTCATTCTTTAATTTTATCTTGGTGCATGTATTAAGAATAATAATATATGAATATAAAATGTATTTAACCATGTTTACTTTGGTATATACTTAATATGTTAGGTTAACATTTTAATACATTAATAATGGTCGAAGGTAAATATAAGTACATAATAATAAGATAATTATAATCAAATATAATATAGTAACATTAGGTAATATTATTTTTTTATTTTGATTTGACACAAGTAACTTTCAATGTTAATTTTAAAAAATCTTAAACTATTTGTTATTTAATTGGTATATATAAATTAGTATCTTATTAATTTTTTACTAAATAAGTCTTAGGACTGGCCACAATTTCTTCTGCTCTGAAATGACTACTCTGTGTTAGCAGATACTATATTCTAACACTATATACAGAATCCGCAAAGAATCAAAAATATGCATACAAATAATATAATCATAACATATAAATGATATACTTCTGGGGTTCTACTTCAGCAGTTCTGGTTCTAGTATAATTAGTATAAAGATGAAAAAGTACTCTACTTTTTTGACCAATTAAAATTTTAAATATTGATAAAATTAAAAAAATCTAGTATGAAATTGTTAGAAATCAAGACTCATGATTGTCTATTAACAGGTAATAATAAAAAAATTATCTTGTGTTTAGAAAACTAAGTCTTATGCGTAGTTTCACAATTGTTTTTTTTTGTTTTTTTCTTTGTTTTATATACTCATTTGCAGGGTAGCTGGAAATTTCGTGGTAAAAGGAAATTAATACTCGAATTAATAAAATATATTTTTTATTATATTAACTACGGTGAAAGCGCATAAATTTTCATTTGTAATTTTATTAGATAGATATTATTAAAAACCCGAAGTTTTTTTTATTGAAAATATTATAATTTTTTCAAAGTAGTATCTGGTAATAGTACACATTTGTTATAGATCAAAAGCACGAGTAGTCGAAACATGTCAAAAATGAAAATAGAATTCTTCTATCCAAAAATTCACGAAAACTAATGTGTAGGTTTTGACACTGATATACGATAGTCGTGTACTTTCTGTATTTAATTTTGATGAATAATTTAGTTATTTTTTATTAGACAGTTTTATTTCAATTGAAATTTTCATGAATTTGAGATGAGTTAGTTTCAAATAACTTTGAAGTTACATTAAAAACGAAGAATATCAATATTTCATACATATTATATATACACAATATTGAAATATATGAACATGTATATCGAGAATTCGGAAGTAGTTTCCGATGTTTATTTTGAAATTTTGCGCTACTATTAAATGGGTAAGGTTGGGGCGCACTTGGAGCTTGGATATGGGAATGATATTCATATTCGAACTGGTCTGGTCTGATGTGGTCTGGTTGCCTGGTTAATGTAGTGGTAAAAATACAGGTTGGCATGTAAACAAGTCGAAATAGTGTAGTAATCACAAATTCAGAAACTCAATAATCACAATTTTATTATTAAATATTTATGTGCTTCATTCAAATTACAACAATGTGAATTGAAATATTCATATCATTTAGTAAAATACAATCTGTTATATACAATTTAGTATAGAGAATAATAAATAACTTTAATTATGTCTATGTTTCATTGCATATCATAAAGTAACAATGTTTGTGTACTTAAGTAAAAAAATTGCTATTCCAAATAACGTGCGACTGAATTGTGTATCATGGAATCAGAAGCAGGGATATATAGCTGTTGGAGGAGAAGATGGTTTATTAAAAGTTATAAGAGCAGATTCAAATGCTAGTTCAAGCGATCCAGTAAGTAGCAGTGGTAAGAATCGTTCTTTAACGGCATCCAGTAATCTGAGTATGAATCAGACCCTGGAGGGCCACAATGGTCATGTTCAAGTGCTGACCTGGAACGAAGAGCATCAGAAATTAACATCGAGTGATCAGAATGGGGTCATCATCGTGTGGATGTTGTATAAGGGCTCTTGGTACGAAGAGATGATTAATAATAGGAATAAGTCAGTTGTCAAAGGAATGTCATGGAGCTCGAACGGGCAGAAAATTTGTATAGTATACGAAGATGGAGCTGTCATTGTTGGATCCGTAGAAGGCAACAGAATTTGGGGAAAAGAATTGAAAGGTATATCCCTGACAGCCGTACAGTGGTCTCCTGACGCAAAGTTTATTCTGTTTGGCTTAAAAACCGGGGAAGCTCACTTGTACGACGATCAAGGTTCTTATCTCACAAAAATAGATAATCTTGGAGACGGTCATGCCCAAGCAGTTGTGGCAATGGATTGGTACGACGGTAAAAATGGCTATACAGCCATTGACTCTCCAGTTCTGGTAATCGCCTTTCGAAATGGAAAAGTATTTTTATTAAGAAGCATAAGCGACGATAATCCCATAATTTTAGATTCGGACATGTGCATCGCCTGTTGCGTATGGAATACTTATGGATCGTTGCTCGCAGTCGCTGGCGCTTCGCCGAGCGCCGAGAGGAAGGAGACGAACGTAGTCCGGTTTTATTCGCCCCTCGGCGTGCACATGAAAACCCTGAGAGTTCCTGGCAAGGACATAAGCTGCTGCACCTGGGAAGGCGGCTCCCTGCGAGTGGCCCTCTCCGTGGACTCGAACATCTACTTTGCCAACATTCGGCCCAAGTACAAGTGGGCCTACTTCAGCAGCACGGTAGTCTTCACCGACGAACAGGTCAGCAGCGAGGGCGTCTGCGTCATATTCTGGAACACAGTCAGCAACGCCCGCTACTTCAAGTACGTCAAGTCGCTGATAGACGTGGTCGCGTGTGGCGATCACTGCCTCCTCGCCGCCGAGAACGACCCGCGGCAGGCCGAGGAGCGCTACGTCCTCTACGTCTGCAACGCGATCTCGCTGCCCGTGGACACCAAGTTCCTCGACCTCGAGCCCCGCAGCGTCGCGATGAACGGCAGCACCGTCATCGTCGCCTCCGAGAGCACCTTTCTCCTCTGGAACTTCCGCAATCCGCAGAGCTCCGCTCTGAACGCGGGCAGGCCGCGCCCCGACCGGGTTTACCACGTGGACGACACGCCGAGCGGCCTCGGCGAGCCCGCGGGTGGTAACCAGGAGCCGGACGGCGAGCATCGGCCGAGGCACCGCGAGAGCCCCGTCGCCGGCCTCGCCGACCTGCAGCAGCGCGGCACCCCCGACCCGATCTGCGACCTCTGCGCCACGGACAAGCTGCTGCTCGTCGGCCGGGAGTCTGGCGCGATCCAGCAGTACTCCCTGCCCCAGCTCGCCCTGACCAAGCGCCACTCGGCGCCCCCGCGGCCGAGCAAGCTCGCCGTCAACTCGAACTCGACGAGGGCCGCCCTCGTCGACGGCCAGGGCGTCCTGCGCCTCCTCGACCTGACGTACCCCGGCGCCGGCAGGGAGCGCAACGAGCAGCCCGCGGCCCCCGACGAGGAGGACCTCGGCAGGTTCGAGCGCAAGGACGCCTGGGCGATCCGCTGGGCCGAGGACAACCCGCGCCTCCTGGCCATCCTCGAGAAGAGCCGGATGTACGTGTTCCGGGGCCTCGAGCCCGAGGAGCCACTCGCCTGCGCCTCGGGCTACCTCTGCTCGTTCAACGACCTCGAGATCCGCTGCGTCCTCCTCGACGAGCTCGTCCGGCTGCGGCCCGAGGAGGCGCGCGCCGCCGCCCCCGGGGACCTCGTCCTCGACCTCGAGGTGAAGTCGCTGCGCGACACCAAGGAGCTCCTGGCCCGGGTGGGGCCGCGCGAGGCCGAGGAGTTCGTGCGCGACAACCCGCACCCCCGGCTCTGGCGGCTCATCGGCGAGCACGCCCTGCGCCGCCTCGACCTCGAGGCCGCCGAGACGGCCATGGTCCACTGCACCGACTACCTCGGCATCCGCTTCGTGAAGCGGCTGCGCGGCATCCACGAGCCGGGCCTGCGGCGCGCCGAGGCCCTCGCCTTCCTCGGGGAGCACGACGAGGCCGAGCGCGCCTACCTCGAGCTCGACCGGCGCGACCTCGCCGTGGAGCTCCGGCAGAAGCTCGCCGACTACCCGCGCGCCCTCCAGCTGATGCGGATGGGGGCGGGCGCCGGCTCCGACGCCGAGGTCGAGGCGATGCACGCGCGCTGGGGCGAGCAGCTGGCCGCGCGCCACGAGTGGGCCGCCGCCCGGGAGCACCTGGAGCTCGGCAACGCCCTGGACCGGCTCCTCGACTGCCACTACCACCTCGAGGACTACGAGGAGCTGGCGGCGACCGCGGCCCGGCTGCCCGAGCGCTCGGACGAGCTGCGCCGGGCGGCGCGGCTGCCTCGCCTCGGTGGGCATGTGCCAGGAGGCGGTGGCCTGCCACGTGCGCTCGGGCGACGTGCGCGAGGCCGTCGACACGTGCGTGCGGCTGAACCGCTGGGACAAGGCGCTGGAGCTGGCGCGCACCTGGCGGCTGCCCGGGATCGGCGAGCTGCTGGCCAAGTACGCGGGCCACCTGCTGTCGAACGGGCGCAGGCTCCAGGCGATCGAGCTCTACCGTAAGGCGGACTGCCCCCTGGAGGCGGCGAAGCTCCTGCTGGAGCTGGCGGCGGAGCAGGCGGCGAAGCGGGTCGCGCCGCTGCGCCTGAAGAAGCTCTACGTGCTGGCGGCCCTGCTGGTGCAGGAGCACCTCGAGCAGCAGCAGCGCCAGCGCTCGCGCTCGAGGAGCGGCCTGCTGATGGGCCTGGGCGAGGCGAGCGGCGAGGACGCCCGGGTCGTCGAGGAGGCCTGGCGCGGCGCCGAGGCCTACCACTTCCTGCTGCTGGTGCACCGGCAGCTCTACGCGGCGGAGCCCGAGGCGGCGATGCGCACGGCCCTGAGGCTGCGCGAGTACGAGGACCTGCTCGACCAGGAGCTGGTGTACGCGCTCCTGGCGCTGGCGAGCTGCGCCTGCGGCGCCCTGGCCACCTGCTCGCGGGCGTTCGTGCGCCTGGAGACGCTGGACCCGCGCTACGAGGAGCTGGCGCTGGAGATATTCGGCACGAGGCCGCCCAAGGACGCGAGGGCGCCGACGCGCTCGGAGTGCCTGCAGTGCAACAGCCTGGTGCCGGACTACTGCACGGCGTGCCCGAACTGCGAGAACCCGTTCGGGGCGTGCGTGGCGACGGGCCGGCCGATCATGGACCAGGCCTCGGCCTGGCTCTGCGCGGTCTGCAAGCACCGCGCGGTCTCGGAGCGCGTGGTCGTCAACGTCAACGGCTGCCCCCTCTGCCACGGCATCGTCGCGTACATGTGAACGCGGGACTGGTGTCTGCGGGTTGGTCTTTGGGCCACCCGAGGTGGCCTAGCCGAGTCCTTCTGTTTTAGGATATATATATATATATATATATATATATATATATATATATATATATATATATATATGATGATAAAATTCTTAAATCCGCACCCGTTCACGGTTTGAAGATCTCACTAAAATATTTATGTAGATAATTAAGAGACTCGAAATTTTAATTTATAGCTGATATATTATATATATATAACGTTTCCTCAGTGCAGGACAACGATATTTAAAGTGTCCTTATTGGATATACAATTCCGTCCAATGTTTGTGATGTATATTATAGATCTCACTAAGCTGTTACACTATGACTATATAATATATATATATATTATACATGTAAAGTTTGATTATGTATAGACAATAATAAATTTTTGTTATAAAATATCTGATGCATGTATATATACTCATTCACATATATATATTCTTTTTACCTTTTCTGGAAGTATTTTTTTTTAACTTACTTTTGTCATAATCTTATTATAATAATAGAAGAAAGATGATATTAGAAAGCAAAAAACTTCAAAATTTATTAATATAACAAAACTGTCTAAAAATAATAATATTTATTATGCATGCAATAATAATATAATATAGTACATATATTAATGAAATTTATCATGCTTTGCCAAATATATACTATACGGCGGCCTTTTAGTTCAATTTCACTACATTTACTATAATAAAATTATTGACAAAGCGATTTTGTAATTTTAAAGCATTTTTGTTCCTGCATATAATTAAAAATATATAATTTATAAAGACTTTACAAAGTAAGTATAATATATTTGTATCAAATACTTTTTATATATATTCGCTTCTAAATACCTCATATATTAAAGTTATGCATATCTAAAATTATTTCGACATTTTAAACTGGTACATTGGTTTTGAAGTTTTTACTTTAAATTATCGATAGAATCAACGCACAGATATATCTAAGATATATAAATATAAGCATGTTTTTACATCACTTTTTTGCGGATAAAAATTCTTAATCGTATATTTAAGTTTTTTTAGCAATAAAAAACGCAGATGTATTAAGAAAACATATTTAAAAATAGGCTAATGCAGATTATGCAAGCATAAATTTTGACCTAGTTTGATATAACTGCTTTAAAAAAGGCAATGGCTTCAATGCTTGAAAGTTACTGAGCATGTAGGAAAAAATAATATGTTTACCAAAATTTTACTTAAAATTCAGAAAATCTCTTTAATATATCTATTAAATTAAATATCTTTTATGTAAATCTGTATTCATCTTACATAATTTTTATTGTTCTGTAGTAGTACTGTTGAATTGTAGTTTTATGAAATTTATAATATAAACTTTTCATAATTTTTTATTGCAAATTGATTAATATAGTATTAGAAGAAAGGTAGTGAAGATCGATCGAAAATAAATGTGAAAATTTAACCTTTAAAGAAGAGATATTTAGATTAAAGTAGTTCCATAAAACTTTTTTATTTAATGATATTATAGTAGTTTTGTTAATTTTAAAAAATTTTACTAAGTAATATACACGTACTCGAATAAAATATATTATATCTACATTATTTATACATCAACGCACATCTGTTACTCCAAAGTTTATATGAACATGATAAAAATATAAATACACAAATAAATTTTGTAGGAATTAGAATATAGTAGTGATTACATTCTTTTAAAAATAAGTACATATATAATCTAATATAATAGATACTTTTGTAAATCAGTTCTCCGTCGTCATCGCCAAATCGCAATTTTTTTCTATTATTTCTCCCCATCCCCTCCTTTCATTCCACTCCTAAGCGCGCTAGTGCGCGTTCGTTCCTAAATCGGTAATCGGCAGATATAGGCAATATTAATATATAGACATAGGCATCGTTAACAATTATCATATTAGGGAGGGTCTCTCTAGTATGCTCTATCTCTGGCTCTATCTTTGTAAAAAATCATGTTCTTTTGAGGTTAGGTTAAAAAACTATTATATTTCTACGACGTATTCCACAATCAGTTAACTAATTCCAGAAAATCTGTAAAACATTGCACTCTAATATCCCGAGACGCGGGAAGAAAAATAGACACGATGAAAGATAAAAGCTGATAAAAGTCAAAGGTTTGTTTGTGATATTTCGTTTTAACCTTATAAGTATTTGGTATACAATAATGACGAGTAAAGAAAACACTGAGAAGGCATAATTGTGGTGTAGAACCATCAGTTGAAAGTTTTAAAGCAATTAGCATCCAAAACAAAATAAAAGTCTTGAAGGGGCTCTGAACGAAGAAATCATAACAACCCTACTGTAGTCTGCAGCTGTTTGCAGTTTGCTTTGCATTTCTGAATTCTGGTTACGGGATCATAGCATAACTGAAATAGTGATCAGTCATTCAAAGTCTCGCGCGGATTGAATTACGAGAATTGCCGTCTCGTCATCGCTGCCGTGTTATAATTGATTATATTAACTCTTTATTTTTGCAGATTTCCGCGTGCTATAGCTGCGCAAACAGCGGATTTCCTCTCCCGTAACGGCAGTAACACTGCGTGGTGAATTGATGATATTATATTTTGTTATTATCTCTCGAGCGCTGAGTCTGCTTTTGATTAGACCGTCGTAAAGGCAAGATTAAAAGTTTTTCGGCGCCTGTTACATAGGCACAAGACACAATCGTAAATCGTGAATAGAGATCTACTCCAAAAATCTGTAGCTGATGTGTTGATATTGGGGAAGGTGTATACAAAGATACACATACAAACATCGGATATTTATTTTCCTTCTACGGTGAGTTTAATGTACATCCTTATATAGTTTTCTGCATTTTTTTTATATTACTTTATCGTTTTATTTTGGTAATAGTGCGCATATAAGTTTATTGTAAAATTTTATTTAAAGAAGTAGGATGATGTAAGTCTGGTATCAAAATGTTTTCCACTGATTTTGTATATCTTTTCTCAAAAGTATTTCAATTTTTTTCATATATTTGTTCAAATTTAAATAATCTGTTATTTAAAATTTTAGAATATTTAAATTTTATATAGAAAAAGGTTTTATGGACAATGTATACTTTTTATCAGCTACTTAAAACTTAAATGATCGTCCACTCATTATCATTGAAGCACTTTAAACACTGCAATAAAATTGTTAATCTGCGGTCAACAACAGTCAGAAAGATTGTAATAATCTAATTATGCTAAGATTGTAATTATCTAATAAATACAGATTAGAGTACTTGATATATAAATATTATAAAATATTAATATATAATCAATATTCTAATCAATATATTCTAAGGTCTTATTTATAGAGTTTACTTGTACTTAATTTAATTACTATACTTTTATATGAAACTTTTAGAAATTTTTATATGTTCTCAACATTGATTATATTTGATTATATTTGATAATAAATTGTATTGCGCTTCTATTTTTTTATAACAGAAAGATATGATTTTAAGTATTAATATAAATATTTAAACAGATTTAATAATTTTAAAAATAATTCAATAATTTAATTCTTGTAACAACTTAATATAATATATATAATCTTCGTTTCAGGTTATGAAAATCACTTGGTATATCTTCATATTATAGCAGAGGCAATTAAAATGGTAAGCAAATTACCACAAGAGTTTCGAAGATATAATCGAAATAGAAACCAATTGAGACATATTTTTAAGGAGACCCAACGTATATTGGAGGTTATAAATCTTGAAAATTTTTTCCCTAAAGGTATGATTAATTTGTATTACAAAATAATAATAATCCTTAATATAAAGAATAATCATAGCAGACATATTTGTTTAATGGAATATTTTACTTGGGGGAGAATTATTGTCAAAGAGGCAGGTCTCGATTGAGCACACACTCGTCTTAAAACTATTATTAGACATTGATAATGATTATATATGAGTTCAGATAAATATTTCTTTCATTTTATATATTTCACTGTTAAGGGGTGATATAAAAAAATTATTTACAAAATTCATTTTATTAAATATTTCATTTAGATTTTTAAAGGGTATATTATTTATTTAATCTGCATCAATTGAATTTATTCTATATTTTAGTTAAAAAATGGTTTTGCTATGTTATTGATACTTTTTTATGTTATTATAATTATTATATTCTGTATAATCAAAAAAAAAATATCTACAACATTATTTTATACTCTCTATTTTTACAGAAAATATTTTTGATGAGCTACTACCTACATTAACTTTCAATAAGATTACTCATATACTTGAAAATTGCCCTGCCATCGTTATTTTTGGTCAAAGTACAAAAGCAAAAGCATCTCTAGTCAATCATTTATTATCAACAGAAGTACTACCATTGTGTGTTGGTCACTGGCGGTGGATAAAAATTGGTTGTGGCCCAACAAATCATATAAATTTAACTCTAGGTCTTGAATATGAAGTTGTAGAAAATTTGGTAGCTAATGAAAAGCAATGGGTAACTATTCCTGTTGAAGATTTGATAGATTCAGGGAATATAGATTCCAACTGTCCTACTGTAGTTGAAGTGAAATTAAATCAACCTACATTAAAAGATGGTGTTCAGATTTTTGTAGTTCCAGATTCAGGTTGGTAATTTATTATTTACTTCAAAAGGAAATAATATGATTCTATTTACAAAGATGCAAAAAGTATAAATATATATATATATAAATCAATTGCATTCAATCTTAATATTTTAATGAAAATATGTTTGTTAAAAAAGTGGATGTACTTATATACATGTATTAGAAGTTATAATTTACTGATGTATAATTAAAATAATTTTTTAATTCAAATAAAAAACTGTATTGTAATAGAAGAATAAAAAGAGAGTAGCGACGTAAAAAGAAGAAATATATATAATAATACTACTCTGAATACCATACTGAATATAATAGCAATGTTAAATGGATTTAAATGAGTATAACTATTTAACAACTAAAATTACGGTCCAGAAATCATTATTCATGAATTTATCATTTTTCCAGAAATAAAAATCTGACAATTTACTTCCTTATTTCGTTTTTTTTGCAATTCTTATCATTGGGTAACTTTAATTCTATAAAATAATACATTTAAAAATTTGTTACATTTAAAGCATACGTAAATGAAGTGTTCTATAAAATTAATTTAATTTAAGTTAATTTTATTCATTAATTTTTTTCTTTAATTTTAGGTGATATTCAGATATTAGCTAAAGGAGTATTTAAAATAATACCAATATTTTTATATGCTTTGGGTGACCAACCTTTATCCAAAGAAAATATTGAAGAACTTAGAAATTTAAAAGAAACGTACCCCTGTAATCCTGTTTTTTTTATTAGTTTGATGAATTTTGATGGCTCAGATGAAGAATTATCAAAATCAGAGCAACAAAAACTTCAAAATAAAAGCGATTTATGTGAATCAAGTTCTGCAAATGAGGATTCAGTTATTTCACTTTCTACTCAAGATGATTCAATTAAATCTGATTCCTTAACATTGAATTCCATGAAAGATGATGACAGTGGTTTAAATTTGGACAAAATTAATTCTCTTAGCTTTACATGGCTTAGTCAATTGAAGGATATAGGATTTTTCGGCGAGCCTATTGAAACTGATCCTAATTCTTTAACATTGAATGATCAGTATGTATATTCCAGTGATTTGCAGGATTCACGGAAACAACTAGGTAATGAAAAATATCCACCAATAAACTTTAAAATTTATTGTCATGATTAAGAATTATTAAATAAACAATTTAAATACAATTAGATCAAAATTTCTGTTTATATTAAATAATCATTATATACAATATTTATCAACAGAAAAGATTTAATTTATTATTAATAATTGTGAATTCCAAAAATAACTCATTTATTAAAATGATATTTTTTAATTTGATAAAAATATTAAATTTATTTACTGTTTTCATTAATAAACAATCTTTGTACAAATATATCTTTTTTGTGAAAAGAAACCAAGTTGCTATGAATTAATTGATTAAATTAATTTTTAGCAGTATTTAAAGTACTAATTTTAAACATTACAATTTTGAATAAAGTTTTAATAATGATATTATAGTTTTATAAAATATTTAAATCATTATTAATAAAAAACAATTCTTTATTTCAGAACAAATTGTACACTTTATACGTAACTGTTTAAAAACTTACCTTGTATTTGTGAGCACTCTCTTAAATGAAGTGCATTCAACCAGTCTGCGTAAATTTATTCTTAGTGCCTTTGATATGGCTCGTGAGATCCAAATAACCCCTAAGCGAATACAATATGCTCAGCAAAAAGAAAATGAGCTTTATTCTAAGCTTATGATGGTTGTTAATGCTAAACAGGAAGAACTTACAGATATTATTCAAAATTCGATTCTAGAGATGAAAGATGAGATTTTATTTGCTCCAGAAGATTTGAATTTGTACAATGATATTCCTTATGATAGTAGTGAGAGAACAGAATGGTCAGCCACAATACGAGCTGCGACTACAGAGGTGCAAACACTTGTGCTAATGAAGTTAGGGGAAAGAGTGGCAAAACAATTAGTTAATTCCGTAAACTGTCTCAGAGATACTTTTGTTGGTACACTGCAGCGATGCCTTCTAAGTTTAGAGAAGAGTTGCGAGTCAGATTCTAGTCTTACAGGTAATTTTTAAAAATTTAATTTATAAACAACTAAAAAAGATTTTCAGTGCTCATAAAATTATTTTGTGGATAATATTTCGAGTATAATAAACAACTTTAAACGTAATATTTTATATATATTATATTAATTATATTAATTATATTAATTGTATATATCTATGATGAAAATATTTATTAGTTTGTAAAGATAAGTTATTGAAAGAAATAAAAATATTAGGATTTTTGTTCCAACTTATCTATAAACATTCTTATAGCGTATTTTGCATTTTTATTTAAATAAAACTAAATATCGATTGAATGAAACGAGTAATTTCTAGATTTGTTTTGATTAAAGTTATTGCTATAAATTTTTTAATTTAATTACTACTTGTATCATATTGATCATATTAATTCGTATCTTATTTAAATTCCACAGCAAGTGGTGCGCTCAAACAAATACTTTCGGCGGCTTACAACGTTGAGCTGCATAACTCATCGCCTTCCCTAGTGCACTCATTTCTGGAGCGAATGCGTCAGCTCCTAAAGTCGATGCCCCTGCCCTGGTCACCCACGCCCACTCTTAATGCAATGTGGAGGCGAAAGGTTACCGTCGACGTACTGAATTCGTTAAGCGCGGCGAGGCTTGCGCGTACGATATCCACACAGTTCCGTGATAAAGTTAAAGCCTCGCATGATTCGTTCCAGTCAGCGCTGAAGTCCTTGGAGAACCATTATTCGGGAAAGCTGGAAAGGACAGAGGAGCAAAGGATATCTATAAGAAAATATCATGCGCCTAAGCTTGCAAAATTGGCCCTGGAGTCAACGTCAATGCGCGATATGGTAAACTTTTTTTTATTATTTGTTTACGAAAACTCTTTAAATCTTTTGAAAAGTAAAATTTAAATATACCTTTGATATACATATCAATAAAATAACTTCCGAATATATAGGCCTTTTTTTAAATCTTTTTTAGCGAAAAGATTACAAATTTAGAGCTTATCACCTACTCTTGTGGACACTTTGTATAAAGATACTTTTATTTTTATTTAATCTGTTAGTTCATTTCATTCATTCATATTATTCCTTATCAACTTCTTTTAAAGATTATTTTTAGCTTATTCTACATTAAATTTAGAAATTGATAAAATTTTTGGTATACTTTTTATTATGATTTTATTTTTAAATCTACGAATTTCATATATAATAATAATTTATTCCATATGAAATGAATCTTACAATGAAGTTAAGTTGAATGTTTATTCGATAATGGAAAAAACACCTGATCATTAGAGATCTTTCAGACTCCTTTTTTATAACAAATATTTATTAATATTTAAAATGTTAGCTTTCTCATTAAATTTAAATATATTTACTTTATATTAGGATATATTGTAAATTTGTAATTATATAAAATTAAAACAATTTAAAGCATCAATGTTACTCTTTAATTTAGAAAATTAACACATTAATTTTAGTTTATCGCCGTTTAATGATAAACTTTTATCTCTCAAGACTGTACATTTTATTTGTTTATATATACACAAATTAAGAAACAATTATAATATACAATAAGTAATTAATCTTCCAAAAAAGCTGAATTTGATTGCTAAATACTGGGAACTGAATAATACTGGTCAGATAAAAAATAGTTATTATTTGTCAATAATTTTCACATGAATATTATTAAATATCTTGTGGCAATAGTAAATTAAATATTAAATATTTACATCTAAAAATGTATAATTTATCTTCAAATTAAGTACTTTTTTTTTAATCAATGTAGAATAATCAATGGTGTATGTAATTTTGATGTTAACTGTAGTGAATTGTAATAAATGCAATGATGATCGTTAATATATTCAAAAAATGAAATATCGTAATTGATATAATTTCGCATTTTACCATATCGTTCAAATTTTTCAGAGAATTACTTTCTGAAACAAATAGTTAAAATAATGATAAATAGTTAAATGTTACAGGTTGATTTATAGAATTACCTTTTCAGGCATGTTAATACTTACATTATTGATAAATCAGTCTGCAAAATTTGTATTATTTATTCACAATGTAACCATCTATACAAACAAATAAATAAACAAATTTTGCAATCAAATACTTTTTTAGAAGCATTTATTGATATATATTTTATATTTTTTACACTGAAGCGTCAAAAATTTTTAATACCCATAATTATAGTTTTTCCATGACCTGTTTCTCGCACCCATAATAACTTCCAAACCAACTGTACATTATGTATTTAAAAACGAAAACTTTTCCCTCTCGATTTTTCAGGTTCGCTACGGCATCCCGCACCAGGGCAAAGAGATCGGCCGGGGCCAGTACGGCGTGGTCTTCGCCTGCGACGGCTGGGGCGGGGCGCCGGGGCCCTGCGCTGTGAAGTCCGTGGTGCCGCCGGACGAGAAGCACTGGAACGACCTCGCCATGGAGTTCTATTACACGCGCTCGATACCGGATCACAAGCGTATCGTGAAGCTGAGGGGCTCGGTGATCGATCACACGTACGGCGGCGGCTACGGCCTCGGCGCGGCCGTCCTCCTCATCACCGACCGCATGAGCAGGGACCTGTACTGCGGCATACGCTCGGGACTTACGTGGCTCGAGCGCATACAGATCGCCATCGACGTCCTCGAGGGCATCCGATATCTGCACTCGCAGGTATTGTGAAAGTGTTGAGTTTTTTTTTTTTTTTTTTTTTTTTTTATCTGTGTACACATTTTATTTTTACATTTTATTGTTTTCTTCGAACGAATTAAATTACAATTTACTCTAATTAATTGGCACAAGACAGTAAGTTAAAAAATTGAAATTTCAAAATTTATTGTGCTTGATAACGATTCGACCATATTCATAGACTTATTGCAGAATCTCACGGTCTGTAAACGTAAGACAACATTTTTATTCACAATTTATAAATTCTAACTAGAATTTAATTGAAAAGAAATTAAATTTTAAAATGTTCAAACTTATTTTCTGGTGCCATTCATTCGATTTAATTGTAATTTAATTTGTTTTATAGAGTATAAGAGTTGAGATTCTTTCTTCTAATATTTTAGTCTTGATATTTTATTTCAAGTAGCTCACAATTATGAAATTTTGATGTATCACATATACTTTCTGCTGTATTTGAACAGTAAAATTAAAGTCTTGTTATTATTAAATAAAGACATTTTAGTTTTCGATAAAAAGCCCTTCAATCTGTGATTTGTCATTGTAAAGAATGTACGATTTTTATTTTCAACTGAAAACGATTTTTAAACTAAACTAAATTAAATTTAACGTTAAATGTGTTTTATAATTTATGACATACTCCGTAATAGAGTTAATATTATATGTCCAGTTTCGTAATTAATTAATTAATAAATCTAGAAAAGGGCTTTTTATCGAAAGACAAAACATCGACATTCTACTTATCAAAAGTCTATTAACGAAATAAATGAAAATTGGTAACATAATTCATTGTGATCAGTTTTGAAGAAAAAAAATATTTTATAATTTGTTTTCAATAATACGATTAAGAATGTGAATATATACTCTGATAAGTCTCATTAGATATTGTTATCTAAATCTTAAAAATTAAATCTGATTACTAAAAGTAATAATTGTTAGTACTATAAACATTATTTTAAAATGCAAATGTGCATGTTATTCATATTTAATTTCAAATTATTTTAAAATGAATATATTTTGCATATACAAGCATAGTTAGAAAAAACTTTTGTTACGTGGGTTTATTACTAAGTTTATTAGAAATAATCTCTAATTAAAACAATGATTTTACTGTTAAACTAAGAGCCCAGGCAAACAAACTTAATACTATTTTTATATTCTTTACATTAATATAAAGCATTTATATATATATATATATATATATATATATATATATATATATATATGTATGTATATTTTAAGTATAAATATACTCTATAAAGAATCTAAGAAAATTATTTCATTCCATTAAACTACATCTGAAAGTTATTGGATCTAGATTCATTATCACGCTTTTAAATATGTTAAATTTGTGGTCAATAAGATCGGCTATTAAGTGCAAAATGTCATATGTTATTTTTTCAGGGACTTGTCCACCGAGACATAAAACTAAAGAACGTATTGCTTGATACGGAAAATCGAGCGAAACTGACGGATTTAGGATTTTGTATAACTGAAGCGATGATGTCAGGTAGTATAGTTGGTACACCAGTTCATATGGCACCTGAGCTTTTATCTGGTCATTACGATAGCAGCGTTGACGTTTATGCATTTGGTATACTATTTTGGTACATATGTGCCGGACACGTTAGACTACCCTACACATTTGAGCAGTTTCATAATAAGGAACAGTTGTGGACAAGTGTTAAAAAAGGTAATTAATTTAAATATAGACGTTTTATTTTATTGCAAGTTAACATTGAAATATTTTTTGTATCTCTTAAAGTATCTATGTAATTTTTTTTATTCAAGCTAACTATATTATTATACCTTGGATATTTTCCTTTGAGTTGTACTGAGCCAAAAATTATTCATTTTCAACTGGCATAAAGTCTCTTTTTTTCTACACTTATAATAAATATATTTAGTGTAATAAGCGCATTCTGAACCAAGTTTTAAATTTTTAATAATGATTTGGCTTTTTTGAAACATTTGTCTTTTTACGAAAACTTTTTTTATTTTATACGAGAAATATTTTGATCTTTTGTTCAGGTATTAGGCCAGAACGAGTAATAATCTTTGATGACGAGTGCTGGAACCTCATGGAACAATGTTGGGCGGGTGAGCCATCTCGACGGCCCCTTCTCGGTGCTATTCTTCCTGTACTCGAAGCCATACAGCTAAAAGCTCAACAACGCCAAAATCCATTAAACGATGCATCAACGGATGATGAATCGAAACTCGTGGCTCAATTAGGTCAGCTAGGGAATGCTTTACCTAATGGAAAATCTCCGCGACTTTACAATAACAACGCCCTAACGCTATTGGAGCCCAACAATCAGAGGGGTGAAGTAGCAAGTCCGCTGTTTGTGCCGAACAGGCGTAAAAAGCTAAACAATGCTGTAATTCTTCGTACTCCTAAGCACCCCGGTTTTCACATGACTAATTTCTTCCATACGAGTATTTGTACAAATTTGTATATACAAATGCACGAATTTTGAGTCACACCCTTGTCACTTTTTTTAACCAATTTTAATGCAGAATTTTTATTGAAATAATTATTTTTAAAATTATCGTTCTCTTTTTGCTATTCTTCAAGATGCTGAGATAGGATATATAATTATTGATTTATTTATTGATACAATTTTTAATAAATAAATCTAAATCCATTTTTATAATATTAATATAATTTTATTTATAATAATACTCTAGTTACAATTTTCTTTAGATCTTTCTATTTTTTACCTGTTTCAATTATCTTATTTTTGTATCTTAGTATTACAGTTATAATTAGATTACAACTTATTACTTTTCTTCCTAATAATTATTCAAATTTATGGTTAGAAATAAGATAGAATTTAAAAGTTTTTCAATATTTAATTTTATATTGCATATAAATATAAGAACTTAACTTCTTTAGTTACTAAGAGATATCATTTGTTTTTGTAATTCTTTTTTTATAAAATTTTTTAATTTTGTGAATTTTTTTGAGCTTTCAAATAATTTGATTCTAAAATAATTTGTTATGTTAAAAAAACTTTTTAAAATTAGAAAATTTTTAATATTAAATTAGCATGCCTAATAATATAAATATGTTAGATCATGAATAAAGTTTTAAATGATAACTGTATAAAACAAAAAGATCTGGTATTTATTAATATTATATATAGACATTCTATTTTAAGGTCAGTTATATATTCGTTACATTTTTATATCTCGACTCAGCATCTCAAGTTTTTTGTCTGTATAAAAAATAGAAAATAATTACTTTTTCTATATCTTGTTTTTGTGTTGTTTTTACTTTTATGTTATATTCATATCAATGGTGGTTGAAAATATTTGATTTATTGTTTTTAATCCTATAATAAGTTTTAAAGCAAAAGCATTATATGAAAAGTATTACACATATTTTTCTAATTTATATTTTAATGGAAAAAACTGTGACATATGTATATAGAATTTATTTTTGATATTTTATCAACTGATTTTAGATATACAAAAAACATATTTGCTCTTATAATCTTTTGAAGAATCAATTTTAATCTTTACTGAAAAAAAGAATGAATAAAACAATATTTGTGTTTAATTAGAAAAAAATTCACATTGATTTTTCTTATATTCTTTTAAATTAAATCATATTAATTTCAATTTTATGTATTCTAAGTATTGTAAAGCCATCAGTATTAATTGCACTACACCATTCTCACAAAACAAACAAATTATACTAAAGTAAATATATACAATTGATATTTCAAATTCTCCTTATTTCATTTTAATTTATGTTTTTAACGCGTATGGGCTTTACTTTGCAAAATATCAATGGTAACTATTGTAACTATATTGATTTTTTAAAATACATATGGGCTTTAAGGATTTTTTTTCTGTTCATACTACACATATTTTTTTTTTTTAATTTATAAAATCAATTAACCTGACACCAAAATGTTAAGTCTAAATTAATAATTAAAGAATATTGAAAAAAATAAAAAAATTCAACAAAAAAATTATTATCATGAACGAAAGTAGCTTGTCGATATTTTTTACATGTAGCAGTGTTTACTAAAATACTAATGGATGACTATGAAAACCAAAGACTATTGCTGATTCTTTGTAAATTTATATAAATTTATAAATAATGTTCACTGAAAAAGTAATAAAAATTCTTGTGTTTTTACATGCTATTTGTTTATCACATTCCTTTCCAAAATGCTTTTGCATGTTTGTCCTGCCAAGATATTAAATTAAAAAAAATGTTTTTACAAAATTTAAAAAGAAATATAGTTAAAAAGAATTTTGAAAAATTACTTTACAATGTATTTATAAATATTAACTATAATATCAATGCTATTGTTTAATTTTAAATGGATAGTTACTATATTTTTAATATTTTCAGCTTATTCTATTAATACCTGTTAAGTTGATTTATTTTATTAATCTCTGCTACTTATACCAAAATATATGTATATTTGATAATCAATTGATAATAACTACATAAATACTATTATTTTAATTAAGTCTGAATTTTTATTGAAAAAATTTTAATTTATATAAAAATTTTTTGAACCCATATTTTCTTTGAAAATTAAATTTCTATATATGTATATCACTAATTAAATAACTTTTTTAATATTATGATTTTCGAAATTTGTAAAATTTAATATAAAACTTTATTACAGAATATAAAAATTTTGTTAAAATTGGTTTTTATGTAGTACAGTATATGAAATGTTTAGTATAAATAATAGAAATTGTTATTTTTTAAGAAATTTCTGCTATTTATATATCTTTTCTACATTAATATCTATTCCTTTATAATAGCTCTGATTAGATATTATAACCTGTATACTTGTTTTTCTTCTAATACTCCATTCTTATCTGTAACTTGTACGAGATAATTTATATTATAGCTCTTCCATTTAATGTAATTGAATAGCTTTTAACAGTCTATTTATTTTTGAGAATAAAAACTATTAACTAAGCTACTTCAGATGAATATAAAGACTGGAGTATAATATAAATACTTGTTTTGACTCATAATTTATAAATGAACAATGCATTATAATCATCATCAATTGTAGAGCATTTAGATTGGATTTCGTAAATCTAAAAATATAATACATTCATGTAGCATTGCTTATTGATAACTTAATCTTGGGTTAATTAAAATATATTTCTATAGGAATATATTTGAATATATTTGAAATCTTTCTACATTTTCTTTTTATTTTTATAGATAAATATAATGAAAATTTTTTAATCAATTTTTCAAACTAATCAATTTTGAGACCTATATTTATTTCTCTTATCTCTACAACTACTTAATGTGAGGCACAAAGGCCTTTTGATTAATAAGTTTATGATTATAGAACAAATTACAAATTTACATTATTTTTTGAACACACTTGATAAATTTGTTTAATCTCATATCCAAATAAATAATATAAAAGTTAGTCAAATTGAAATACTTTCTGAAATTTTTTTCTAAATTTTTTCTTTAACAGGTTTTCAATAAATGATTAAATATTTATAAAAGTATAGCTGGTTCATAGAGTAATATTTTTATAAAATGTTTCTTTTTTGTATTAGTTTTATTGATTATTACATACTATGAGTAAACATTAAAATGAAAATTGATTTAAACAATAAATATTAATAATTATTAATTTTTTTTGCAGGTTACCAAGTACTCAATCAAGCAAAGTAATCATTAATAAATTGAAATGAAGATGGTCAACACCAGTGTACTTCACTTTAAAGTTTTAAGAAGAATGAGACTTTTCCAATACAGCTCCAATTGAGTAATAGTTCACATTCGATCTTACTTTGAAATTTATAAGATATATATTATATATATAGAATTTTCATATACACAAAGATTAGATCTATATTTTATAATTTTCTAAGGCTTCTATATTTTCATTTTCATCATAGTTCCTTAAATATTAATTAATTTCTATTGTAAATACATTTTGACGTTTCAAAAGTAAGCTTAATTATCTATGTCTGTGATAGCTCATTGTGTCTTACAATTATGAGCCTAAAAATTTGTTATCAAACTTACAGAGGACTGATTAGAATAGTTCTTTTTCAAAACCAAGAATAATATATGATATTTTGTATATATTTTTATAATGTATTATGATTATTAAAATTTATAATTACTTAATAAAATATATTTGGTTTAAAATGTGATATTTTTATTATACACAAATGCATTTATAAACATTGAACCACCTACATCCTAGAAATTACATTAAAATATCTAAATTACTTTTTGCTTTTTCTAATTCATATAAAAATTGATAAAACTGATTAAAATTCATTTCTGTAAAAATACATTTTGTTTTACTTTCTTCTTCATAAAGAATTTTTAGCTGCAAAAAATGTTTACCAACTTCATCAGTTCCACTACTTGCTACTGTAACTAAAAAAAATACAAAAATTAAGATTTTTTAATTACTAATGTTAGTTAAATTATATTTTTTGAATCATATATATATATATATATATATATATATATATATATATATATATATATATATATATATACTAGTATACTTATTAAATTAGCTTAAACAGATTTTTTATTATTTTCATTTGTAGTATGTTCAGTTTTATAAGTGAATTCGATATACGGATTTCAGGTACAGGAAGAATTTGAAAAATTAAGTTAATCAGTTTTTTTATATCTGATATATACATAATATAATATATTTCAAGAATGCAAAATTTGTATACATTATTAAATATATACATTCCAAAAATGTACTTACTATGTTTAATAGTTTTTAACCCATGATTACAAAAATTTAAATTTCAATCTTCACTTAATTTTAAGATATATTTTATTTTAATAAATCATATTTTTAAATACCTCCAAAACGCCAAGAAAGATTAATAATTTTATTCATTGGAACATCTTCCATTTCTAAATCTAAAAATTATATTATCATAACCTGTAGTATTCAAATATTTAAAATCTGACTTTGTTTATAAATAATTACATAAAAGTAGACCGATATTAGCAGATTAGTTTAGTTTAGACACCAGTTTTAGCGCTAAGAGGTTATATTTACGATTAAAATTTAGGACTTTACGACGCTGTGATCCACTTTGACAATAATCAGTACATGGTATAATCAGGTACAATCTGGTAAGTGGTACCTGCTCTGGTACTATCAGGTACTCATACTATACACTAGCTGCTATCAGCTGTTATCAGCTAGCACCAGATATAGGCTGCTGTAGATAAATTTAGTGCTCATAACAGTCGTATAGCTGATTTTGGTTCAGATTTCGCAATTTCGCTGCCATTGTTTTTTGAATATTCACTCAGAATGTACAATCAATTATAGTTAGCAGTACTAGACAATGTCTTGATCGATATAATTTTGAGATAATTCACTTGCTAATTCACTGATAATTAACTAACTTAAAAATCGATTTAAATATTTAAATTGTTTATAACAATTTAAATTTGTTAATAATATTCTTTGAAGTTTTTTTCTCAAAGATTATTCTTTTTTCTTTAAATCAAACAAAAATTAAGTTTATAGCTTATAAAGGACCAAAGTTATGAATTTTTAAGCAATAGTCTTTAAGCCGAAAATCACCAAATTTGCAAATATTCAATCCTTTCAATTTTTCAAAAATTTAACAAAAAAGCAAAATACTCTTTTTTCAATATAGAACCGGTATAAAAAGTTTTAGCTGCATCAAAAATTAATTGAATACAATCATTGCAATTTATTGCAATGAGAAGTTCACGATTTCTCGCTTTTTTTGATAAACAGAATGAATAAGAATAAAGATGAAAAGAATAATAAATCAACTCATCATATACCATCAGAAATTCAAAACCATAGCGATCATTTCAGAGCCAGATATGGCGCTATTATATAAATAATCATTGAAATATATTATGCTATATGGGTACATAGGAATGATATGAGTTCGAATGCGATCCTATAAAAACAATATCAAGAGGATATATAAAAATATATTCAGCAATAAGAATTTATATTGTAGACTGATCAGTATCATGAAATCTGGATATCTGATGATATCAGAGATATGATTACATCACCATTATCCAATCAGCAACAAAACAATCATCTGCAATTATTAAGATTATTAGTATACCTGCGATCCCGCGAATCCGCGGCCTGCAGTCTACACGTTGTCAACTAAAAGTCAATCCCACGAGCATTGATTTGACAGTTTCAGTTTCCAATATAGAATCAGAATCCGCTAATATGGTTTCAGCTGTTTCAGTAGGTTTCAGTTTCAGGTTTCAGGTTCAGCTGGTTTTAGGTTTTAGCGTTTTCTAAAACGTTTCCAAAATAAACGAGATAATCAGATAATAAAGCCTAAGCACTTAAATGAAACTTTATACTTATACTTTTGTTTCTTTTTGTTTCATTTTTTAATGTATTGCAAAATTGTTACTATAGTTCAAAGTTTTAAATTAGAAACAAAATGCTTAAAGAATATTTTCTTCAACATCATGTTGAAGAATTTCAAGAAATATTAAACGATCCTGATGAGTTTAAATGTTTTTCAATTCATGTTGAGTAAGAGAAGTATTTTACCAAATATTATTTTATAGTATTGAATTATAAAAATTTTTAATTTATTGACGAATATTTGTTTAGTTTCATAGTCCTTTTTGAAGATAATGCAGAAAATGCAAACAAAATTTTAAAACGCCCAAGACAATATTTACCACTGTGTGATTCTTCAGCTATAGAAGTTCAAGAAGAGCTTGCTGAACCGAGACAAATCATAAAAAGGAAGGTAATTACAATTTAACATGTGATTAAATTATTTTTCTATTATTTTTACTGAATTTAAAATTAAACTTCATAAAAAATAATTTATTAGATTCGAACAAGAATACATGGGGTTCCTGAAAGTATTGATCAAGCAGAAATTGGAGAATTAGTATTTACAACTGGATTTGTAGTTAGAATTTCTCAACCATCTGTTTCAATTGTTGCCAAACATCTGTTGTGCAAAAAGTGCAAGCATATTACTATCATCAAAGTATGTACCTAATTTTAAGTACTTAATTTTAACTTATAAGAATTTAGTAATAGTTAAATCTATATTGATGTAGTATTTTAAAAATATGATTTTTTCAGCTTGAATGGGAAAGAAGTAAATTTCCAGATGTAAAAGAATGTGAAGCTTGTAAAAAGAAAAGTTTACATCCTGAAACTTCCTTACATGAGCAAGAATGTGCAGATTATCAAGAAATTAAAATTCAAGTAATCGATTCTTTATATTAAATGTAATACTAAGCTAGACTATCTAATAAATATAGATCATGAAATTTTACATAAAATGGAACTTTAACATAAATGAAGTCTTATATTAGCATTAAATTTTATTTAAATTTTTTATAGTTTATTTTTTTATAGAAAATAATATTATTTTATATTTATAATTTTAATAATTATATTATATTTATTTGAATAATTTTCTTCTTTAAAAATGTGTCATCTATTTAAAAAAATAATTAGTATTTTTAAATACAGAAAGTGATTTATTTAGAGATTTTTGTTGGAATTTATATATAATATTAGAATTTAATAAATTTTTTTTTTTCAATTGTTATAGGATAAATCACAAAGTGCTAACAATACAATAACAACTGCTTTACAAATTATTTTACTCGAAGACTTGGTTGATAAATGTACATCTGGAGATCATGTTAATATAAGGTATCTATAAGGTGTTGTTGTATTACATTATAAATAAATTATTGATTTTCTTTGCCAAAAGTGGCTTTTTAGTAAGAAAATGGAGCACTATTACCGAAGGCTCACGAGCTACATCTACAACATTTATGATAGCTAATAGTGTATTAGTTAGGAGAAAAGTTGCAGAATCAGACTTTTGTATAAAAGAAGTTACAAAGATTTTTAAAAATTATTGGAATAATTATAAAGATAATCCTTTAGATGGGAGAGATAATATTCTTGCATCTATATGTCCACAGGTAAAACTATATAATGTACATACTTTCACAATTATTTTTTTATAATTATACTTTTTCTATTTTAATTATTATATAGTTGTATGGAATGTACAGTTTAAAATTAGCATTAGCTGTAATCTTAGCTGGTGGTGTGACAAAAACAACGAAATCAGGTTTTGTGTTTTCACATATATTTAACTAATATTTAATTAATTTTCATTAATTTAATAGTACTAGCTCTTTAATAGTAGAATGATTTATTTTTTAATAGGGACAAGAGTGAGAGGAGATTCACATTTACTATTATGTGGAGATCCTGGTACAGGAAAATCTCAAATACTTAAAACAGCAGCAAGGCTAGCTGCTCGTTCAATATTAACAACAGGTGTTGGAACTACTGCTGCTGGGCTTACAGCAGCAGCAGTCAAAGTAAATTTTGTTTTATTAATGACGAACTATAAAAATATTATTGATGTATTTAAAGTATAAAGACATGAATTTTTATATCTAGAATTAAAATAATTAGTATTTTAATAATAAACTAAATTGAATAATTTCTATTTAAGGATTCTGATGGATGGCATTTAGAAGCTGGTGCTTTGGTTTCAGCAAATGGTGGTGTGTGTTGCATTGATGAGTTAACAACAATGACTACTAATGATATGGCATCTATACATGAAGCAATGGAACAACAAACTATATCTATTGCTAAGGCTGGTCTAGTCAGTACTTTAAATTCTAAATGTACAGTTATTGCAGCTATAAATCCAATTGGTGGTCGGTTTGTTGATGGTGAAGAAGTAAAAATGCGACTGGGTGGTCCATTACTTTCTAGATTTGATCTTATTCTTTTTTTAAAAGATACTCATGATCCACAATGGGATGAACTAGTTTCAAGTCATATTCTTCAAAATTCAATGTCGAGTGGTGATTATGGAAGTCAAATGTAATTTTTCTAATTTTTGAAAAAAAATACTATATAAAATGACAATTTTAATTGTTTTTTTTTATACTGTAGAACATACAAAAAATGAATTTTTTTCTTAAATCTAGTCTGTAGATAATATTTTATATTTTTCTACTTAAACAGTACTTTTAATTTATTAATGTATCCAAAATTTTCTTTCATAATTCTTAATTATTATTAAAATAATTCAGGAGCTTAAAAAATGATACCAACTACTCTATATCCGAAAATATGCAAAAACTTAATACTTCTGGCGTTGAGAGCATAGAAATGTGAGTATTTTAAACTATTTCAATTACAAAGATTAGTTTTGTAACTATGAATAATTTTAGAAATACTAATGGAAATATAAGCATCTTAAAAACTGATGGTCTGTGGGATGAAAGGACACTTCGCGAGTATTTTGCGCATGTACATACATTAAAACCAGTACTAACAAAAGATGCAGAAAAGATTTTATGTTCAGCATATCTTTATCACAGACAAAGACGTGAAAGAAAAGAAGAACGTACAACTGTTCGTCTTATGGATAGTTTAATCAGGTTTAAGAATAAGTCATAAAGAACTATTTTTGACTAAAATCACTTGTTTGTAATATACTGTTTGATATATAACATTAATAGAAAAACTATTATAGATATATAAATATAATTTCATTTGTAAAATAAAACTTTATACACACACATTTATAGCTATATCTCAACTTCTGATTTCAGATTAGCAGAGGGACATGCAAAACTTATGTATAGAACGGAAGTTCTTGTAGTAGATGCAATTTTTTCTATACAATTGATAAATATAACAAATGAAGTCGGTAAAGAAAATTATAGGTTTCCCATTGACTCAATGGCAACATACAAAGAAGAAGGTTTGAACAATTTTTATAACAAATAAGTTTAACTATTTGTAATATTTTGAAAATATTTTAATAACTCATCTTATTTGTTTGTATACAAATAAACTATTATTTCATATAAAAAAACCTCAAAGCCACATTAAAAATAATAGTTATTGGTTTTTAGGTGCAGAATTACTTAGTATGATTAATTTAGATAATATAGAACTTTTATAAATAAACAAGAAGAAACTAAAATCACTTTATAATAAACATTTTTAGTTTTTACATATTTAAAAAAAATCATGTGAGTATACAATAGTATTTTAAATTTAATCAACTTTTATTATTTTATATTTAATTAGAAAATTAACAGTATGAGAATCGAACATTAAGATTATATATTCTCATTGGTTTGCAGTACTTTTATGTTACTACTGCAAATGGACAGTTGCATGCCACATGAATTTTTATTGGCATTGCGTTTGACTTATTACAACATAGTACTAGGATTATTTTTTTTTTTAAATCATTAAAATATTTACAACATAAAATATGGAATGCTGTTGCAACACGAGAACAGATGATTTCAACAATTTAATGCTTTAGAAATAAGATACAAATGCAACACAACGGTTTTTTTAACATAACATTTTTTGATAAAGTTTTAAAGAATAGATGAAAAACTTATATATAATACACAACTATTAAAAATATAAAAGAAAACAAAAATATAAAATAAACTTTTCTTATCACGTTTTCTCGTCGCAACAGACATCTTACGATTCTGCACAAAATATTTATATTCAGCTTCTTTTAATATTCTCTTTTTTCAAGCATACATAAACTCTGGCATACATTTATGTGGCCCATGATGTTGCGTGTGGTCCATATTTGATAGTAAATGTATTATATGCTGAAAAACAACACGTTTTTTAAACAACTCACTTATTAATAATGACTTAAATTATTTATCAAAGACTATATAATAATCGTTACAAATTTTTAGTTAATATTTTTTAAAATAAATATTAATTTTGATTGAATACTTTCTAACCTGCTTTACCTGAACAAAAATGTTTTTTTTTTTTCATTTTCTCTCTTTTTTAAGATGTTGTAGCAATCTTAGTAGCGGGGTTGAGTCATATTATTGACTTGAGCTCGAACAGCAGTAGCTGCAACATTTGACGCTGCATTTTGCACATGTTCATTTCGTAGAAATGTTGAAGTAAATTCTTCCTGAGCCTTTGAGATGCTTGCTCCTGAACTGCGATAGATTCGATGTACCTATCAAAAGTTACATAATAATTATTGTAATAATAGTATTTTAAGATTACGCTACTACTGTTATGACTGTTATTTCAAATTCAAATGTCTGCTAATTCATTTAATAATTAATAATATACTTGAATATGATTTATAGAAATCATTGCTTAAATTAAATGCTTTATACTATATGTTTTCTAGCATATGTTACTTGAAGTGAAGTAAAACATTTTTATTTAATTTCTTTTTTTTTAATTTTTACCTTTGTAAGTAGTATAACATCACCAGTTGCTGCAATAATAAACGTGATTGCAATGCACAGCAAAAGCGTTCCCATAAACATGTCTTTTGCTGATGATTTAAATGTCCCAATGGCTGTAATGATTCCGCTAAAAAAAGTTTCTGAATTAATTTATTAATAAAATATTTGTGAATAATCAAATGAATCTTAAATAAGCCTTACCATGTTCCAGATCCAGGAATTCCAATACTTTGAATAACTGTTACTACAGTTTGGAAAAAGAATACAAAAAAGAATACCATAAAATTAATGGAGCTGTCACTCCTGGAAAAGAAGATTTATTAATTTATTTTGTACATATTAGCTTTATACTTTAATTTTATTTAATGCAATTACGTACTTGAAAGCTTGATATGCTGGTCTAAACCAACAGACAAACGAAAAGGGAATGAATAGAATAAGATAAAGAAGACCCAATCCAAAAGTTGTAAAATAGCTATAAGCCAGCATCATTGCAAAACCGCCAATTACATTTAGAATCAATACCAGTCCATGAACTGCAAATTAAAAATATTATATATTACTATTTACTGATTTATTAAATTAAAATTTTTTTTTTGGTGTAAGTGAACATTTAACAATTATTAATTTAATATTAATCAACATGTAACATTTTGATCAATTATTTAAAACAAACTTACACATCCATAAATAATACAATCGTCGAACGATTTGCCGAAATTCAGTTTGTATTTCAACATCAATGTCTTGATAAAAACATGGTTGTACACAACATTTTTCTGGTAGTGGAGGGCAATTATTTCTCCTTGCTGTAATAAAAATAATCTAATTTATTAAACTATTTTTAATATTATTTGTAAATAAAATGCTTTTTATACTTTACTTACGATAATAACTTGTATTATTTATTTCATCACTTTCTTTCCATGTTTGATTTGAAGGTGGCTAAAATATATTATAGATATATATTAAAGATTATTAAAACTAAAGTTTTAGATGCTTATGATAAAATCAAACTGAATTTGAACTTAAACTTACACTTGCTGGTGAAAATACTCCAGTACTTGTTTGAGGAATACTCTGTTGACCACTGCGAGCATAAGGTGGTGGTGCCTCTTGACTTGATGTTTGCAGCATTGCTGGTTGCTGCGTTGTCGTAGCCGTACCTCCATAGAGTGGTGGGTTAGATGCTCCTCTGACTTGTGTGCCAGTGCTTCCTCCTTGGTCCGCAAAAGGATTGTAGTCATCGATTCCTCTATTTGGTACTGAGCTTGCTGCTTTTTGTACTACTGGATCCTATCAAGCAAGGAATGAAATATTAGATAATGCAATCTGTTAAATAATATAATTAAAAATGCTTAAAAATACGTAATTTATTAATACTGTATAATACAAAATCTTCAGTTCTTTACAAAAAATAATAATATATAATAATTTATTCTTATAATTTTTTTACATTAAATTTTTGAGTGCATTGAATGCATTAATCTGCTTTTAAAATTATGTTTCAGGTCTTATATATAAATATTTTTGTCACAATTGATGAAAAAAAAAAAACAAGAATTTTTTCTAAATAATGATTTGTTACGAATTATAATGTAAAATAACATATATATTAATTGCTAATCATTCAATGAAAAACTTCTTTTATAATAGTTAAGACATAATAATGTATTTCGAAATACTATTTTTTTTATATTTTTATATCGAAATATCATTTTTTTTATATATCATAAATTATGCGCATACATATTGTGTTTTCATTATTATGTATAAGTTGTATGACTCCAATTATTAGTAATATGTTATATTTAAGTATATATCATTGAATAATAAATTCCAGAATCATAAATAAATGGAATATACTGATTTTATACTTTTTTTTTTAAATTATCTTATGAAAATTAACACACAATTCAAAAATATAACAATAAACTTTATTGAAAATTCATATTAATTAAAAAAATGATCAAAGAAAAAATATATAAAAGGTTCTAATCCAATACAACTTATGGTTTTTCATCAATGATAGTTACTGTTTTTGTATAGTCAAATGCTTTAATTAACGAAATTCTTTCTAAAAGCTCCAAAACATTTTTCAGCTTCTGATTATCTGAGCTGAGCATAATATATACATCAGAATATATATTCACTAGTTGAAAACTTAACCTACCTCTTCCATAACAGAAATCATTGTACACTTACCGAAATTCCTATTAATTAAACGAAAATCAGACTCAATTATCGCAAAAGAGCACTCGATTCTTTATTACACAGTTGAGAACAAAACAATAATCGACATATGTGAACGCCATTACTTTGCTGCGAGCAAAAAAAAATTCCATCGCCGCAAAAGGCAATCTGGGAATCTGAATAAGGCACGAGTGCAAGTACAAGTATACGAACAAATTAAATAGAATGAGGGAAACTCACTGCAAAGGGATCGTTAACGTTGGGTTCGCCGAAGGGATTCTCGTCGAAGCCCGACATCTTGTAGTTTCTTAACTATTATAGGTTTTGCCGTCGTCTTTACAGCGGTGTATGTTTTTTTTTTTTCGGCGAGCTTTATGAAAAGCCTCTCTCGCACGCTCGGCTAATGCCTCCCTTCCAATCTTCACCAAGTGCACTTTCTTCCTCTCGTCGACGAAGCTGGGGTTAATATTTCAAATGATACGAAACGCCACTTATATTTTATTGCACTTTGTTATCCGCGGGTATCGCACTTCCTGCACGTACATTCATCGCTGATATATATTTAAGTTACGTAGATGGTAATATATATGACTATTTAACTTCAATTCTCCTATTACGTCTTTCTGACCATTAAAATTCTCCCTTTCGGCCTTCGCGTGCGCGCATATACAACAGACGACGTGTCCGCTATTCCCTCCCTCTCTGCCCCTCGTATAATACAGGACGAGAAGGGTACGGAGCAGGTACGAGAGTGTACGCTCATGCACCTATTACATTTTGCGTACTTGAGTTGAGTATGTGTATCGGGTCAGTATGTGTATATTCGGATTTTACGCACAGTAAACCAATTCCATTCAATAATGCCCCGTCTCCGTGTGGTATTGCTCAAAAAGCTTGCGTTGTGCATACGCGCATGCTCGTGTGCATCGCACAGGTGTATTACATTTTGCACTTGTGGTCGTTTACAGGTCATAATATAATATGTACATATGTATACCTGTGAATACGCATCATATATAATAAACCTGCGCCAGTGTCATTCGATCGGCGCATGCTTGCGTTCTGCTTGGAGTGAACGACGAATGCTACGTAATATAGGTATATACATCGGCGGCTGAAAACTTATTAATTGATATACCGGCCTATTATACGGTATATATCTTGATAGATAATATATATCGTACATGCATACATTTACTATCGGACGGCTATGTGCACTTGGTATACGTAACAGTTACGTGTACTCATATAAGAAGGCATGGCAGTAATATATATATATATATATATATATATATATATATATATATATATATATATATATATATATATATATATATATTGATGTATATATGAATGTTGGTAAAAAATCTTCTTTCTTACATTTTAGCTGATTTTGCATATCTGATTTATGGTAAAGAGTTTTATCTAATGATTTTAATCATATAAAATGTGATATATGCACATTTTTTTAAATTTAACACTACATTTTAATTATATACTAATTGTGATTATTCATTTTTTAATAATCTAAGCTAATAGTTTGTATATTTTTGCAAATTTTAATCAAGTCAGACAAATGAGCTTTATATAAAGTAGCTTTTATCTTTTTTTTTTAAATAATTAGCTGTTGTTTAATTAAAAAAGGACGTCTCTCTTTTATTTGATCTAAATTTGATTGATTATAATTTTTAATAATCAAATTATACTTTTTCGTACGACTGTATAGGTTACCCTTAATACACTGAATTTTCACAATTACTTTTCTTTAATTAATTAAAAATCGTTTAGTAGTTTTATCAGTTGAAGTATCATAAGGAGTGCATACAGAGCAATTATTATTTATTCTTATTATTAGTTATTTCTTTTTTCATGTGAAAATCAATCAATCAATTATTTGAATTTCTAATTTTTACTTTTTTCGTTCGAAATTACTATTACTATTCTTCACCTATATCCATTTACTATTAATATCAATAAATTTATTAAAAGCGATAATTTAATATTAATAAATCATACTATCGATTTTAAATTTAATAGCCGGTAATTTATAATAATAGTAATAAGGCGTTTCCCCGGATTTCCGTATAGTTTTATTGTCAGAGATTGAAAGGATTTTATTTCTTCTTTATTATTTTAACAAATACATTCTTAGCTTTTCAAAACAGAGATGATATACTTACTCCGGCATGTTTTACTGAAACGCAATATCTTTTATTATATATACATGCATATTGTAAAAAACTAACATTTGCATTTAATAATTTTCAATAATTATATACTAAAATAAATGAATATAATAGAACAATTAAGCAATTGCTAATAAAATTTTTAAATGATTGACTTTATATTTGTACATGAAAATACACTTTTACTATATATGGTTATGGAAAATATTATGGAAAATAATTTTATTACCAGTTCATACGTATTATGCACCTGAGTATATGTGTATATTAGTTAATGTTTAGCAATCGAGCACTGCTTCAGCATACGAAATAATAGATATTATACAAACCCGTTCGATAGTACACTCTTAATTCTATGAGAATAAATTAAACGAATAATTTGTGTATTTGACGATTTTATTATAATCGGATAAAATAAAATATTCGAAATAAGTTATAAAATTGCTTGGATACTTTAAACAATAGTTTTTATTTCTTCGTCCAAATATAAAAGCATGAGAAGTTGATAAATACACATTATGAACGGTACTCAATAATTATATCGTTGTTCAATAATATGGTTTTTGATTATATATATATGTCTATTAATTATATTACAATAACAATCAAATTGAGTATTTAATAAAAAAAAAGAAACTAAAAAAAAGAAAAGAAAAGAAAAGAAAGAAAGAAGGATCAACGATATAATTTTTAAGTTCACAAGTGATTGCACATTTGCACTTTAGCTGTATAGAACGACAATTATTTACCATCGTATTTACTTTTTTACCCTCTTATTAATGCTTCATTATTATATTTATCAGGTGAAATTATAGGCCATCTTGCTGGATCATAATTTGAAGCCGAAAAGTGTATTCTGAAGACTGTAACAAAAAAACAAAGAAAACATTTTTTTAAAATAAAATTATTTCAATATAACCTAAAAGAAGTAATTATTTTAAACGATTGCCGTTTACTTAACAAGAATACGGCAATCGTAATTTTGTTTAACGATCTGCCTATAGGTATGAAAAATTTACTTTATTAAATATAATGAATTATTATTGTAGATGGGATGAGCTGTTGGCTTGAAATAATAATTTGATAATAAAGGATTTAAATTCAACGAGAGCACTCGGCCAGTTTCATAAAAACAATAATAAACAAATAATAAAGCTTATACGCACATTAAGTTGTGGTAAATCTATAAGGGTTGTTTATGCCTAGGTAAATAATACAGGTATATATGAAATTTTGGATAAACTTATGAGCTAATTATAATTTGACGCTATCGGCTTAGTAGTGGAAAAAGAAAAAATTTATTCGTGTTACTTTCATCATTCAATCTATATTTCAGGGCAATACAATCCGTTGCTCTTAATGAATATTCAAATTTTAATTAGCTTATAAGTTTACCCTCCCCCCTCTAATTTATCCCATATATCTGCATTGTATATTCGACCGTTATAAGTGTACCCTTACTATACTTGTGTATATATATGTAAAATTATTATTCGGTCGCACTCGTTCGCCCTGTCTTCAATCTTCAAAATGGCTTAATCGCCGAAACGTCCGTTGATAATAAAATTATTGCTCTTCCGAAATTAACCGAGTGTTTTGGTTGAATTCAAAGAAATTTAAATATCTTACTTTCTCTGATATTCTATAAATTTTGATAGTAAATTTTTACGACCAGATGGTAAAGCAGAACATTTTTATACTTCAGAACAAGTTTATAATTCATTTATAATTTTTTTTTTTTAAATAAATAAAAAATTATATCTACCTTCATCGTAGTAGAGAGTAAGATTTTATCGTCTTGTTGCATCTCGCCTTGCATGAGTCATATTTAGTTTTATACTTTTTGTTCCTATTAAAAATACCTTTGAACTTTCGTGGTCTAAACATTTATTGTTTTTATAAGAGATCCTTTTTACTGTTAATTTCATTTTTATGCATACTATATATCTATTTATTCCCATATAGCTTCGTTGCGTACAAGCATTTTATTTGTCAAACAATAATTTTGTTAATAGACAATAACATAGATGGTACTACGTTAAAATTCCATTCTGTATGCTCAGTTCATATAAATTAAAAGATAAAGTAAATACAATAAATTATATGGATAATAATATTATTTTATGGAAGCATTATTTTTATAATGCAAGGTTGTAGAAATTGTACAATATTATGGAATAAAAATCAGTAATTTATACATTAATATGTCAGGTATTTAAAATCTATATCGATCGACGTTTTATATTTATATTTATCACCAATAGTCTTAAAATTATTACACATTTTTGTTCACTATTCATCTATATGTACTGCTGATAATTTTTGAAATATTCTGCTTTTGACATATTAGGAATTAATCTTGATATATATATAGAATTTATATACTATCTTGGACCATATTATATTAATCGATGTCTCTAATTGAAAGAGTCCATATTCGAATGTAATTATAAAAATCAATCAATATTACGCACATTTAAAGTTTTTTTTAATTTTTTTTTTTATCAAGCTGAAAATTAAAAACTTTCTCTATTATTTATATATAGTTTGTTACGCGGAAATAAAGATTTACGAGCATTCCTCAATCCAAACCCTGACGACGGTCGTAATTATACATTTTCATGCTTACTAAAGCTTAAACTGCTGCGCACGCACATTGGCAACAACTTTTTACGCATGAATGAATAGCTATATCATACTATATTACTGCTAGAGATGGCATTCGTAAAAAGACGAATACTGACAATGTACAACACTTACAATGTATGAAACTTATGATCGTCTAAACATTCACGCTATATTACTATACGTTTTCATATTTTCATTATTAATTCGGTTGCTCTTTTATAATTTATTGTATATATAAATTTATATTTGTATATATATATATATATATATATATATATATATATATATATATATATATACACGTCGAAGTGTCGTTAATTTACATTTTGTGCAATAGGTAATTAAGTCATGTATAATTAATCATTCGTGATTTTTAAAAGTCAAAATTTTTGTGATCGGTATTAAAAGATTTCAGGGGCGTCGCTCCAACATTTTTGCTGTTAACAGTTTTTTTTGTTTGTCATTCAAAATCGCACAAGCTCCAAAATTCAATGAATTCTTTCGCACACGGAATAATATAATTGAACCGAATAAACAATGCTAATAATAATAAATATTACAATAAATATTTACACCGAGATAAGGATATAAATTTTTAATCACTGTACAGTGAATTTTTCGAGCATAGAATCCAGATGGATTATAAATAAATTATATGCTATGATGATATATGTATATAAATTTCATTGTTCTTTTCGTAACCATCAAGAACTTTCAAGGATTATTTGAAGTTCGTTCTAAAGAAATTCATAAGAGCTCTATAATCTGTATAGTAATTTAAAAAAATGTTAAATGCAAAATTATTTTGGAATAATTAATTTTCCTACAGATTTATTTATCAGTTTTTGTAATAGTTTTTTATACTATAGCATAGAAAAGAATTTTTTCACATACCTTTTTTTGCTAAATTATGCAAAATACGTACTTTTTAAACTGTAAAAAAGTGTATATAATGTTAAAAAACGATACCTCCCTACGTGATGGAAGAAAATCGTGTTTACCTGTATAGTATAACAAAAAGACGTTTATAAGCTATAAGCACACCTTCCGAAAGATAGTAACATATGCTGCCTGATATTAATAATCAAGGGTGGTTATTGTCAGATGATGTACGGAAAAAATTCAGCTGTTGTCTGTTGAAAAAAAAAATCTGTTGTCCGATGGTGAAACTCGCTGATATCGCTTCGTGAAGTTCGACAACGATATTTGGTGGTTTGAAATATACAAAAATTTGAGAAAGATTACATTGACTCGCATAGGAAATTAAAGTTAATAATTAAAAATAAATTAAATTGAATAGTACTTTCAATTAATTGTGTATATAAAATTTCCTCAGTTCCTGAGGACAAAAAAAAAACGTAAATAAATTCCCTTACGTATAATTATCATGATTTAGTGGTTGAAATAGATTACTTGTCAGACATTTGAGAAATTATTTTGTTTTGAATATTGTCATAGAAGGCGATTTGATTTTTAGCTCCCTTCCAACTGGGCGTACGAAACGAGAAAGCATATACTTTTTGAATACTTACTTATAGTATAAACAAATAATATTAAAAATCCATAATATCTTGATTCACTTCAGGTAGAATATTTTTATTTTCAAAAGAATGTTTTTTTAATTCACAATTGATATTGTAAGTATTAAGTGATTGTGGATATTTGTTAATTTAAAAAATATCATTTTCCGAAAATGAGTACTTATTAAATAGTATTATTATTATTAATTCGAAAGTGGTGTAAAAGAAGAAATAATTTCATTAAAAAAAAACCCACAGTATGTCCAATTTCATTAGACAAAAGCATCTTCTGTAAGTATACGCACTGTCAGAATGGAAGAGCGTTGTGCGTGTCTTAGAATTTTTGGGGCTGGATTTTGCGTATCAATTCGTTTAATCTCGGTACAATTCGTTAGCCAGATATCGTGGCTCAATTCTCCTTGTAAGTTAAGAGCATAGCTGCAGTGCTGGTTATGTGTATAAAAGAACTCATTTTAAAATAAGATTCGCACTTCAGTTGACTTACTTCTTTAATATTACTTTTCACCTTCTTATGAGAAGCCTTTTACTGATTATTTTTCTTTTTCTTTTTTTTTTTTTCACAATCATCTAACTATTTTCAAAATATCTTGAAAAATAAATCTCTCATTTTTTCACTGATTTAATTTCTAAAATTCTTTTCATAAACGTTTATCTCTATTTTCCTGAACTGTAAGCAGTTTTTTGCGAAGCTTCCGCAATTTCGTATTTAAGTTTTTACACATGGATTTCTACAAATCTGGTTTTTCCAATTCTCGGATAGTTATATGTATATAGGTCTGGCTCTGTCAGAGGCTAACGCATATTCCACATTCGACGCCCCTTGAAATATTAATCGATCACCACAGCAGATAATACTGATTTTATATCACGACCCGCGAAATTCGCATTATATACCTATACAGCGTATATACATATATATGCGCACTGTTCCCGCAAACGAGACCGCGGTATACATCAAATCAGCTCCCCGCCCCTCGCCCGCCCGAGGGCTATTTTTCATACTACGAGGCCCCGTCGTCCCCCAAGGATTCCCCTCGCCCCATCACCACTCGGCCGCGTTATGATCGCTGCTGTCGTCGCGCTCGTCGCCTGCGCCGGCGGCGAGGCCGCCGCTCTGCTGCAGGTCGTGGAGCCTCTGGCTCTGCTGCTCGTGATTCAGCTTGCGCCACTTTATCCGCCGGTTCTGGAACCAGACCTTGACCTGGGCCTCGGTCAGACGGAGGGCGTGCGCCAGATAGAGACGCTCGGGCCCGACCTGCAATAACCCCGGGTCAATCACGCTTGCGGCGAATTGCACGAAATGCTTCGACTTAGGGAAAAATTATTTCATTTTGGGCTTTTAAGGAAATATTCCCAAGATGTTTCAATTATATTGTCGCTTTTGATGATTTTCCGAAGCCTCGCGCATATTCTGAGATTGAAGAAGCTACGATATAATTACACATTTTATATCTATATTTACATAAAAAATTTATTGAATAATTACTGTATTATATATATATATATATATATATATATATATATATATATATATATAATATTATTTGTTTCAAAAGCAATAATATTTTTGAAACATTTTAGAAATATTTTTTGTAAAAGCCCTAAATGAAACATTTCCTAATCATAAAATCTATATGTATATATATGAAAATATTTTCACAACAATATTTTAATAATGTTTACGAATTAATTATTGAGAAAAATACGGAATTTAATATATTACATTACGAATAAAAAATAAATATTTTCTTCGACAAGCGATAATGTAAATATTTAACTAAAGTAGATACATCCCGAGTGGCGTAGGACACGTAAATAGTTTTTCTGTGGTATAAATCAGTGTCTGTTTTTTGTTTTTGTTTAATTTAAAAAATTTATATTATAATTATATTATAATTATTCCTGCTACTTCTCTACATAATAAAATATTTTTATAAACTGTGTATAAAATACTTTTTAGAATATCATTTTTTTTAAAGTGTTATTTACATAGAATACCATAAATCATTGCAGATCAAAATTTAAACACCTTACTGTCGGAGGAAGCATAATCAGAAGTAGCACAAATAAACTTTTTGTCAAAATTATAAAAATAATAGCAAATAATCATCCTTAAACATAACTGCAATTTCATTGTTATAAAATAAATATTTATATAAATCTTATTTTTTATATATGATTACTCTCGATTTTATTTTTATCTTAATTACTTCTCTCATCAAGAGTAGAAACTAATATCAAGTTAATATAATATCCCAAGTTTCCATAAGAAATGTAGATATGTAAAAAGAAGCAATAAAACAAATCATTAAATAACAAAAATTTTCGTTTTATATACTTTATCAAACAATATGCCTGGGCATACTAATAAACCCAATTTTTTTTTATATCCATTATCCCCGTATCGAAAATCCACGTATAAATAACGAGAAAAATAAGCTGGCCCCGTTAAAAGTTTCGTTCAATCGTCGAAAATGCTCACCATGTACTGCTGCCTGGCGAACTCGTCCTCGAGGCGCTCGAGCTGCTCGGTGGTGAAAATGGTGCGCACGCGCTTCAGCTTGCCGCCGGGGCCGGTGGCGCTGTTGCCGCCCGCGCCACTGCTGCCGTTCGGGCAGGGATTGCTCGACAGGCTCTTCGTCGCGCCCTCCTGACCTGCGATTACGTTTTTCGATTTTGTCCGTTCATTTTGCCAGGGGTTGTATTTGTGGGGCGCGGAAGTTCGTTTATTTATTAAGTCTCGTACGTTCGCACGTTGAAATGCGTGGATTTTTTGTTAAAAGCGTCTGACGCATGACGGTTGAGACGATGTTAATAGTTGTGACAGGTGTTTTTTTTTTTTTTTTTTAATAATCTCCTGTTAATTAATAAAAACGATCGTTGAAAATTCTATACTCGATTATGCGCGTGTGCAATGACGAGTCGGTATTTACAAGAAAATTGTCTTGGAGCGGTTTGCAAATTTGATGCATTAGTCACTGTATATGCGATAACGTGGAAACTTTTAACCAGAGATGAACTTTTGTTCGTGAATTTGTTCATAATTTCGTTCAGCACATTATTTTGCTGGATTTAAAATAATATTTCCGCATCTAATAAACGTGTATCTTTTTTATAAGTTATTGGTCTCACTGACAAAAAAATAATCTACATATATTACATTTTATTTCATCTTATTGTAGAATATCGCGCAAATCATACATCTTGAACTATATGGAAATAGGCTTGATCAACTTTTGAAATTAATAAAAAGTTATGTTTAAAATGATCAAAATTTGGAAAAAGACAAAAGTAAAAGGGTAGATTGCACACGCTTAATGAGAATGTTAAATAAAAAGATGATTGAAAAAATAAAATATTAATAGAGGCGACCTACGCACTCAGAGAATAAAGTCATCGATTCGTTTAATACATTAAATGCAACCGATTATAGACTTTGCTTGCTGAGTTTAGGCTGCTCGAGAGCCGAATTCGATTCTCCGTCGATGTCGAAATTTTCGGAGTTATCGTATTACAGTCAATGTCTACTGTACTTTTGCGTATTATGAAGATATGTCAAAATTTTCTATCCCGTTAAAATAGTAAATAAATAAACAAACAGACAAACATGCTAAAAACAAAAAAAAAAAAATTAAAAAACTGGTAAATAGTCAGGCAGATAGACAAACAAACAAATAAACAAATAGACAAACTAAAAAATAACTAAACAAGCAAATGACTACACAGATTAACATAGAAACAAATAAATAAATTATCGAATTTTTTTCAACTTCAAATAAAAGCAATCTGACTAAATTACTGGTGACTTTATCTAAAAATTGTTATACTTTTTACGATTGTAACTCAAGACTTTGCAGATACTTCAAGATCATATTTTAGATTCTCTAATGAATTAAAAGAATAATGTTAATACGTAAGTAATTCAGTTAGAATGTCTTTAACTAAGTTTATAGAACCTTCATACAGTTCCTATGATTTCTCTCGATATTTCTTTTGGATATTAGATATTTGAGCAAACTCATATAACTGCAAAGTGATGAATCTATAAATCCGGCTAAAACATATAAACGTATTCGATTCATCGATATCCCATTTGAAAATTAATCTTAAAGCCTGAAGATAATTTTTGTTTCCTATGTCGCGTCTCAAATATAAAATAGAAGCATAGAACATTCTCCTCCATCATATTTCAGTTCATCCCTATGAAATAATTCATCAACGTCATCCGTGCGCTGGTCATTCTTTCATTTTAGACCTACAAGATGCTCTGTCTACGTATGTTGAGAATACGAAGACGTTTTGAAACTCCGCGCGATACACAAAAAAAGAAAAAAATTGTATTGCGCAACCTCCGCCCGCATCTTACCTTGATGTTTTCTGTAAGGATGATGCCGTTGATGCTTGTCCCTCTGCCCGGCCCCCCTCAGGCCAAGTATCGCGTCAATGGTAAACGATTTGGCCTGCTGATGTTGGCTGTGCGGCTGATGATGCTGCGAGCCTGCGTGCTGCATCTGGGTTATCTGCGTCAGGGCGTGATGGTGATGATGGTGATGCTGATGAAGAATTTGTGGCGATTGCTGCTGTTGCTGTTGCTGCTGCTGTTGCTGCTGTTGCTGCTGGTGCTGCTGGGAATGGACGAACTGACCAGTGGCCGTGTTGGCAACCGCTCCAGCTTGTTCGCCGCCTACGGGATTCTCGTTGCTGGCGATCAGGTTAGTCTGATGGAAGATGGGATGGGAGTGCCTCAAGCGCTCGAAGGCGATCGTCGCCTCAAGCTGACCGGGCACGGGGGCGACCCGCGACTGGAGCTGCTGGAGATTCTTGAGACTGTCGGTCTCCGAGCTCTCGGCCGCTGGAATTTCGATAGGTAAGGCTCGTCGTACGCAATCGGTGCGTTTCTTGGGGAAGGGATTGCTAATGAAGATGCAATTATTGACAGTGTCCATGTGTCTGTCACTAGTTGCTCTCAAGGGAAGTGTGTACGACTTTTGGAAACATTAAACTGCGATACTAAATCAAATATTACAGCGTAGTTTTATTATCATATATTTGCTATTTCTATATTTTCATTCCTCGATCCACCAACGTTTAAATGTTATTATCGAGATCAATACTCTTGTCATCGTTATTAGAAGATACTATAAAGATTAACTTGCAGTAATTAAGAATTAAATGTATCGAAAGCTATGAGTATTTATATGTTTCTTAATCACTGATAAAGACAGATCATCAGATCTTGATAATGGATTTGGTCTATATTGTGTGAGGTAATTCTGATTATTATCAAAATCAGCTCTGTAAAATGTAGCCATTTAGCGTATTCCCAAGATCTATAAGATAATATATTTTGTGAGAGCGAGAAGGTTAGTTCTTAAATCGTTAATGGGTTCATTCTGGAGATAATGTGAGTTACCTCGCGCGATCCGAGCCAAATCCGTCACCGATATGTGATGGCCTCTACTTACGAGATATAATTACGTTATCTTTTTATACTTTGGTAAAGAACTCTATAGCAGTTCATACGGATAATCTAATCATAAATTTGGTAAATTGAATGAAAGTTTAACAAGTTATATTGGAAAGAAGATGTCTCTTTTTTATATAAAGAGGATTCTAAGTGTTAGCTACCAGCTATAGTATCAATATTGAGTTTTTTTACATGAAATTTTGTTTGGTATGGACCATTAAAATCCTTACGTATTTAACGAATGTATGAACGACAAATTATTATTTATATTTATTTGTTGTTTTCACACCATAATTCTATCCACTATTAATAATACTACTAACATCCAGACTAATATGACTATTCCTGTTCTTTTTTTTTTCATAATGTGTTCTATGATTAAAGAAACTCAGAATCAATTTCTATATAAATAATAGTCTTTTTATATATTTTATAAATAAAGAAGATTTCAATTTCAAAGGGCTATTTCTATCCTTGAACTTACTATATGTAATATTCTATTGTGTAATGATACGCCAAATTTATTTGAATCACGAAGTTCTAAGTTTTTAACGTTACACTAAATAATAAATTTTCTTCCGAATATGTCATTGCTTTCCATATGTGTTTTATCTATGAATATTGAAAAAATTAGTCACAGAAATACATTATAATTGATTATTATTTGAAAAAAGATTCAATTATATAATTGTGATTTTTGTAAAGATATAATTTAAAATACTTTTTTTCGCTGATAATATACAACAATTGTACATTAATATATTGTTTCATTAGAGAGAGAAAAATTGAGATTAAGTCTTTGTTATTTACTATTTTTATTTGTTAATATAATATGCTAGAAAAAAGCATAATCGTTGATATCTAACTTTTACCTAACAACGCATAAGTTATTGCAAATTAATGGCATCAAAATTAAACAGTTAAAAAAGTTAAATTAACAGTCTCTAGACGGTTTATTCATTAGTAAATTACAACAAACGATCGTCCTTCAATTATGAAATTCGGAATTTACGTAACTGTTTTAAGAGGTGCTATTAAATCCGGTAGTTGTCGTAGACGCGATGCCTTTCGAATCAAGTGTATAGAGCCTTTATTGGACAAGTTAGGTCAGCGGACAACCCCATTAGGCGCACGCAAAACTATTTCCCGGCCGCACGTGCGCGTCCGAGGGGGGTTACGGTCGTGATTGTGCGCGCGCGCGCGTGTTACAGTCCACACATATGAATAGGGTAATAATGTATAGGATGGCTATATTGTCTCGCGTGAAAAAAAAAATTTAGGATATATAGATTCATACAGGTTGTAACGCTCACTTTACTCGCGCAATTTTTCTTGGATCATAGCTTCCACCTAATTGTGATTTTGGATTTTTGGATTAGAATTTTCAGTAAGTGACAGTCATTAGTTAAGTTAAAATTCATTCATATTTTCTAATAATGTACATCCAAGTATTATTGAATCAAAGAAAAACATAAGATTTAAATATTATAATGGACTGCACATCCAATCATGGAATAAAATTTATTTTGCGTGTGATGACATCAGTGTATCACAAAAAAGTAGGTTTGTTTCAACAGAATTATAATAACCATCATGATGATAAATAAACATTGAGTGATAAGAACATGTATAATGCACCTCCATTTCATATATCGAGTACTGAACTAAAAAGTACGTTTTGTATTTATCAGGTACTTTTAGGCAATAAGGTATTTCACTATCGTTATGGTCATTATACATGACATTGAAACAGACCAGATCTTTTGTAATTTAATGACTGACTTCATGATATCGGAATTTCACTTTACGCTTCATAACAAAAACGAATCATAAATTATCTAGTGAATCTGATTTTTTACTTTGGTTTATCATTCAAAAATACGAGAAAAAAAGTTTCTCCTGCAAGTATAGTACCTCGAAAAAAATTTTTTTAAAAATCGAGTATCTCTTGCAAGGTTAATACTTAATATATGAAATAAGTGTTAAAAATGTATTTTTGCAATCATGAAAATACTTTTCGTGATTAGATCCCGAAAAATTTTTTTTTGCATGTATTATAAATAATTCAAAAGCATTACAATCTTATCGTTTGAAATAATCAATTTTTGATATAAAAAAAAAAAATAATGAAGTCCAACATCACGATCTGCAACTTTTTCGAATATCAACTAATGATAACCATCTTTAGTTATTAATACTTAAGCAGCTAATTTGAATTGATATACGCTAATATAATTAGGATGACACACATAATTATACACGATAATTACAGATACAAAAAGATTTATGCACTGAGCAGAATTCCTTTTTACTTTCTTAACTCTTTAATTTCTGCGTAAAGCGACTCTATAAACTTGTACTTCATTAATTCTTAAAAATAATTATTTATTAACTTTATTTCCATTACGCTTTATAACGGACGTTTTTTAAATCTTTTAATCATCATAAATAACCGTTTTTAATTCCTTAAACATATTCATTTCAAGCGAGTTCCTTGTAAATTCCTAAAAAAATTACCGATGTCTGTCGATCAATTTCCCAATTCCGCGCAACTATTGAAAAAAGCCAGAATCTCGACTTAATGTACACACACACGCACACACATGTTTACAGACAAATTCGCGCCTCACCCAGTGGAGCGGCCCGCAGCCTGTCGAGGGCGAGCCCGCCGAACTGCTTCACCCGCTCGATCGGCAGCCCGTAGCTCTTGATCAGCTCGAGGTCCTTGCCCGTGGCCGCTACGGCCGCGGCTGCCGCAGCCGCGTGCAGGCTCTTCTGGCGCATCTCGCGGATCTCACGGCAGAAGCTGTACATCGCCTCCTTCTGGCTCTGGAGCTCCTTGCGGAAGGGGCAGGTGGCGCCGAGGCCGCCACCGCCGACGCCGGGTGCCTCCTCGGCGCTCGACGACTCGCTGTACACTGCGGGTATTGGGACGACGACGGCCGAGGGTCGGATATTAGCATGTAGGGGGAGAGTTATTGTTTTTTTTTATTTTATTTTATTTCGTTTCGTCATGTTTTTTTTTTTTTTTTTTTTTTATCCTTAAAGAGAGTATCGGCGAGGCGCGTGCCGAGCTGATTATGGATATTTGATTATTGGACGATGCAACGGTAGTTCAAAAATGATGTAAAGGCAAATGTTAAATTTTACGTTAGACAAATATATGTTATAAATTGTACTTACGTCGACTGTTGCGATCTAAATTAATTATTATTTTTATCGGTCTTACGGTCTTTATACAATAAAATAAAAATAAAATAACCTATATTCAATGTTATTTAAGGACAACCTGGCGAATGTCCGTTGAATATAGATTATTTTATTTTTATTTTTTATCTTATTTTTTTAATAGTACTTGACATTTCAGGGTATACGGGATTGATCGTAAACAAGGCCAGTCTGACTGTCATTATATTTATTGTAGAAAGACTGTAAGAAGGATAAAAATAATAATTATTTTAGATCGCAACGACGTCGACATAAGTACAGTTTATAATATATTTGTTTAATGTGAAATTTAACATTTTCTTCTCCATCGCCCTGCGCGAGTTTAGATCTTTCTTGCACCAACGTTGCACCGGCCAATAATCAAATATCCGTGATCAGCTTAAATTAACGAGCACGACGCAGTTTCATACTTAGTTTACATTTTCGTAGCTTCTCTAATATTGCATCGTCTCGACGGGATGTCGACTTCCCTCGTCTGCCGATCGAGTAAAAATTGTTCCGTTTTGAAATCTTTCCCGTTTCCACGAGGCTGGACGAATCTATTTGCCAATTTTGCGCTTATGTAAAATACGCGTGAATAAGGGTCGGGATTAATTCAGCATTTCCAATTTAGATACAACATTAATTTTGAAACAGAGTGTACTCTTTGCTCGATCGGTAAGACTCTACCTCGGTATCCCCTCAGAACGTCTTACAAAAAAGGAGAACGCGCGATGTAAAGGAATTCCCGTGTAGAAATTTAGTTTGGAATCCTTCACGGATCGAGTTAGTCGTTCCTATTTATAATTGAGATCCAGCAAGGAAACCTTAATAGATTCTACTGTGTGTATGTCCCATACAATTGAGAATATTAGTAGGAATATCCATTTAAATCCTAGCGTGTAAGACTAATTAATATCTAGAGAATTCTATATAAAATTTATTCGATACATTTTTATATCAACTCGAAATTTTATTCCATTCTGTCTTGCAATTAACCGAAATATGAAGTAGAATCAGTATGTGGAAAATTAAAATATGAAGAATATATTTAATCCAAGAAAAAATTAATTTATATCAAATACGTACACATTTCCTTGTTGCCAATAAATAATTGTATTCTATTTTTTAAATATATATTTAAAATAAAATTTGTAATAATTTATATTAGTTTCCAGTTTTTAAGATTTTTACATTATTGATACTATATTATACTCATTTTCGAAGATTTTTTTCTCTTTTTTTATTGTTATATAGATATAGATACCAGATGTATGCAGAGAAAGAAAGAGAGACAGAGAGAGCGAGAGATAGACACAGTGATCATGAGTAACTGAGAGTATATGAATCAGTACGAAAAGTGGAAGACGTGGAAAATGAGTAGAAAGGAATAATGTAAAAAAGAGAAAGTGGGGGTATCGAAAAACAAATTTTTATGCTAATACCTGAGTCTTTGTAGAAGATGTGAGTAGTTTTACGTACATTACTAATGATAATGTTATTACGCTTAAACAACGTCCGACTTGATTTGGACCCGAACCGACGACCTCTAGTTCGCAATCTAACGCATTATCCACTATGACACAGATTATATGTAAATAATTCATAAATATACATATACATAACAGCTCGATTGTACACAGAGCACGAACCATGGAATCATTATCTTTTTGATCCTAGCTAAGGAATCCTAAGGTAACCCTATGTAAGTAAAAAGAAAAGCCATTTAAGTAGATTCAAAATAGAAATTCCCATCTTTTCCTGACATTTGCTATATGGAGGAAAATTAAGTAAATCTAACTAGATTTAATCGAGTAATATGTAAAATATTATGGAAATGGATGAATTACAAGGAACTACTACTCGGATTTAGTGAGTGGTTACCTGTGTGAGGACATCAGAGCTATTGCTAACCAGAATATAGCTTGTACTGGGGATATGTGGAAGATATTTCTACACGGGTTGGGGTGGAAATCCTATAAATGTGTTTATATATATACATACAGACACACGCACACACACACACACACACACATACACACATATATATACACAGATCAATCACCATCGACCCGCTGCGTCGCGTAGTCCTTCGGCTTGTCGAGGGCCATCGGCAGCTCCGGCCCGCCGCAGTCGGCGCCGGCGCCTCGGTCGCCGTCGGCCGCGTAACCGGCGGCGAGGCCGCGCCTCCGGCTCTGGGCACCGGCGCGCCGCTCGCCTGCCTGGCCCTCGGCGTAGGGATGAAAGCCGGCGGCGGGGCCGGGGCGCGCGGCCCCACCCTCCCCGTCGTCGCTGCTCGCGTTGCCGTTCCCGGCGCTGTCGGCGGCGCTGCCGCTGGCGTTGCTGTTGCCGTTGCTGTTGCCGTTGCTGTTGCTGTTGCTGCTGCTGCTGCTGCTGCTGCTGCTGTCGGACAGGAGTTCCTCGGTCATGGCCGGCTGCCGCTCGCCCGGCTGGCGGTCCATGCGCTGAGCGTTATCCGCCGTACCCGCCGTCGTCCTCGTCGTCCTCGTTTCCGTTAGACGAGCCGGTGGGCGGCTCGCATTATCGCCGATTGGGCCGGGCTCCGGTAATTCTTCATTCGGCCATTGTACACGTGGGCGCGGCGCGCGCGATGCGTCCTGTGTTTCGGCAAGCGAAATTTCGTTGATATTAGAGAATTTGTCGCGAGTGCATTGGCGGGGCAGCGTATTGGGATGAGATAGGAGGAATGCGCTTTTTTACTTGTCGGGCGGAGACGACGTTTCCTATGAAAGTTCAAGAATACGGTCTTTTAACGCGATGTGTAGATTTTTGAATTGATTTAGGGTTTTTGAATCAAGTAATTTTATTACTTTTTTTTTTCATTACCAATTAGTTGGCAAATTTTTTCGAAACGTTTTCTTTGGTTCGTCACCCAAAATATCCTAAGACGCGAGAAATAAAATTCCGATTCATCTATAAATTTGGTTAATTAAATTTTTAAGACAAATCATTGTATGAGCTTGTATGGTTACTAGTAAAATCAACAAGGCCTGGAATTATATTTGAATACTACTAATTATTATTATGAATATTAATGTATTATTATTAGAAATATTTGTAAGAAAATTTATTCTTATTATTGCTCTATTATTGAAACGTTTCATGGTAAATAAGATGATAACTTTAGACGTGTTTTGATTTTAGAGGATGAACACGCAGTGAGACAGATCCGTAATACGTATTTCTGTAATCTGAATTTTTTAAGGATTTAGTTTTGATCTAACAATATGAATTTGAGAAACAAGTTTATTTTCTATAAATAATTTTTACAGAATTACTATTAATGCAATAGAAAAAAACATATAGTACAAGGAAAATTATTAGAGAGCTCGTAAAAAGATTAAATATTTCAGAAAAAAATGTACAAGTTGATTATCAAAGTTAAATGTGTGCGAGCACGAGTGTGGGTATAATTATCAAACTGTTACTTATCGCATTGCACGTATGGACCAATAGCTAATTGAGATTGTTAAATAGCATTTCTTATACATGTAACCTTTGATACCACGTATTAATATTTCTCTACTTTTATTACGTATGATAGAGTAACGTACGAACTTTCGATAAAGATATTATATTCAGCAATCTAAAGGGCCAGAAACGTATCAATTCTCTCCGACTATGCTAAAGAGCTCCGAGCGAGTATGCATGCACATATGCGTGTGTGTGTGTGCGCGCGCGCGCGCGTGTGTGTATATAGTTCGCCAAACTTTTGCCGAGAATCCCGGATGTGGAATTTTAATTGCTCAGCGCGGATTCCTATCGCGGATTCCGAGATCCGACATTATTATTATTATTATTATTATTATTACTCGAGCGTCACAATCTTTATCGCCCCATCCGACATTTCGATCATCTAATTGCGCTTTGTCAATTCTAGTCCGATTGGCTTGAAATTTCAAGGAGGTTTGTGAACATTAGCTACTATTGTTGAAAATGTTTTCGAATGGAAACTACACGCGCCGAGATTTTAATGCTTTAATGAAAATTCCTTTCTACGCATGGTATTTGAGATTTATAATTATTTAGCGAAGTTATCGCATTATATATATATATATATATATATATATATATATATATATATATATATATATATATATAGATTGAAATAAGCGCGATAAAAAAATGTAGGAACTTTTTACTGGGTTTTTAAACATATTACATTTGATCATATAAGTAAAAGGACAATCAGTATCATAATTAGGACAGTGTATTATTATTAATAAACAATGAAAAAATGTATGTTTCAGCAACAGGGTCTCACTTACTCTTTTCATTCACGTCATTTAAGGCTTTTGTTTCAGTGGCTCTTATTTCCTTTGACACGCTTTTTATGTACACAAATCGCAAAGTTTTATGGCAACTCAGGACGACCAGGAGTTCGTGTGAATTTGTCCCTGTCCGGCCGGCCGACCCGAGCGACACTCGCACTACTTAGCGCTGTCCCAATAACCGTTGTTTGTCAAACATTCGTCCCTCGCAAAGCACGAAAATACACATCACCAAGTCCATCGGCGCGATGCGATTATCGTCCCGTACACTGTATTCTGCTTGTTTCGCACAACGTGCCGCCCGTCCAGCTCCCGTTCCGGGGGAGGGGAGCGCCCCCTCGCTCTCGGCCACTTCAATTCCTCGCGTGCCCCATCGCCGAGACACTGTCCCTTCCCCCCCGCCCCCCGTGGCCAACGGGGCCGCTTATACGATCGGCAGACGCTGCCGGCTCGGCACGGCGGAACGCGGGGGCGGCGAGCAGCGCAACGGCGCGCATCGTCGCGCCCGAGGATCGTGCGTGCGCGCGCGCCTGCGTGCGTGTGGCCGGGAAGCGCTCGCGAGAGCCGCGCGCCGTCTGGCCCGAGCTCGGGACGCGCGCTCCGCTGCTCTCGTCAGTGCGCGGCCGGGGCGCGAGGGGGGGAGGATAATGGAGGGAGGCGACACGGCGAGCGGGCGGAGGGGGGATGGGAGGGGGGGAGGGTGAGAGATAACGACTCATACAGTGGCCGCGAATAATGATGTCAAACCGGGCGCGCTGCCGAGCTGCGTTCTCGGGCAGCCTAATAATCCTGGCGGGAGGGGGGCGGGGACGCGCGCCGCGCACGGAAAGAGGCCGATTGCGGCTGCGCGTCGAGAGAGAGAGGAAGAGAGATAGAGAATATGTGGTATAAGTGACGCTGTAAGCGACGGTCAGCCAGGGCGGTGCATTTTTGACACACCCGCGCGTCGGAACCGAGTGGGGTAGGGGTTGTGGGGGGGGGGGGTGGATGACGATGAATCAGGAAGAAGAAACGGGTTGTTCAGCTGTTGATCGGAGGTGAGTAAGTTTTGGTGGGCGAAGAATGATTTTTAAGCCTTTAGACAGAGGTGATTGTACCCCCCTATAATTTTTCAAAATATAATTATATTGAATTTGCCATTGATAAATGTGTATGGATAGTTCGAGATACATAATCCATATCAATAGAGTGATCTTTATTTTGGTATTTATTGTAATACTTCTGGCATTTTTTGTAAAAAATTGCCAGTGATACGATCCACGTAGGGTCAGACATTCTGCAAAATAAGGTGTATTTTTGAGTTATACAATTAAGATACTAATGAATTTTATTTAAAAACTTTTTAAAACGAATGTAAAAAATAGAATTGCTTGGTTAAGAAAAGCTTAATTATAATGTAATATGATATAATGCAAAAAAGTCGTAATGCATTTATTGATTTTTTATACGTTTTCAGTATATTAATAAACATAATTTACACGTTTTATGACAACAATTTAGAAATGGAGTAGAATTAAATATTTGGACAATAATGAAATAATTAACTTTTTAATTAACAAAAAATCTTAGAATTTTTTTATCTTATTATAACACTATTCATTTCAAAAATGTCAAAACAGACCATTCGGATTCTTTTAATACATTTTTTTGATTACTTTTATCGATTATTTTTTACTTTTTCTTTAAGAAGAATAAGAATGGGAATATATATGATAGTAATAACAGCAATATTTCATAATGATAATTAATATTGTCTTAATTTATATGACCGAAATTACAAGTAATGTACGTGAATTTAATTTGATAGTAAAGAACTAAAATGCAGTACTTTTTCATTTTACAATTCCAAGAACATTTCTCTTTTAATAGCTATCAGTTTGTAATTTGTCTAGAAAATCATTAAAATAGAAATGAAAAAAAATTGGACGTAATTTTGATATTTATCATTCAAAATTCTTGATTTTTGACTTAGAATTTCAAGAGGACAATATATTATACATTGAAAAACTTCCATTTTCAACTTTTACCGTAATAATTTCAACATTTTTCCACGGAAATAATAAATATCCCGTTATCATAAATCTTAGATATGTGTTAGAGAACAAAAATGATCACAAATGAGTTCAGCCTCTGAATCCCAAAACTTACGACGCGAGTCGACCAAAATCACCGTTTTCGGGACAATAGACGGCTTCATCTACCCCCTTCCCTTACCGCACCGCGCCAACCCTCGGCTGCACCTCCTTCATCCGCGGTCTATCATACACCTCTACTTACACAAGTACACGTGCACCGACACACGAGCCCGCGCGCTCAGCACAGCGTATATAAACCTTCTCCAAAAACCAAAATGATTTTCTCACTCCCTCTTTAACCACCCCCCGCCCTCCCCGGTGCACTTCCTGAGCTTATCGGTCCGAATGAAGACGCCTACATGTACGCGGCGAGACTCTCCGTCAGGCTGACCGTACGGCGACCGTCAATTGACTACCCCACCACCCTCGACAGGGGCTCGATTGCTCGCTCGCTCGCACGCTCGCACGCGCGCTCCCTCGCGTCTCCGTATCCTCCACCAGTTACCCTCCCAAAGCCCTCCCCCCAAATGGACCCTTTTCGCGGCGCGGCCGGTCAATATTTTTTCGACGCGCCCCCTCGCCCCTACCTTTGCCGAGCTGTTCGGCTTCATTGGTGGAGGCGCGCCGGCGCCATGTCGCGTCTGCCCGCCGTTGGCCACGCCCCTTCCCCCACGTACACAGTGTATAGACAGAGAGAGAGAGAGAGAGAGAGAGAGAGAGAGAGGAACTGAGAGAAGCAGCGAGCAAGCGAGATGCTCACGTATAGATTTATATGTACGCCTTTATAATACGCGGAGAGAGGGAGAGAGAGAGAGAGAGAGAGAGAGAGAGATACACAGAGGGGTCATTTGCGGCGCGAGTCCGTTATGCTCGGCCGCTGGATTCGGTCGCTTAATTTTTTTTTTGTCCGAGTACTTGTTCCCAAGGAGAATAGTAAAAGTATCCTTGAGCGGGGCGGGAGGGGGGGGAGGACCACGAGATTAGCCCAAAACGAGGGAGCCTCTGTATTATTCCCAGCGGAGGTTCGTACGGATCGACTGGGATCTCGGTACCTTTGTTTTTTGCCGCCGCCACAGAGGGTCGCGCCGTCATATTTCTTTGGCGTACAATACGTAAAGGTCGTATTCCGCGTATTCTGATTGGTCGGGCCGAGTAGGGGGTGTCGCTTATTTTGATGGAATTTTGTCGGGGGGCAGGTCGGAGGAGATATTCGCAAAAATGAGCACGGCTCTGAAAAGCTCGCCAATGCTTTGGTCCTTGGTTCGGGAAGCAGTGCGCGAAAGGTCGTGAAGAACGTAACCTTAAAAATTTTTTTACAAGTTACGAGTTCGAATTTTTTCACTATCCGAATAAAACTGATACGCGGATACCTGAATCAAAAAAAAAATCCATTTTTCAATATTAACTTAGAATGAGCTATTCTATGTGTCCACCATTTTCAATTAAGTAAATATAAGAAATATTTCATAAATAACAATGTCGAAACATTCTAGAATTTTTTGTCCGCATTTTCGTACTTAACAATTAACGTGAAAGATCAATTCTTTTCTCAAACTAGAAAAGTTAAAATTTTGTCCGTGATTAGATCATCGACCGTCCATTTTCTTATTCTTTTCAGCCATTGGGAGAAAACCCAAATTAATATCGATCAGCCCTGCGCTATTCAACGCTAAAATATTCTATATATAAAACTAGAGAGAGAGAGGGAGAGATAAGATTTTATCGCTCGGACATGCTTAAATACAAAAGAAAATTGAAATCATACTAAATGCGAATGAGATCGAAGACTTTATGCGACTAAGTTTGGTAGGCAAACTTCGAGTAATCTTTAAGATAATGAAAGAGGATAGAAAAAGAATGAATTTCTTGTGATGTAGAGAAAAAAAATTACAAAAATTAAGCCGGAACAATGATATCGACAATCAGAGTAGCGTTTAGTTACTAAGTTTTCATCACAATTTTATGTACAATTTTTTATAATATCAGAAAGCATATATATATATTAGATCTAAATAAATGAATTTATTGGGTTCTATTGCTGTAAATATGCAATCTTCTACATGGTTAACACTGTTATAGACTTGTCATTCAAGTACCATTCAACGACGATAAGTCAGATGCATGCTTTCGGATTAGTTTTTTATATACATCATAGAGTATTGTCAGGAATTCTCGTTGTATATCAACGTTCTATGATATTTCTTCGAATTTATTTACTAATTATTCAATTAGTTAATTTAACACGAGGTATTTGCAAAATTTACGTGTACTTTGTAATCATCATCTTATATGTAACATCGATCTCAGGACGGGATTTTACAGTACACAGATCAATAATTAATTCTGAAAAAATCTATTTTTTGAAATAGACAATCCAAAACAATCTGGTAAGTAATTTTTTTCCGTTTTGTCAAGATATCATTTATAAATTCGACAAAGTCTCACGTTCCATTCTATGGTATTGCTTATTCACAATATACAGCTATTGTGAATAATAATTCGTTCTTATAAATAAGGATTTACTATGTACCTCTTTGAACCTGTCTTTGTCTGCATTCGTCAAATAGAATAGTACTAGTTTCGTAATTTGCCGTTAATTGTCCTTTAATTACGTGTTGAAAAAAATTTGCTGCTCTATGGGTTGTTTATGGAAAACATCATGGCAAGCTAACTTCCATGGAAATTCGCTTGGCATCTTCACTCTCGTCAAACATAAGGGAAATTTTTTAATTTTTGGAAGTTGTCAAAAAATTTTGGCATTATTTTTTTGATAGTTATCCACTAATGATTTTCTTAAGAAAATAATTTGCCGATCTATTGATTCCCGAGAAAAGGCCATGCCGAGCTACCATATCTAAGGTATTCGTTGGCTTACCCCCATTAGAAGGAAATTTACAATTATGGAAAAATATGACAAATTGCATAATTTGCCGTTCGTAAACCCCTAAAAGAATCCAAAGTCAAATTTTCAATAAAGGGGGATGGAATAATGGTAAAACTCCATTAAAGGAAAAACTGTGGCATAATTTATTGTTAGTTCAATAGTTGTCGCTGGAACCAATAGAGCGGCAAATTATTTTATGGAGGCAATCGAAATTTTTTTTCTTTTTTTTTTTTTTGATATTTCAAACTAGAGGTCTTTTGAAGATTTTAAGAACAGAAGTTACCTTGTCATTGTGCTTTCATGGAAGCCCATAGAGCGCCAAATTGCGTTATGGTAGGGGAGGGGGTATCGGCAGCGGTTAATTAAAAGCAAATTATGACACATATTGGTCAACTGCTTGCGTACTCTTTCCGCGGAGCTACAGAGATAGCTTGCCTTGGGAGCTTGATTTTACGCTTGATAGCATTTTTCTATGGTCAGTACCCCTTGTCACAAGGATGTTTTTGAAAAACCCATGGAGCGGAATTTTTTTTTTATCGAAGGTACAATTAACGGTTACTTGACGGGAAATTATGGATACGGTATGATTAAGTTTGATGGAAATTGTCGGGCAAAGTTCAATCAGGGTTACAATATCGATATACCGCAATGTATATAATTTGTCTGACAGCCTAGTGACCCCCATCACTGCTAGTTCAATCCACTTGTAAATCTCCTCGATCTACTAATGCTTCTATGTAGATAGACAGACCTCGACGACAGCATCAGAGTAATGGAAAAATTCTCACCAATGAGGCATAGAAAGCTCTCCCTCTCTTTCTCTCTCTCTCTCTCTCTCTCTCTCTCTCTCTCTCTCTCTCTCTCTACTCTACTCTACAACTGTTTATTTCATCTGCATTGTCCATTATGCATCTAATTCGAAGATTTAGGTGAGTGTGTATTTATGGTATACAATTGTTTCAGCAAATCGATTTTCGTTATCCATTTTATTATGTATTTGTATGTATTTTCTTGTATTTGTATGTATTTGTATGTATTTGTATATTTCATGTTATGTATTTTCTTTTATCCGTGAAACCGACAGTCGCGTAAATAAGCTCGGTTAAGTAAATATGTTAATCAGATATATTTACGCCCTGTTTTATATCTTGCAAATGGCCAAATCGCCGAAACAGCTGGCGATATTTATTTTTAATAAAAATTTTTCAAACTTTAACCGAATATTATCTATTTAAATTCATTAGATGTATAATTGTATTTAAACTATAAATTGTCATTTTTTAATGAATTTGTTTTATTCGTCTTAGTTTATTTTCTACCTGCGTTACTACTTGTGACATTGACAAGGCTTATTTAATATGTGGCATATAGTACTTAATGTTGCTTGTTATTTTATATTACTTTATATACAGAACTTTTATTTATCGACGATATATCGAATGTAACAATTTGTTATTTATACTTTGTAAATCATTATAGCTTGTTTGTATCTAAGAATGCAAATAAATACACATGTTTCTTTCACTCTCTCTCTCTCTCTCTCTCTCTCTCTCTCTCTCTCTCTCTCTCTTTACTGGCAAAAGAAGTCTAGAGCTCAAAACCCGTGCTGAGAGCCGGATAATGGGCGGGGGGACGTGAGGTACGTTCGATAATTACGTTGCAAAGATCTCGGGGAGGCCTAATTAAACGCTCAACGACCGCGCTCCTCCGTGCACCCGTCTCGTCTGATTCCCGTGCGTTCGCGGCAAAAACCCGTACCGTCTCCTTATAACCTCCGTCCCCCCTCCTCCGCCTCCGGCGTCATAATAAGCCGCGCCGCCTCGACGCCGGAGGCAGAAAGAGAGAGAGAGAGAGAGAGAGAGAGAGAGAGGGAGGGAGGGAAAGACGCTCGGGGGCGCGCGCGTTTAAGCGCCCTAATTAAATAACCTTGTCGCCGCTCGGCTGGCACCTAATTATACGCGAGGCTCGAGCGTCTTAGACTGCGTGACGGGGACGGGGTGTGCACGGGGAGGGCGTCACGACGTCGTTTCGGGCGCGCGTCTCGCCTCCACGCCGGTTTTACCCGATTTCCGTCCCACGCAGCGTACCCTGGTCAAGGCCTTGGCGTACGCTTATTCGCACGCGGATGGAAATAATTTATCCCGTAATACAACGAGGAAATAAAAATGAAGAAGTGGCTGTTGTTGGACAATCGAATGTCGTTCTCGACCGTGGCCTTGCCGTAGAATGTAGTAAAAATTCCGAGCAATTTGAGGTTACGTACTCAAGAGCCGTAATTTTTTTTTGTAGATTATGTGCAATAAGTAGAATTTTTAATTGTTAAATTATGTACAAAACAAGCTCTAGATTATTTTGCAGCTCTGTCTGATCGCACGAATATTCCCTACCACGAATCTATAACATTTTAAAGTTTCGCAGAATTGTAAATGATATTTTTAGTACATGTCTTCGAAACGTCTTCAATTCAGTGGCCAAAAATGCATTTACAAATTCAGCGAACTGATTCACGTTCTTATGAGTAAAGCTACTCTTGAAATGTCTTCCATTTAAAATGCTTTTCCATTGAAATAGTTCAAGAAAAAAATCAGATTCGCACAAGGGTTGGATATCTATATAGAATATCTAATACTGTTTGCAGAACGATAACTGAACATTGTATAATGCTGAAAAATATTATTTTCAATTAAGAAAAGGTTCAATAGTCAATTCAATTTTTTAAATAAACTCTTTGTCATCGAATAAATACTTATTTCCTTTAAGGAAATATTTATTTAATAACGGGAAGGATTTCTTTTAGATAATGCTTCTGTAATTGAATTTTCGATTTAAAAGGACTTTTATCTCATTTTTTTCTAACATCTTATACACTATCTATACATAATGTATAATTGTGAATTGTTTTTCAAAATTTCTGTATTTGAAATATTTTATGGTACAAAATCTTTGTATGCAGAACATTGCAATTAAACCAAATTTGAGGATGTTTGTATCAATGTGCTGCATCAGATCGAGCTAATATTAAAATTATATGTTAACAGATTAGGCTGATGGTAAGTATTATGTACGAGAAGGATTTTTCTGGACAAATTCTATCTACATATATACATGCAGAAGATTTTTAATATGTTGATGACTGATAGACACGTTCAGCAAAGCCCAGGCCAAGGCGCTGTTCCAACAGACTTGGAATATTTCGCAGTTTAGATTTTTTGAATCATAGGTGTAACTTAAGAAAGAATTTCGTATTAATCAAACTGTAGGAACCTGATGTATTAGGAATTCGACTTGTATCTCGAATGGCTTTTTATAAAAAACACTAAGTCACTTTCCAGGATTATTTTAGTAAAGACGTTGGTCATAATGCGTCTTTCGTTCGGTAACGTTATTAGTTGAAAATCACAACGGCTGTAGTCGAAATAAAAATCAAAAAAACACTTTGCAATCAACTAAACTTTTGAGAAGAATGGGTAAAAGTTTAACAGAAGTAGAGCTGTCAATGTGTGGCCAGTAATTGTGTGTTATTTCATATAATTTACTTTTTTCCAGTTATTGTTTACTTTCTCTCTAGATAAACTTAAGAAATTGGAGCTAAAATATTATTAAGAGGCGAACTTTAATAATTATAATGGAAAATGGATACACGTTAGCTTAATCAAAACATTTTCCGTCATTTTCTACTACTTCTTCCCATTTTTCTGGCAATATGGTAATACTGTGGCGGAAAAAAATGTCGGTTTCGAAGCGATCCAATCATCCACCAATTCTCGCACTTCTTGAACATGTCGGAAGTGCGTATCAACAAGGTCGTACTGCATCGATCTGAATAGGTGGTAATCAGAAGGTATTATATCTGGCTCGGTGCGGCAACACTTCCCATTCGAACCCCAACAGGGTGTTTGAAACGGTTTTCGCAACACGTTACTGAGCGTTGACATGCAAGAGAATGATTTTGCGCCTATTGCTCGCGATTGCTGATCTATGTTCGATCAATTTCTGTTGCAAATCATTCAGTTCATGTTTGTATACCTCGGCAGTGACTGTTTCATTTGTTTTTAGCAGCTCGTAGTACAGCACACACTGTTGGTCTCACCAAATGCACAGCAATACCTTTTGGCAGTAGATATGTTTTGTTGTCGATGGCTGTTTTGGTGTCGATGTGGACGGTTGGTCTGGGTCGACCCATGGCTTTTAGCGCTCAGGATTGTCATAGTAGATCCACTTTTCATCACCAGTCACAATATGCCACGGAAAAATCTTCTTTTTTTGCCTGGCAAGCAAAGACAGTGCACTTTCGGTCAAATCGTGTGGCATGGATTTTCCTTCTTTATGAATCGTTCCCATCGCATGTAAACGTTTGCCAACTGCTCTGTTACTAACTCCTAACTTATTAGCGAGTTCTTTCTGCGTTTGAGCTGAATTTTCGTCCAATAATGCTTGCAATTCGCGATCTTCAAACTTTTTCGGTTGTTTAGAACGTTCTTTGTCATTATCATCAGTATCTCCACTTCTAAACCGCTGAAACCACTCTTTACAAGTTTTAAGCGATGGAGCTTGTTCGCTATAACATTCTTGAAGCAATCAATAAGTTTCTGCTACACTTTTTTCAAATCAAAATAGTGCAAAAGGACATGTCGAAAAAACGATTTATCACGATACATTTTTCACTGATCAAAAAATTATAATGTTTACACAAATGATGGCATCTGTCAACTGAAATTTATTGGTAAATACCAAAACTAAACAATAAGTACCAGATCCTATACATCTGAGTTTTCGTACTACTTATATCGCCATCTAAACGTGCAGGTCGGAAAAAAAGTTCGCCTCCTAATATTTTTGGATAAAAATAACTAAAATCGGAAATAATTTTTATAAGCTTTGCAATCTTTATAAATGTCATTATAATTATATTATTTTATAAAGACTGTAAGACCGAATCAAAATATTTGCTAATTTGATTTAAATTCACAGAGGTATATTAACACGTAGGATCATCTAACAAGAAGGAAGGAATCGAAAGATCTTTTAAAATCCTCAACAGAAAAACTGAATCGTTAGACTGTTCTATATTAAATAATCAATGCACTAATATTCCTTCTACAATTCTCAATCGGTATTAATATGCTATAATGAGGTATAGACCGTACCGACGATGGTGCATTATGTTCTCAATGGATCGTGCTAACAAGATATTAATAATATATACACTTGTTCTATAATTGAGCAAAGCCATCGAGATGGCGCTTCAAATAAGTGAACTAACAGTGCTTTGATGATAATATTAACTAATAAATATAAATTATCGTCCTTATTGGACGGATTATTTATAAAAGTAAAAATTTAATCCAGTGTAGAAAGATTCCTTTTTTCAGTTTCAAGCATATCAATGACAAGATAAACGATCTTAAAAAAGTATTATATAAATACATAACTTATAACTGTGTCTAAACTATGTTATATATATATATATATATATATATATATATATATAATAATAAATATATATGTAATTCTCAGACTTCTCAGTAAAAAGAAGACTAACTTAATAACTGGTGTTGTAACGATATCGCCTCTCTATGATATTGGAAAATACAACATTGTTTAAACAACAGTGTTACGGATGATGAGTCCCGGACCACTAAAAATGACAAAGTATTCTTGTAATTTAACAAGTCATTTAAAAAATATAGCAAATACATTTTTGACTAGTACTAAAATAATCTAATAAAAAAGCAAACCTTACAGATGTTCTATCACGCAAATTAAAAGAAAAATTTATTTAAATTAAATTATCGTTAAATTGAAGGTAATCGATAATAATCTATTAGTTTACATTGGGCTGTCTATATATTCATATCTTACAACCTATGTTAATAAAATGTATTAAAAAAATTACTAAAGAAAAAACATATATATATACATATAATATATACATATATATATACATATATATATACATATATATATATATATATATATATATATATATATATATGTATGTATGTATGTATTATGTATAAAGCACACTGTTTAAAAAAGTAAAATTGTTCTCCATAAGTATGGTGATTTAAATTTATATTTTATGCACGCTCTTTACCCACATTCTTCTAATATGTAATACATTTTTCTTGTCACTTAAGAAAAAAGAATCATTTCTAGAGAGAAGAATCATGAACAGACTATCTAATTTAATTTAATTGAACTATTTGATAATTGAAGATATTACATGTCTTTCTTCTTTTTTTTTAAGATCAAGTTATTGATGAAAGTTTTTCCATCATAAGTGAAAAACAAGCGCTATAAGCTTTTGCTTCCTAAACTTTCTCTCCATTCCATTGTTCTTTACACGCTCGGCTATAAATGTATTTCATAAAGTCGAAAGGGGAGGCACGAAACTATATGGAATTACGGGCTCGAAAGCTTATTATCGGCGCGCGTTATCGCCGGGGGCGTTCGGAGAGCGACAGAGAGGGTGCTCGGTGCGTGAAGGGGAGGGGGATTGCATTTACCTTGAGACGACTATTAGAGAACAGAAGCGGACAGAGAGAGAGAGAGAGAGAGAGAGAGAGAGAGAGAGAGAGAGGCGTATACGATTAAATCGCGAACGAGAATACAGAGGATCGTGGGGCGCGGTATAGAGGGGGGGGGGCGAAAGAGAAGCACCCGAAACGTTTGATATCCCCGAGCGGGCTCGCATTCCAATTTGGGCATAGCCGATGCGCCGCGCTCGCTCCTGCGATGCGCTCTTATATACATATACGCGCGTGCTCATATACATCAATCGATTTTACACACGCCCGGCTTCAATAACGTGCACAACTGCATAAATTAGATAAATTATCTCAACTGGAATATTGAATGCGCGAGAATCCGTCGGCTGTTTCGAGGGTGGGTTCCGCGACGGATTTTCCCCCTCACGTATCGTCGAGATCGTTGCGTATATGTATGTGGATATAGGTGGAAATGCGTGCGTCGCCGATGAATGAAAGGAAAGCCTATAATATGTTTTTACAGCCGTGTCTATACGGATATGGATGATTTATTGGCTTATGAGATAAACCTATGAAATATTTTATAAGTAATATATTAGTTTTTTATTTATTATTTTTATTATATTGATACTCAATGTTAATCATGTTACTAAAAGTTCTTAATTAACAATATTTTGATTTTATTATTGGAATTTGATGTAACAGGATTTATAAATTGAGCAAATCCTAAGTTAATACCAGTTGCAAGTTAATTCTTAATATTTTATTGATGTAAAACAGATTCTAAAACTTTATTTATTTTTTAAATAGATTTTTTCTACCATTGTTCGTAAAATTGAAATTTACACAAGCTGATGGGTGCGTAAAATGGCTTGTTGAAGCAACACAATTTAAAATTTGTGTGCGATGGTATGAAAAATATTCAAGGACACCGTTACGGATTATATACACCGACACTCTTTTTCTTAAACAGCGCTAATGCGAGAATGACTTGATTTCAATACTAGTATCCTATTCCTAAATCTTCTACATTTCAAGAGCAAACTTTGAGAACTGATCTCATTCCCTTAACGTACTTCGCCAAATCAAATAAAGATATCAAAAAATACTTGAATGAGTTCATATATCTTAATTTACAAAGTATTTGATTTTGTACAGATATTTTATTGATTAAACCATTTTGAAGCATAATAAAAAAAGAAATATGTAAATAACAAAGCTACTTTCATCGCAGCTTAAAATGACTGTGTAATTCGTCATTAAAATTTTCAATTTCTTTTCTGTTTGCCCAATGCCAACTCATCTCTCTCTCTCTCTCTCTCTCTCTCTCTCTCTCTCTCTCTCTCTCTCTCTCTCTCTCTCTCTCTCTCTCTCTCTCTATCTTTCTTTTTCTCTGTATGTCAATGCCTATAAAAATGGAGAAGGTGATCATAGCCAATTATACAGGACTTTATATAATAATAGTAACGAAGCGCAACGTGTATATATATATATATATATATATATATATATATATATATATATATATATATTAGCCTTCGCGAAATTTTTAACGACTCGCGGCACTGAGAGCCTCACCTGCTCTCCGCTCGATATAATAGCCGATATTCGTTGTGTCCCGACATAAAGGGTTGAAATTCTAACGTATATAATCCGATTGCCACATACGGTCGACGTCAGAGCCGCCTCTCTTCATATTCAATTCACGTATACATCATATTAAACACCGGACGTCCAGGCAACCGAGCATCAAAGTATGTAATTTGCTTATATACCATGTATATATGTATATACATTTAGATGTAAAGATCAAAGCATAGTCATTGCATATGCCCGAAACCGAAGCGGGCGAGTTGATTTTGGTATACCGATTAGTTGCCGATGACGATTGTCGAGATCGTGAGATATTCTTGTTAATAGAAAGATTATTTATTGATTTTAAAATATGAATATACAAATATGAAATACAAATAAAGTAAAATTGGATGCTAATGCGTGCTGCATTAGATACACGAATTACCTAACAGAATTAATTAAAATCATATTTTGTTTATCTCAGCCGTATCGAAGCATTTAAGAAGAGAATTAATATATTTTTTCCGATAGAAAATGTGAAAAGAATTAATTTTCCGAATAGTATCGGCATTGCAGTGTACTTTACAAACACGTGTATAAAAGCGTACTTTTCATACACTCTAGCAAAAAAGAATTTTTGTATCTCTGATATTAACCTTTGTAACCTCGTGCCATAAGTGAAAGAACCCTTACTCCTGCGTAGCTAAGCCTCGATAGCACACGTTCGTAAAATCCTACTTTATGGCGTTTGTGCATACAGTATTACTATCCATCGAAAGTAGGATAGAATCAAATGTTGTATGGATCATTATACACAAAAAACACATGAAAAAATGTCTATTCAAGATTTTTGATTGCTCCAAGTTTTCTTATCCAGGTTCATTATGGTCTCGAGTATAAAAAACTTTACATAATGGAAGGTCGCTAAGAAAGGTAAGGCAAAGATGAGAAATTTTTTTTCTATTTTCTTTTATTTAAAGATATGATGACTTCTTGATAATGTAGCTTTTTACACTATTACTTTTGAAATATATCAAATTTTTCGGGATTTAATTTTTATTTTATGCCTAAAAATATATATCAATAATATATATCTGGTCTATAAATAAATAATAAATAATATATAAATTTATATATAATAAATAATCAATTTTTTTAGAACTGCATAAAGCTGGTAATTAATTAATTACTTCATTAGTTCTTAATTAATTAATTAATTTATAATACATTATTGATTAATAATTCTATAATAAATAATCAATTTTTATTAGAAGAGGATTAATTTATAAAAAAGGCATTTTACCTGTATACAGAGTCTTCATTTTGAATAAATTTTTTGATGTATGATACGATGTTTTTGTTTTAATATAAGAACTCTGCGATGATGATTTGGAGTTTCGTTCGCTCATAATTTTCGAAAGCAAATAACTAACTATAATGTGAATATGAAATTTTTTCTCATTATTCATATTTATTGAATGCCACGTAAAATGATAGATTTATCTGCGCATATATAGCTTTTCAATATTTTCATTATAAAACTATTTTGTAATATAAATAAAAATAATAATATACGTTCTATTGAAAATAAAAGATGCGCATTTATTATTTTTACGCTAATTCGAGAATTTGTAATTTAAAAGTCGTTTATTAATCGCGCGAAGGGGAAAGAGAGTGGAAAGAAAGAGATAGAAGGGCCGGTATAATTGACGTCGTCGTCGCACAGGCTGGTGACGAGCTTTTAAAATGAACAATTAAATTTCAAGCCCTTTTAGAATACAGTATGTATGTATGTAGATTTTACGTAGGTTATGAAAGTATTTTTTAATTAATTTTAAAAGCATCGTTTGCCTCATTCGCGCGGGAGAAAAAAGCTTTGATTGAATTTAATTAAAAAAATTTTGTTTTTTTTTCAGAAAAAATGTAGAACTGTTCTTATAAAAATTAATATTAAAGCTGATATTTTTAGCCCCCAGTCTAATTAAGATGTAATGAAAAATATAATATTGTAGCTGGACAATTATTTTTTATTTAGTGCTTTAAAATTGCTGGAATAAAAAAATTTCTATTGTTATACAATTATTTTATATAATAATTCTATTGTACAATTATTTTACAAAAAAAAGTATGAAATATACAAAAGAGTTAAAAGTCATAGTTCTGTTTTATCCGTGAAAATAGCAGAAAAAACGTAAATCAAAACTGTTCAGCCAAGTTATATAGATAACATGACACATGCTAAAGGTTCGAATAATTCGAAATCTTTCCTCCTGAGTTGCGTAATAATATTGCAATAATAACTATTAAACTCATTTTTTAGGGTGGAAAATAGTACTTTACATAATTCTAACCTCAAAATTCTAGTTTAAACATAATGTGTCTGTTAATACATCGTTCAACACTGTAGTGTGTAAATTATTTATTAATTAGACTTGCGCCCTTGCTGTGCTGGGGCGTAAAGTGTCTTCTGAAGTAAGTAAAAATCGTCTACACCAGTTATGAGATATGCTATTTTTTAAACAATGTTTTTCAAATCGATTTTCCCTGCCTGCTAAGCAATTTTCGCACATTGTTTTAAAAAGTAGCTTTTTACTCCCTAGATCGGTTTACGCATGTATGTAAAATTTCATTTCACGCGTACCAGCTATTCGCACAAGTACGTAAATTCAAATTTTACGCTCCCACGTTATCTAATATTCTTTCAATTCAAATCTTCAGAAAAGTAAAAATTAAGGGGGGGGGATAAAAGTACATTACTGAATTGGATATTAAACGGCTCGCCGTCATAGTAATAATAAAAGAAAAAAGCGAAGCTAAAAGGAATACTCAAGATCGATTCAATAACAAGTAAACAAGGGTATTGGTTCTCTCCCGACAGCCTACGCCCTCTAACGTAAAAACGAACCAAGAATACAAGCGTGATGTAGAAAATTAAGGGATGCGAAATAATGAACGAAGTATCGCAAGGTTCCCCCTATTACCCCGCTCTTTATATTTATTTCTGTCTCCCACTATCTCTCTCGATCTCTCTCTCTCTCTCTCTCCCGCTCCCGGCCACCCTCTAATCGTGACTCTTGATACACACGAGAGCACGGGACAGTCACTTTAGACCGAGGAAAAAGGGCCGAAAGGGGGGGGGAGGGATGGGACGATGGACAGGAACGCGACGCCGCCCGGGCTTTGTGTCGTCGGTCGCTAATCCGTCTAATCTGCTCCAAATGAAATACTTGCGATTCTTTGCCCCGATGCGGCTGCTGCCCCTCCGCCCCCTTCCATCCACCCTCGCGCCAATCGTTCCACGGAAATACGCGCGACGAGGGGTGTTTCTATAGCGTCGTCGTTATACGCGCCTCGTTCTTTCTCGCTGATGCGTCGCGCCGAGCAGCCCGTCGTGTTCGTGAGCGTTGAGTATCTCGGCTCCCGGTGTCGTTAGCGTTGTATATATATATATATTTATTTATTCCTCTGTGTGTGTGAGGTTTCGCGTGTACATGTGTTCGCGCGCGATTGGCGCGCAGATTTATGAGGATTTGTTTTTCTATAAACTCGCGCACATACACACAAACACAGGTCTACATCCGCACCCGCTCTCGTGCGCGCGCTTTATTGCCCGTTGAAATTGCCCGCGGGGGATGACGAATCGGGCGCGCGGCGTCTTGGGCTCCTTTGTCCCGCTTATATATATATATATATATATATATATATATATATATATATATATATATATATATATATATATAAACGCACCGCGGAGAACGCGCGGCTCGCGCTTATTATTCGAGAAAGAGAGGGAGAGAGAGAGAGAGAGAGAGAGAGAGAGAGAGAGAGAGAGGGAACCCGAAGAATTCTGTGCGGCTTTTAATAAAGAGGATATAAATGATTTGAAATTGCGGCGCTATGAGCTTTTGGGGCGAACGGGGAGATTAATTTTTGCCCGTGTTTATGTAAGTTAGCGGACGCGCGGGATGAAGCGGGTGGTATGCTCTCTGCTCTCTCTCTCTCTCTCTTCTTTCTCTCTCTCTCTCTCTCTCTCTTTGTCCGTATACACTTCGCGAGGAATGCGGGGTTGTGGCTGAGAATAAATTCGTTATTGTATTATTATAGTTATGATGGAAGATGAGGTTTTTCGAGACCGCAAACGCAGAACGCCAAAGTTATTTATTTGATTCGGGCAAAACGAAATAGATGTATTATTAAGCTTTTTTTATAGTTGGACATATTAGCATATAACGAATTGAAATAGCGAACAAATTATTTTTTAAATGATTATTTTTAATCTTTATAGGACAGACAATTTTCAATGCAAATAGACCTTTTTTCAAACGAATAATTCGCACAGCAATCGAATCTTAATTTAGGACGGTAATTTCGGTTTCTAAATGATTCAATCCCGATGGCGCAATCGAAAGTAAATGCAAGAAAAATTGGATTCAATAGATTTCGATGTCTTTAACCAAGCTCGTGACCTTGATAAATGTCAAAGTTCAATAAATATAGATACTTATAGTGAATAATGTTAAAGAAAATTTTCAGAACGATGTTTGAGCTTAAAATAGGAGAAAAATTATGATTTGAAAGGACCTATTTGGAGATCCAGGATCATTTCGGGATTTTTTTCCCTATCATAGGTTACTATATTCAAAACTTATTTTTTGATCTATTTTGCGTAAAATAATTCTTTAAGAACTATGAACATTCGACAGAACTTCCATGCTTAAAGTATCAAACAAGACTTAAAAAAGAAAGAAAGAATATCAGATTCAATATCTGAAAAAAATTTTCCATATGTTATAAGTAACTAAATACTATTAAAAATCACTATTTGGTACATAATAAAATGGTCCAAATATAACAAAAAAAAAAAATGAAGACATTCAATTAGTTTCAAGATTCAACTAGTTCACTGGAAACTAAATTGAATTGATATACCAAAATTTCAGATTAATATCCTAATGAACGTGTACGTTGTTGGTACTTGATAGACATTTTTTTGATCTACAGATGAAGCCGGCATTACTTTCATGACATGAAATACCTTTTCTAAACAATTTATTTATGCTGGAATTGAAAAATGCATTACTTTTTCTGGTAAAATACATTACAATGTATCCAAAAATCATTCGGTACTAATCAAGCATTCATTTCTACGTACTTTTACTCCGTAGACATTTCAAACGACTGAATAAATTTCTAATGAAACGAATTTTTTAAGAAGAATTAATTTTTAACTCTTTGTAAATTTCTGTAGACAGAGGGCATTAATTAATCTTTTAGTCGTCGCATGGAACTCGTTTTAATTACTCTGGAAAAAGATTAATTTAAAAAGAATTCTTTGAAGAATTTTCGAAAAAGTGTTCATTGGTAACTATATAACAGGAGCGTAAAATACGAGTTTACACCCGCGCGCTGTGTAAAATAGATCTGTCCCCGAAAATTAGGCTGGTCAACGGAAAGATGCTAATCATCGTATGTGCCATTTTTCACAACGCTCAGTATAAAATTGCAGTCTACGCTGAATATTATAAAATATCATATTGCGCTTTCTGGATTGTAAAGCGCAATTTTACGTTTTGAAGTACATTCATTCACACAGGTGGTATTTATAATCGTATGTTCAGGTCGTGTACGTTATTTTTTAGCACCTCCCGTGAAGAATTGTAGTATTTTAAGTACAGTAGTATTCTTGCCATAAAGGCAAGGAGTAGATGTGAATTTTACGTCGTAATGAATTACAAAATATCATTTTACGACCTACAAAGAAAACGTATAATTGAATTTTTATTCTCGTTGTGCAATATCATATTTTTGTCTATAAGTATAGAAGCTATTTTTGTGCTAGAAGTTATTTTTGTCATTAGGCCGCTAAAACTGAATTTTTCGAATCTTGAAAATTAATCTAAAGAGCGATCACGTAAGATCAATAAAATTTTTTGGCCTAATGCCATATTTTAGGAACATGATTTTTTGGTTACATAGCTGCTAAATTTATTGCTCTATTTTGCTTGTTTTGCGGTAGTTTTACCTACTCCATTGAATGAGAATGCTTTAAATTTATGTTTTTCATTTTAGAGAGGTATCGGTAAATTTCAATTTAACGGACACAAACGGCTCGAAAATTTTTTTTTATCGTAATCAAAATTTTCAAAAAATGAACAAGACTCATGAGCATGGATTTCGAATTTGCCGACTTGCCAGTGTAAAACTTATTGACTATTATCTCGAAACAAATCTTTGCCGATGCATTCTTGCGTAATAAATATCAGAATGTCAAGAACGAAATAAGGTTAATTTATTTCTGATTGCTCATTTAATTATTGCTTTGATTCGTAAGATGAATTTTTCAATTGATTTATACCGATTTCTACAATATAACTAGCATTAAATAAATAGAGATAAATACCAATCAGAACTGTAACTTTAACAATATAAAATACATTTTTACAATGTAAATACACGAGTAATTATTTTGCTACTTAGATTCGCAATTTCTTAAATCCAACAATAAATGATTCAACATTTCTGTATTAACTCCGTAATGAACTCCTCTATTCATATTTAATTCTAAACTTAACGTAATTATATGTCCATATATTCTAACGATTACGTGGATTTTTATCATAGTTCATTTCTACAATGATATATTGCGCAAATTTTACAATTCGAAATTTTTAATCTCTCGTGAATGCATTAACGGTACACGTTTCATAAAAATTCCTTAAAACTTAAACACAAGCCATTCGATCTTCTCCTTACATTTAGATTTAATTATAATTTTTTTAGCGAACAGACGGATTTTACTTCTGAAATTTAGAATTCCGATTGCATTCTGTATATTTTTTCAAATAATAAAAGATCGAAAAATTATACGTTTATGCTAGATATATGCGTATATACGCTAACTGCAAAGCGATGATAAAAAGTCACGTCAGCATTTTGTGAACTACTTACGTAGATATTTGTAAGCTGTATGTCACGAGATTACGCATTATTCAAGTTATGTTTATGTAAAATAAAATAAAGTTTTTAGAAATAATGTAAACCAATAATTGTAAAGTAAACTAATAATTTAAATAAGCGAGACGTACAAAAATTACGTAAAGTCTAATTCAACTACAAGTATTATTTATAATAATTCGATCAACGAAAAGAAGAAAATTGGTGCCCAATATCTTTGACCGCTCACTGTCATAACGAATTTTAAGACATGTGAACTTTGAACTTAATGTTATATTCCTTCCTTTCTTTTTATTCTTAGAATATAAGACTAGAACTTCTATTTTGTAAAGTTTTTGGTCGAATATATAAGAAATTTCATTCTCTCTTCCACATCTTTCTTGGTCTGGAATTGCAGGAAATCAAAAAATTTCCTTTTGATTTCCTGCATCGACTACGGCGAGTAACCGTGAAAGCGCATCGGCTGATCCCTCTCCTCGGCCCTTGTCAACGATGAAATGGTATTAACGCAAAACAATTTTTCTTTCTCGAGCAACTGTCGTTTGACGTATGATAAAATCTAAGGGTACGACGAATTTTCAAGCCTGATCCGAGCCTCGATGAGTCGATGGTACAGAATTGCAGGGGACGTACTTGTATGAAAAGCACAGCGTTTTAGGAATAAACGCGCCACAGCGGCCAATCGTCCTAGATCTATGCATGAATCCGTACTGGCCCTGGTTGATTGAAAAGTGAGGCGGAAATTTTGAATAGCATTTCCGGTAACCAAGCTATGGCAGAGCGTAGGCAGCCCCCCTTCTTTTCCCTCGGCATCCCGTCGAGCCGAGGTTTTTCACGACCACCCCGCGTTATAAATACACCGTCCGATAATACCCGTCCATTTTCACCGAGGTTATAAATCCTGCGCGGCTGCGATTGGCTGATGTATACGCGTTCGTGCATATATACATATATATATATATATATATATATATATATATATATATATATATACGCCACCCGATCGATACCAATTATGTCTTGCTAGCAAGTTATTTCGGAGGTGCGCGCTGGTACGCGTGTATAATAACAATTACAATAATAATAATAATAATAATAATAATAGTCTTGATACACTAGTATTATAAGTACTTTCATCGTGCATCTATGAATTTATGCATGAAAAATCCACGACTACCGGTGCAGCTCCAGAAGAGGAAGAAGGAAAAAAAAGGCGAACGCGTAAAAGTGGAAAAACAAAGGAGATAAAGACTCTGGCGCGCATATACATCCGGGCGTATTTTTTTATCGCCTCCAGATATATATATTACTACACACACGCGCGCGCGCGCGCACGTACACACAGGGCGGGAGAGGGGGAGGGAGAATTGAGACGTTACACGTTGCGCTGACGCGCGCACGCGTGGGTGGAGCCTGTGGAGCGGCCCCGCGCGGCGAGGGAAATTGAGCGAGCCTCCGACAGCGAATCATATCCGACCTTCCTCCCTGAACCCCCTCCCTATCATCCACTCGCGCGCGCTCTTTCTCTCCTTCTATTCGTCCCTCTCTCCTCTGCCGCCCATCGCTGCGGGAGCTTGCGAGATGAGCTTTATACCGTCCTCCTGGTTATAACGCGCTTCACCCTGCTATCTATATACACTGTCGGCAAAAAGTTTTAACCTCCGTATATGTACCTCCGAGAGAGAGAGAGAGAGAGAGAGAGAGAGAGAGAGAGAGTGAGAGAGAGCCAAAGCTTCATTTTGATTTTGGAGGTTATTAGCGCGGTGTATATGATATATATATATATATATACATCTACGCGCTATAATACCATGGCACACCCGTCCTTCTCCTGCGCGCTTACAATACTGCAACGATCCTTCGCGTCGCCTTACTCACGTTTACAGGGAGGATTTTCCGAGTTTCTTTTAAGGCTACTTGGCTCGAAATAAATTTTTATGAAAAAAAAAAGAACACAATCCATAAAAATAATTCAAAAGACATCGCAGAAGAAATCCGTGGCAAATTTTGCGCTTGACCGAGCAATTATAATTTTCCAAGATATGGAGATTGACACGCATGTTTACGATATTTATAGCATTCTGGCATAATGTCACAAGGGTCTATCAAGCAGTTACAAAATTCAAAATATTGATCTTAATAACTGAAGGGGAAATTACCAGATATAACATTCATATAAAATTCGAAATGAATTTTTAATCTCCATTGGGAAAGTAGGATTTAACGTTAACAATTTTTTCACGAGATCGCAATAATCTGATACTAATATATTCTTAATACTTCGACTAGTGGATAGCCATCTATATCTAACTGTATAACAATACTTTTTTTCAGATAAATTCATCACTAGTACAAAGGAAGCGCATTACTTATGTAAGAATAATTCCAAATGAAAATATTACAAACACCTGCCATATCAGAAGATAATGGATAAACTAAAGGCTCGTCGATCTGCATATATATCTTACAAGAATGCGACGATAAATTTTGAATGACGAATTTGGTCCAGGTCAAGGAAGATAACTGCGTTTATCTCCGAAACGAGCCCCGCAAAGCTCTAGAATTTAACGCTTATCCCGTTCCATGATCCAGCAATTTATTACTTACAAAATCATTAATAACCAGTTTTTTTCCCCGTGTAAATTAAGCGTGCCGTGCGGTCAGATGGATTACGTTCCGAACAACAACAAAGTTTCATAAAAATGAGAACAGTAAACGTATATCATTGCCAAAGCAAAGGATAATTTGACCGAACCCCGATAAACTCATTCTTATCGTGTATTTTTCGTTCCGATCAAGTTTTGAAAGGTTTTGAATAAACCCGTGTCCAAGTTTGGTATATGTTGATGACATTGTGGGAAAAAAAAAAATTTCCAAACCTTTCTGCAAAAAGTACATTTCTGTTTCAACAAAATTTATTGCATCGATATCGGATTTTTTCTAGTTGTACTGGAATAGGTTTTCTTCTACTCTGATACAGTTAGACGTTCCTCGATACGTTTAAATACATTGCAATATGCTTTGTAGCATGCTGTAATTTTGAATCTTTCTCAAAGTATTTAAATCAGTATATGAAAGTATATGAAATTCTGAAACTCCCCGATTGAAATGTGAAACAATCAGTATTATTTAACAAGTGATTTGCCAGGGAGAAATGTTAAAAAAGAACATTAATAATGTTTGAAACTTTAAAACTTCAAGCTATAGATGTATGGATGCCCGTCGCTGATTTGGAAAAACTTTGAGAAACATATTAAAATTCCTGAAAATACTAAAATTCTAAAGTTTGGTAAAAGAAATTCAAGCTTAACTGTTTTTTTTTTAAAAGCTTTCGTGACGATAATCAGTAGGGCGAATAAAATTATTATCCTTATTACCATATCTTCGGATATACCTGTATCGAAGAATTTTTAATAATAAAAATAAACGTTTCAAGTTTACGAAAAATTGCTCTCGTTAATCTTAAAATTTATAATTTAAAGTCATAGACAATTAAAAGATATCGAGGTGTTTTAAAAAAAAAAAACACATTCTAATTTCAACTCTTGCTTGACTTCTGTTTCTTTCTCTTCCACCAGATCTAGCCACTATCGCATGAATTTTGACAGGACGATGATAAAGAGTTGATTGAAACGCATGAAGTCAATATTATGATGAAGTAGATTCTTATAAGAGATGAATCTCTTAAGCGTATTGTGTGTGTGTGTGTGTGTGTGTGTGTGTGTGTGTGTGTGTGTGTGTGTGTGTGTGTGTGTGTGTGTGTGTGGTTGCGCGCGCATATAACTAAAAACTTTCCTACACTTCAACCTGGGAGCAGCCGACATCTAAAATCTCTCAAACAGATATTCTCTTCAAAGGTATTTATCGACTACGGTCTGATAGCCAACGCTAGGACGAATGAAAAAAAAAAAACAAAAAAAAAAACAGAAAAAACTCCGTAAGCTACTCGGAAAATTTCGTCGAACGCCCTTGCTAATCCGCGCGTTCCGGCTCTCGATACGTATACCGTTAGTATAAATAGCGCCGTCAAGGGAAAATGATCTCGCTATAACAAGCTCTAGACCGGTAGTGTATACTTACCCCCCCCTCCCGCCACAGCGAGTTTGCGCGCGCGCGCGCGCAATCGCTGTTTATGTATACGTATACACGTTAATTGGAGTCGTTCTAATATCGCGATGAAGCTTTTCCTCCATACCTATGCCATCCTACCCCCCCCCCCACCTCCCCCCGGCCATCCACCAACGGGTTGTCTCTCTTCCCCTATAACCCCCCTCTCTCTCCCGCCCACACCCACCGTCTCTCTATCCCCCGAAATCAGCCACGCGGCGGGCATGTATACACCTTGAGTATCGGAGGTGAATTCGTTGGTGTATGCGCGCGCGCCCGCACACAGACACACACATACACACATATATGTACACGCGCACCCGGAAAGCCCAAAGGCTAATGGATATACACCCCCGCCCTCCCACGGGGCGAGGAAGGGAGCGGGTGGGGCGGGGGGAGGAGGGGGGGGTTCTAGAGCTTGCGAGCTAGCTCATCCGGCTCTTTGTGTCGCTCGCGCGAGCGGGGCTTGGGCCAACATTGATTTTGCCCTCTCTCCCTCCCCGTTCTCGGCCCGCAGGTTTCCTCGTGGCAAGACCGACGAGAGAGAGGGAGAAAGAGATAGAGAGAGAACGAGAGCTTTTATCAGCTTTTATTCTCCTCGCTGGCGTCCTCGCTCTCCTCCTTTGCCTCCTCCTCCCGGGCTCCCTCTATCTCCCTTTCTCTCCCTTTCTTTTCTTTTGGCTTTATTCGCACTGGTACCGTTGTGTGTGTGTGTGTGTGTGTGTGTGTGTGTACTGCTTTTGTGGTCGCGACCCTCGAGTGCGTCTCCGTATGAGGTAAGAGCTTTAATATATATATATACATATATATATATATATATATATATATATATATATATATATAATACGCTTTATCTATTTTACTCGCTTCAACTAAAAGAGTTACAGGAGTGGTGAGGGGTGGATGGCGGAAGGGAGGACACGGCGGGGATGATATACTGATAATTAGAAAACTTACTTAAGGTGGAGTTTAGTTCGCCATGGCGGCGACGGCCTTGGGGTGCCCGGGGATGGAGTGGGGAGGGGGTAGGAGGGGTAACTCGATTATTAGCCATTAGAAAAGGAAACTCGCGCGTACGAGCTTGCTACGGTATAGATTGGGATTTGTCGATGTTCTTTACCGATGCTGTGCATTTTTTCAGAAACTGTCTCAACACTTTTTTTTTGGGTGAATTGGATCATTTGTCATATTTCAAATATTTTAACAGTAAGTACAGATTTTTCTATTAAAATATTGAACTCGATTTTATACTACACTTTTAAAATCGAACTAAACGGAAAATTCGATTGATACTCAATCGATACCTCTACATGCGATCTTCTACCGACTGCATTGTCAATTTCTTCTGGTATATAATTCCTGGTATAACTACACCTATGTGACTTCTAGCGGATCTCATCGTTCTGTTTCTATTAAAAAGCTTTTCTTCTTTACACCGTATCGTTATGGAAAACCATTATATTAGAGTTATTCGGAAGACGGTCGTAAACATTTAAGATCATTATTATGTTTCATAAGAAAATATAACAAGTTTTAGTTAGACGGAACCATTGCGGCAGATATGACAAAATGCTCAAAATTGTATATCTTCGTACGCTGGATAAACGATGAAAAAAAAAACTAATAAATAGTTCAAAAGAACACACGGAGATGTAATATACATATAACCATAACGTCAACAATTTAACACCGACAACGTCTAAATAATGTCGATTATTGTTTAAAGAATATCGACGGTTCTGCACGAACTATTTGAAGAAACAGAAGATACAAGAATTCATATTTGACAATCCAACTCTATTAAAAAAAAAAAAAAAGACTGTTACAATTGAATAATAAGTTCGTGCGTGCAGTTTGTATCTATCGCGGTCTTAACCTACACAAGTTTTAAGATGCAAAATGTCCACCCCCTAACGCGGCAGTCGCTACTCGCAGCTCGCAACGTTGACTTATGAATGTTATCGATATTCTACAGTGAGTTTCCTTTTATCCTTCCCAATTGACTAATACTTTCTTTGATCGGCTATATATTTAAAATTAATGATTTAATCGACTTGTGGAACAGGCTTGATTTAAAATTCATGATTTACGTAGTAAAATTTCACAGTTTACATCCACAGGAGGACTAAATAATAAATAGAGTGTCTGGAAATGCTTTTGTTTCGATTGAAACAAATGTTTTAGATGGCGAGGCCATTATAAGCTATTCATGCAGAATTTTGCTATTAACAATTATTTTGTTCAAACTTTGATTTGTCGTCGTTTTGGACAAATATTTTCTCAAAATTCATTTTAAGGAGGATAAAAATTAGTTAACAACCTTGTCGATTTCGTGTCTTGTGACAATTTGACGAAGGCTTAGCTGTACCCATAAACAAAAATAGGCGCTGTGAGTCGATGCGTGATGCAATTATTCTTGTCCAATCATTAATAACAAAACGAGCTCTGTTCTATACGAAATTATTTATTACGAATGAGGGAAGAATTCCGTGAAATTTGCCAGAAAGCAGAAAGTTATAACCAACCGTAAAACAAATTACTTTTTTTTTGTTGCATTTATCTATGAAGCAATTAATTTTATTATTTTTTTTCATCAAAAGTTAGGAAATTGATTGATGGTGAAAATGAAAATATTGGATTTTTTTGAACGGTGACCGGTCGTACGATAATGACGATTGAAAACTGTAACGATGGGTAAACTCGTAAAATTATTAATTCTGACCAAACGATGAATATTTTTTCCAAGGACCATTTCATTTAATTTTTTGGAGCCCCAATATGAAATACGCGGAACTGGATTCTTTTCCTCTCGGCTGATACTACACGTATTATTTGTCACATTATATAATTCACGTAGATTAATTTAATCCCTGAGATTAATTATTCTCAAATCGTGAAATATTAAAAAGAAAAAGTCCAAACGCGAGCTCTCTTTTTATTTCAACGACCATATACATATATGAATATCAATATCGTTTAAATCTCGAATAAAATCGATTAGTGGTCGAATATCTCGATGTGTGCTTTTAATAGAAAAAATTATTTTCAATCTATACACACGTTCTCGACCGCGGCGCTTGTTCGGAAACGTGTATCGATGCTTTTCAATTCCCTCTTATATTATATATATATATAATGCAATAAAAAACACATACCCTGACGGCCCGGCCTCCATTATTATTTTCCACGGAAAATTAAAACTCCTCTATATGTGTATACGCTATTTTTGATCGTAAAAAAAGCGGAAAGCGAGGGCGGGTCGGAGGTGACCAATTAAAGCATGCGATAAAAGGATGCGGCTATATTCTTTTGCGTATATACACACACGCGCGCGCGCGCACACACATACACGTATATATGATAAAAAAAGATCGGTGATGCTATCGTGGAAGAAAAAGACACGAACCGCGTGGGACCGGTCGCGATTGCCGGATCCACTCATCGTTTTACCACCCTCTCTCTCTCTCTCTCTCTCTCTCTCTCTCTCTCCCTCCCTCACGTCGCTGCCTCATCTCCTCCGCCTATATCGACTTTTGCGCTCGAATCGGAGGACCGACCCAGGCGCAGGATTCGGAGGAGTGGGGGGCGGAGGCGAAGAAAAGGAAAAACTCCGTATATAGGGGGATACAGCGCGCGCGCGCGCGCGCGAGCTCAACATCGAACCACCGAGGGCCGTGACAATGTTCCATCCCTCCGCCCCATTCCACCCCCTGTCCCGTCATACCCGCGCGTTTTGAATTCCTGCGTTCATATATATATATATATATACACACACTGTATAGCTGATGCGCCCTTTTCGCTCTTTCGTTCCCCTCTCTCCGCCTCTATTATACACTACCACCACTACCACCCCGTGATATACCTGCCGTATACGTATATATATATCTATAGATGCACGAACAAGCGGGGCACGCGGGGGTGCCGGGGGATAAAGATAGTGGGGTGATTCGCCCTCGGAGAAGGGAAGGGGACGAGGAGCCAGTGACTTTTATTGCATCGACTGACGTTATGAATGTGATGAATGCGACAAACAACGGCGACGCCAACCTATCTCGCCCCCTCCCCCCGCCGATCCCTCAATCTCCATCCCCCTCCCCACTCGTGTGTGGCTCTTTAACGGCTTTTAAACGCTTGCAACGCGCGCACAAGTGCCGCACGTGCGCGCGCGCGCGATTACCGCGTGTATTACGAGGAGACAGAGAGAGAGAGAGAGAGAGAGAGAGAGAGAGAGTGAGATGAGCGGGTCACAGTTATGCTTTTTATGCCGCGCGCGCCGACCACTTGTCCCGAATGAGGAGGGGGGGCGAAGGGGTGGTAAAAGGGAAAAAATGTTATTGATGTTCGTCGGACGGAATGAGCAATTTTGATTTTCTACCCCCCCCCCCTCAGAATCTTCCCCACCCCCGTTGATTTTTTATTTTCCTCCTCCGCACTCGCCGACGACGACGCCGCCGCGGATATCTATCTTGTCATCGTTTGATATGGCCCGACTGCCCGGTGCGCGCTATGCCACTGGCGTTGTCTCTCTGTCGCCCTCCCTATCTCTATCACTTTTTTCCCCGTAGGACGGTGTACATATATATATATATATATATATATATATATATATATATATATATATATATGTATGTATATATATATATGTATGTATGTATATATGTATATAGTCCACGGACCACTCGTCCGCGTCCTGATATGCGCCTATATGCATACATATGGTGCACGATCGAGCATGGCTAATTGCGTGGATATATATATATATATATATATATATATATATATATATATATATATATATATATATATATGAGGAACTTGTGCGTCACGCAGACGCGCATATACACGCGCACTCGGGTGCGATGGCAGATACGGGGGCGGAGGGACCGGCGTATATGGGGCTGGCGGAATTTTTTCATTAAATTGGCCCGATAATCGCCGGAAAATAAATGAGAACGTGTTCGAGCCTTTGTTTTTTTTTGTTTTTTTTTTTTGTTGTTTTTTGAATCGCCGATGGCGCCGCGCGCGAGCCATGCGCGTGTTATTCGATGTTACGAGGTATATCGCGAGAGGGGCGCCGCGTGAAAAGACAGATTTGGCGATTTAGTCGGTGGGACAGGCGCAAGCACCGTTGCGTGTCGATGTTTACGGTTAATTTCAAATGAAATAAATTAATTTGATTGACTTGCGTCTTAAATGTGATCGCCAATCTTTGAGCAAATGCAAATTATCAAATCAAGATCCGTGTTGAAATGGATAGATAGCGCTGTGTGCTAAATAAAGATAGCGCTGAAATTCTCGAATATATAAGTAATAAAGATAAATTAGAAATAATTATATATATGTGTGTGTGTAATTGTGAATTATAATGGAATTTTTATATGTAACGTTCGATAACGAGTCAATACATTTGAACGACCCAATGGATCGAGATATGTGGGTCGAATGATTTGCAAATAAATAACGGACGTTTTTGACTCGTGAATAGAAAATTTATTTATTGACGATAAAATGATCGATTGTTAATGACGGTGTGCTTTGTTCGATCGATGCTTGAAACCACGTGGACGCATCGAGTCCCCAATCAATTATATTTTATTCATAATAGTTCACGATTTGTGCCGGTTTGTGGCGGCTATTCAATACTGAGAAATAACCAAAGGGGTGAGGGGAGGGATCGAAATAACTGCTCGGAAAAACATCTATCCAAAGAATTCTGTAATCTTGTATATATATATATATATATATATATATATATATATATATATATATATATATAGGTTGATACTTCGGCATCGTTCAGGAGTCCTTGTAACTTGCGATGATTTTCCAGATTTCTCTCTCTCTCTCTCTCTCTCTCCCTCTCTCCCTATTGACAAATGGGCAGGCAGCGTCCGTCAAAAACGCTTCTATGATGCTTTATTAGATCGATGTTTCGCGTGGGGCTTGTGCCGTCCTGATTCGTTGCAGCGGTGCGACCAGCGAAAAACTCGTGCTTGTTTCGAGGGGTTGAAAAAAAAAAGTCATCGATCCTTATTCAAGTGTCAACCAGCAGTCCATAAAATTAATGCGAAACGTGAAGAATGAAGATTATATATATATATATATATATATATATATATATATATAATAAAATTTATATATTATATAATATAAAAATCTTGTGCGGAATTTTTTTCCACATAAGTTTCCCGTAGGAGTGTCCAAAGAAATCGACGATGCGCATTAACATTTTTAGGTATTTCTGGTGTGCGATTAATATACGTACATGGGCGGATTGAAATTTTATTCATCCCGTGTAAATTGCGAAAACCAAAAGTTTACTAGAATCAGTACAGACACCGTACCAATATAATTACCAATATCAATAACACGGCGAGATTTCGTAAACTATTGCCACGGTATCGGAAAGATGTTGTCTCGTGCCCGGCAAGATAATATCGATGGTAATTCTGGAAATTGTGCACATAAACGTATTAGGAAGATTACAAGAATCTATTTTACTGAATAATAGTTTCTCGTGTCCAGAGAATTGCGTGAAATAAGTATCCAATACTTACAAAAGTATACGAAGACATAACAGAAGGTGGACTTCCAGTACTCGGTGAGTGGCCAAAAAACAATTGATATTATCATCGATACGAATACTGCAAATAATTAAAAAATGCGAAATATTATGTGCTTAGATTGTCGATTACGCTAACTGATCGAAATTCGAAACATTCACGTTTAAGCTGTACAATGGCATTAAAACTACTTTAATTATCACGAGATACTATCATTGTCCCGGACATGATCTAGCAACCATAAACGGGGTCGCTGCGTTTTAACTTACCGTAAAATACATCACGACCTTGGAAGTTAATGAGAAACATGAAAAAAAAAAAAAAAAAAACTATTTCTTACGAAAAACCCGAGTGTATATAAATAATAATGTCATAATCAAGAAAATCCATTATATTTTTAATGATCACAGTCTTTAATTACTTAAAAATTAGATGCCCTGTTATAGAGGTTCTACTTTTTTATCTTGGCACTTGCCACACCGACAAGTTTACCCAATTGTGCCCGATTTTAAATTCCCTTCATTTGCCCCTATGCTCCCTTTACTAGGCACAGGTTTGTAAATACGAGATTTCTCGTTTCTCGAGTATTACCTTGTTATATATACGTCGTGACGATTAGATAATAAATACAAGGCTTGTAAATAATCTGCCTACAGTATAGGAGTAAATCCACAAGTCCTGTCCGAGTACTACGACGATATGGAATTTTTTTGTTGTTGCATTATATTAGATTTTTTCCGCAGGTTGTAATCTGATTTTTTTTAGAACAGCATAAAAATACCCAAATTTCATGCGAAAAATGGTAGGATTAATTATAAAAAAAAAAAACCAAAACCAAATATTCATAATGAAAGTGACATAACTGATGGATTGGCTCGGTCTTTAGAAGCAACAGCCCTTTTATTTTTAAGATTCAAGTCGAAAAAATACTTATTTTTATTCCTAAAGAAAGCTGATTCTTCTTCTTTTGAAACATCGGCACCAATATAATATATACCATTTTATCAACAATTTTTAATATATTTATTAAATAATTATATTTTATATTCTATTAGAACTTAAACATTGAGCGATTTGAAGAAACGAAATTAATATTGAGTCAGTTTTAACCAATGACAGAGGTATACCTGTAAATGAATTTTCATATGTGATTTATAATAATCTTTAATATTTAAATAATATTTAAGGTTTCTAATGTATTACACGTTTCGAATAATGTAGTAAAACCAAGACCAAGATTCTTACAACATCATAAACCTTTTAATACGATCTTTTCTGGGTGTATCCAGGACTAATGTAGGACATTGGTCAAACCGTAAATAAAAGTTTATGTAACATTACTCATTTTTTATGTATTGAAATTAATCTAATTAGGACTTCGCCAATGCCTAAAACCAGTCTTGGTATTGTTCGGTCTCGCATCGGAATCCAAGACCGATACTAGATCAATATAATAATAAAAGGGCTGTGACTGACAAGGACAAAGACAAAATCCAGTATTATTATATGTTTAGTTTTGTTTATTTTCTGATTTTGCGTCTATACTTTTGAAAGGAAAGAATGGAGAGTACATTCAAAATCGATACATGTACCAGTTTAATATCATATACCTATTTTTATACTTTTCATTTTATGTACACTGAAAAAAAAATGTGTGTTATCAAGTAAATATTTTCTTGCTTTGCACCAAGTAAATTATTTTCTTAAATCGAGAAAGCGTCTTCTTAAATAAAAGAAATATTAAGTCGATATCAAAAAAAAAATTTTCCAGTATACTTTTTGATATAATAATTTATAATTTCGTCATTGCATTGCAATTGTCCTGGCATAAAAGATTATTATTCATTAAAATGAAAAACCCTGGGTCTTCTGGACATTTATACACTGTTTTAGGATTTGAGCGCCCTTTTTTCAAAATTGAAAAGCGAAACTTTCTTATCAAGACAAAGACAATCCCATCCAAAATTCATACAAGACAAAGACGATACTTAAAATTAAAAATACTTTGACGATATCAAAACAATATTTTACAAAATCTCATCTTGTCTTGGCATTGATGAAGCATTCAATAGAATTCAATATAATAATTTAATTGTACTTATAATGCAATATATATCTGCATCCTGTAATAAATAGGGATATCATAGAAAATTGCGAGTTTAGTAAATTTTATAACTTTTGATTCTTTGAATTTCTCGAAACATTTTCAATTACTGACTTCGAAATACTATAAGTTACCTAAATAAATTTTTACATTTGAGAAATCTTCATTAATTCTTATATTTTTTGTCGATCCTTTCGAAAGTTGTCAAACATAAAAAATTGAATTATTTTGTCATTTGTATTTTGTTGAAAAAACAAGAAAGCGTACTGAAATAAATATTTTGCACATAAAATTTTTCGTACTTTCAAATATACAAAGATCTGAAAAAATTACATTAACTCGCATAAGAGTTTAAACTAAACAATTACATTTAAATTAAATTACATATGAATTTCAATGACCTTTAATTCTATGCGTGTGTACAAAATGTCCTCATTTTCTAAGGGCAAAATAACATTAATAAATTTCCTTCTGCATGTGTGGTTAGAATAAGTTAGTTGCCAGCTTTTGACAAATTATTCTATTTTTCAGGTCGTAGTAGAAGGCGGTTACAGAACATTGTATCCCTATACCACCATGTACGCGTCCTTTGATATTTGGGTCACCTCGGACTGGACCCACGAAGGGAATAGTACAAAGTAGGTATAATAAAATAAAGCGATAAACCAATCATTTTTATCGTTTTTAATAAGTAATTTAAAATATCAATAATTTACAATGTGTACAACAATACTACAATTCTTATACTTGTAACATAATTTAATGATTTTTATACATATTATATATTTTCTGTAATTTATTTTTTTTACATAAAATTATAAATGATGATATATACAGATTATAAAGTAAGACAATACAATTTGCAGGTGTTAGCAAATAATAAGATTTTTTTAAAAGTCTATTTTAGGCACTTTTATTTCCTTACTGTGCGTATTAAAATGTAGATTTATAATATTCTATTTTTCTAACCGATTGTATAAAAAATCACATCAATTATCTTGAATAAATATTTTGAAATATGATGTGAATATTTCAAAGTTAAGGCAATATTTTACTCATTTATTCATTATATATATATATATATATATATATATATATATATATATATATATATATATATATATCATTTCATATTTTTTATCTAGTATTAATATTATTTAACTTAACATTAATTATGTCAAGATAATTGTTTTTTGATAAAACTTTCGTTAAAAAATATATTACAAAAATTTATCCAGACCATAGAACTACTCATGACTAAAATTTTTATTCTATTGCATTTCAAATGGCTCAATCGAGTTTTAAATAATCTTATTAATTACATAGAAAACTACACACACACACAAACACAAACACATATTCGGTCATTTATATCGATATTTTCAAGCCTCGCTATATTTAATATAACTTTGAAGAAAATTCCAAAATAACAGAGAGAGATAAAATTCATTTTTAATTATTTTTCAGTAGTTTAGATTAAAATGTTATCAAGCGAAACATGTTATCGAACTGTTGTTTAATTTCAACATAAAAAATATTGAATAGAAACTTATAACCTTTCTTTCTCTCTTAACGTAGTAAAAAAATTACTGCTATGTAACGTTGGACAATATTGAGATTTAGTCATTTTCCTCAGACGTCACTCGCGTGATATCAATCGAAAACGGTATTAAATTGGTAGTAACAACACTCAATTACAGTTTATTAGTTTAATAAAATCAATGATTTAAATTGAAATTTTCAAAAATTTTCAATTTCCCAGTGTCGTGCACGAATCAATTAATATAAACTAATAATTATGTATTTTTCTTTTTTTCTAAATATACGTTTTATATTATACGATATTATAATCTCTTTAAAAAATGCGAAATTCATTAAAAGAGAAACTAAAAATGAAATTTTGTCCCTAAAGCGTGTCATATGTACAAATAACGAAATAATGCGTATTCAATTTCTAATTCGCTTTATCGATATAACAAATTTTAGTGGTAATGGAAAAAATCCTTTTATGCGTTATCAAAGTAAAAAAAATAAGACTCGTTGAAGTGCTACATCGAACAGCGCGACCCGTTATGCAGACTTGTATAAATATTAAAAGTAGACAATCAGAATAAATAAGTTCTACAGCTAAACGAGTCAATGCAACCTAGACAAATTGAGTAATGACCAAGAAAGACGTAGAATTAGCCATTTCTCATATGGAAATTGACCGATTCATCAAACTTTTTTACACTACTGTATAATACATAAATCAAGGGAGTTGAGTGAAGCGATGGAATTCCTCATCGTTAGATCGGAACTCCCTCGATACCCTCCTGATATTTTTTTTTCTTTTTGTCAACTTTTCAGCGATGCTCCCCACCCCCCACCCCTCCCTCCCCCGCGATCGCCAATCTTCAAAATATATTCAAAAAGAAAACCTCCGCGTGCCTGACGCGAATGTGCTGTGCCAGGTTGTACTTCCCCCTCGTTTTGAACTTGCAGTGGGCGCAGCTCAGGCCGGGCTCCTTGTCGCAGTAGATGCGCTGATGGCGCCTCAGCGTGTCCTGCATCGTGAATATCGTGTTGCACTTCTTGCACACGATCTTCCCCTTGGTGTTCTCCGGATGCCTGCGCTTCTCGTGCAGCCTCAGCCTCGCCTCCGATATCGTGACGAACTCGCAGAGCCGGCAGCGCACGTCCGGCTTCTGATTGCAGATCCTCACGTGCTTCTCGAGATTGTCGAGCAGAGCGAATCGCTTCAGGCACCTCTGGCAGCGGTACTGCCGCGGCATGTGCCTCGTCATCACGTGGATCTGCATTTTCATCAGGGTGTCGTGATTCAGCTTGCAGTGCTTGCAGTAGAACGTCTGCTTGCTCCTGCAGGTGGGGCAGGACTCGAACGAGCCCTCGGAGAACTTGCTGCACGCGTAGCAGTAGCCGACGACCGACTGGTCTACCCCTGGATAAAGAACAGACGTAGGGCATTGCGTTCGCGAATGTTAATAATTATGGTATTGATCGCTTGCGGTAATTGCGCGGAGGCGATTAGAGCAATGGACATTTTCGGAAAAAATAAGTGACGCGCTTTCAATTTTTGAAAAGGATTTATTGGCTATTTCGATTGCTACGGTATAAAGGATAAATAAAAGTTGTAAAAAATTAGCTGAAAAATAATCATCTTTAAACAAAAAAAAAAGATTAAACGAAAATTTTCAAAAAAATTATTTAAATGAAAATGCCTCGTGACTTGCAAAATATTTTTCAAAATTTCTATGCTCAAAAAAGAATTCGATTCACCTAAGAGTTCGTGTATTTTGATTCGATTCGATTGTTTATAATTATCAAAATCATCATCTACGCCATAAATAAAAAACATTACAGATAGAATCTATGCTTAACTTGACTAAAATTTTATTTAATAAAGTATTAAATTAAATGAATGAAAACCGGATTATTTTATTTCATAAAACAGAAACCATTTATCAAAGACACTCTTAATATCGATATAATCGGTAATAAAATTTTAAAAATACATATGTAATATATTTTATAATCTTATTTTTATAATTATTTATTAATCGTACATACATTCGTGAATGATATACCGACTTTAAGACATTCTAACGGTTAGGAATAATAATAATAATAATAATAATAATAATAATATATTTATTTATTTATTTGTACGTATAGGTATCATAAAAAAATTAGTATTTCTACATTTTCAAAAATTAATATTTTAATTGTCAAAAAGCCCATCGATCCACTAGCGCAGTCATAATAAAAAATAAATATTAATGAGTTTAATTGCATTTTAACTGTATTATAAAATTCATTAGGTTTGCAAGAAAAAGAGGAAGCTTAGCGATTTTCGCTTTTAAAGTCGTGGTGACGAATATTGCAAGTAAATTTTTATTTGACAAGCGAAACTAGAGCGATTAAGCGAAACTAGATAATTTGAGAATCTAAGGCGGAGCTTAAAATGCGGAAAATATCGGAGTGAGAGAAGGCGAACGAGAGCTCGAACGTGTATCGCTAGAACATTGCGCGCGGCGCGGCGAGCTTTCGTTCCGCAGATTAGATTTCTTATTAACACATTGTTATCGATCGAACGAAGATTTAAACCAATGCAATGAAAAGATTCATTTTATTCGTCTATAGATTGTTCGAAACTGGCCAAATACATATATTTTTACTTTTATTCATTTCTGATTTCTACCGAACGAAAAAAAAAGAAGAGATTCAATTATCCCTCTCAGTTTATTAGTTTTAAAATATTAAATTGCTTACGTGATTCCACTGATTGGTCGGCCTCGCTGTCAACGAACGAAAATGCCGATTTTTCTGCAAGCAATTGAAAATTTTCAATGAGTCAATTATGAGCGTTAAGCGTGGCTTGAAAAACCTTGAAAAATCCAACCCACCCACGGATTTCGGCATGTCCGCCGTGACTTCGGCATTATTGGCCTCGTGCTTGTGCGAGTGGCTTTTCATCGCTGACGCGAAGTGCGTGACGAACGGGCAGTGCGCGCACCTCAGCGCGGCCTCCTTGCCGCAGATCAGCTCGTGCTTCCATCTCGAGAGCCGCTTCTGGAATCGCCGGCCGCATATCTTGCAGCCCTGATACTTGGCCAGCTCCTCGTGCACCTTCATGTGGCCGTAGAGGTTCGACTTATTCCGCGCGACGAAGTCGCAGTCGGGACAGTTGAACGGCTCGCTCCAGCGCCTGAGGCAGTCGCCGCGCACGTGGGCGATCAGGCGCAGTGTCACGGGGCCGGACAGGTCGCAGTCCAAGCAGCGCATCGTGAGATGCTCGCCGCAGCCTTGGCAATTGTTCCTGTACGTGTCCACGATCGAATCGGGCTTGGCGCCGCACTTGTTGCAGAACACCTCCACGAAGTCCGGGAAACCTGTTTTGAGAATAATAAACGCGCCGTGTAATAGTGGCAGCATCGGAAGTATCGGGATTGCAAGGCATTAATGTAACGGCGACGTATTATTTACGTGCTTGCTGAAATTATTAGATACTTGCCAACGATTTATTATCAAATCATTCGATGTCGTACGAATAAGCACGAAACTTGAAGATATTTTAAAACGAATTTAAATCGTATTTACCCTTACTCTTCAAGTTCCTCGATAAGCAGTTACAATTTATCTACTTGGAATTTTAGGAATAGCGCCACAATAATGAAAGCCCAAATAATGTAAATTTAAATAAGATAAAAACAATTGAACATGATAAATAGCAATAGATGAATAAATGAATTGTCTTTGTAAACTAGAAATATAAAAAAATTTTTTTTAATATATTTATTTAAATGCATGCAGAATGTCTAATTATCTATGAAAACACTATATTTCTGCGTAGAGAATTTTTAACTTGTAAGGTATTCTATTTGAAAAATTAGTTTTTTTTTGCAACTAGCAATTATAATTAAAATATTTTTATGAATAAGATTTGAATATTTATTTATTCAAATTCTTGCACCTGATAGAAAATCTTTGTCAATAGATGCTATTAAAAATTGACTGTATTTTACGTTTTTATAAAAATACAAAAAATATTTCTCTATACTTAAACATGTATTAAATATTTACTCTCAGAAATTTTTATTCCACTGTTTATCTTTTAAAAAATAATGCATGATAGGCATTTTTCTCAGGATTAAAGAATTATTATTCCTTTACAAGATTTTGAATATTTTTGCGACTTGAAAATAACTGTAAATCATTTTTTTAACTGAAGCAATAATTTTTTTCCTGATTCTAACCTATAAATCGCACCTTCACCGCTTGATTCCGGTTCTCATGAAGAAAAATATAGTCCTTACCTAGTACGAAAAGGTTTTTTTACGAACCTCGTTACAACCCTCGGCTTCGCCTCGGGCCGCAAACCTCTCGCTTCGTAAATAAAGCCTTTCCATACTCGGTAAGAAATGTACTATTCCCGCACTCGGGACGCAAAATAAGTTTTTCTGCAGCTGCTAGAGGGAGCAAAATACCATTTTTCCTCCCTAGAGAGGAAAGTATTTATGGCCGCTTCCCGACCAATCAGAAAGCAGAATTTTGCCTTTCCTCCCTTGGGAGGAAAAGCGAATGAACGAAACCGTATAGTCCGATAGGATTCTGAGTTTTCCGTGCCTGCGTAACATCTGGCCTTTACGATGTTTAAGATTTATATTCTTTACGATGTTTAAGATTTATATTCTATGAAATTTATTATAAAAATTCTTATGTTTTTTAAGTATTAAAAATTATCTATATCTTTTTTTTAATTAGTTTGAATTTTAAATTCTATTTATTATGCTATTAAATTTTTTAAAATTTTAATTTAAGCGTAGATTATTAACAAACTTATAATCTTCAATTCATTAGTCTTATTTAATTATAGAAAAGGGGGCTCCGCCCCAACCCCCGGCGGGGGTTTAACCCCCTGCACCCCCACCACCCAATCCTACATCTCTTAACATACTATATAAATTTCCAAATAAGAGGAAATTATTTTATTTAATTTTATTCAATTCAAATAAATTGCAGGTATAACCTTAAGAGAAAATCGATAATATTATATTTTTTCAAATTCAACGAATTACATTTTATGTTAGGACAACTTATTTTGGAGCTAGTATCATTTGGACCTTTAGATATTATACCTCCTCGCATGACTAACACATGGGGTGGGATTTGACATTGTTTAATTCTGTGAGTTTGACGTTCAATTTGTTGTGCATTTCTTGGAGAAAGAAAAAGCGCCCTCGTATGGGAAAATAGTATGTGATACAAGGGAGCAAAATAGGCGTTTTCCGACGAGGGTATGTTTGCCGCCCGAGCGAAGCGATACTATTTATACTATACTACAATGTACTGTTCCCGCACTCGAGACGCAAAATAAGATTTTCTGCAGCTGTCTGGAGGGAGCAAAATACTACTTTTTTCTCTAGGGAGAAAAAGTGTTTATGACCCCTTCCCGACTCTCCCTTGGGAGGAAAAGCGAATGAACGAAACCGTGTAGTCGGGTAGGATTCTCAGTTTTCCGATAATGCTTAGACCTATGCGTCACTCGACCGCAGGTTCGACCTCTTTTTTGCACTTTGAGTTAGGTATTCGAGATTTTAAAATAAAATAAAATTTATATTCTATGTGAAATTCGGTATGAAAATTATTATAATATTCTTTAAGTATTAAAAATTATCTATATCATTTTTTATAAATTTGTTTTAATTTTTAAATCTATTTTTTATGATATTGAAATTTTTTTAAATTTTATTTTAAGATTCGATTATTAACAAACTTATAATCTTCAATTGATTATTCTTATTTGTTTTTGTGCAATTTTTCGTGCACTTCTTTGAAGAAGAAAAAGCGCTCTCGTATGGGAAAATAGTATGTGACACACGGGAGCAAAGGCGTACACAATGTACTATCTGGTACTATCAATACTATTCAAGATTATCAAATACTTTAATTTTAAATGAAATAAAATTTTGGTACCAACTTACGTATTATCAAAGTTGAAAGTAAGTCATATCCTTGAGCTAGTAGTAAATAGAAATTTATTATTTTTATTATTTATTATTTATTATTTTTTAATTATTATTATTACCTTTCTTCATCTCAGACTTTACAATTATATCATCAACAATGTTTGAGACATCTTGTGCTTGAATTTGGTCTGAGTGCATTTTTTGAATATGTTGCCTAATACCCCGTCTTTTTTTAAAAGTTGACGAGCAAATAATACAGTTCAAATATGTGCCTGCGCAAAAGCGCCAAAAGTGATCTTTAAGTTTGTTTTGTCCTAAATAAATTCCATGACATTTTGCGCACTCCAGAGGTATTTTATTTAATCTTCTTAGAGGATATTCGTCAGCTACATGACATAATGATTTGTTTACATCTATTTTTCAATGTATACTTATAATTTCAGTATTAGTTGTTATAACAAATAGTATAAATAAACAGATTAACTGTTTATAATAATTTACATATTTTATCTCTATTTAAAAAAAAATTCTTTTTTGTAGAGTCCTTCTAATAAATTTATTAATTGATATATACAATTGTATCTACTCAGTGAAAATATTTTATATACCATTTATATACGAGAATGGGATGAAAAATTTCTAGCCTGGCCTAAACATGCTGCTGGCAGGACTATAATTTTTGGTTTTTATTCTATATAGTAGTACATCTCACTAATTTGTGTATAATTTTTCAGAAAGATGAAGATAGCAAAATCGCGAAAATAGCAAATTAAAGCAAAAAATCGCGCGGTCATTAAAGTCATTAAACAATGGGTTTCTGAATTTCGAGAAAGGTCGCGCGAGGACTACTGATGAATCTCGTTTAGGACTTTTCATATTTTGAGGGATTTGACAAATTGTACTATACAAATGGTATAATTGTATTAGAGCACCATTATGAAAAGTATATTAATTTTGATGCAGATTATGTTCAGAAATGAAACAAAAAAAAGCCAAAAAATGTTGTTTTTCTTCATCAGGCAGTCAACTTTTCATCCTGTCCTCGTATCTTGAATAATTATTTTGGAATTTATTTGTATCGTTTCACATAAAAAAAATTAAAATATAACGAAATAAATAAATAAATATAACGAAATTCAAAAATATATAATAAGAATAAAAACAAAAGTAAATATAAATATGAACAAGGGTATATTAATATCTGTAATTTAACTATTGTTTTCTATTTTATAACTTTTCTTGGAATGTATTTCTATCAAATAGACACTTTAATTTCTAAATTAATAATTCATTTCTAATTTTAGTAACTTTGATAATAAATTTTTTTAATTAGAAGCGTGCATACAATAATTGTGTAGTACATCTTTCATTAAATTTATTAATTCTTTTAGAAAGACTCACTGAGCTTCCAATGTACTAAAGCTAATGAATATGAACGTAAATAGTGATGGTTAAATTTTTTATTAATAGGAAGAGAATAGACAATAAATTATTTAATATAGATTGTAAAAATATTAATACAAGTGGGATAAACGACAAAAATAAAAAAAAAGTCGTACCTTTTAATGTAAAAAATCGTAAAGAGCGCTTTGAAAAACATTTTTTTCCAGCATTTATTCAAGCTATTATTTTAATAATTAATATAATATTAATTATATTCAAAAACTGTATAATATATTTTTGTATAAAGATTTGTTATAATATTCCCAACCACAAAGCACGTCTACAAGTTATACAGCATATAACACCTGACCTACTGAAAATACTTTAATTTAATATTATTCAACTTACTAGATATAGAAAATTCATCTTCATTCTCGAGATCAAGTGGATCTGCTTCTTCAATGAAATCATTTTCTGTTGGAAATAATAATCTGTCCTGGGAAGAATCGTCTTCTATATCATATTCTTTTTCATGCAAAAAAACTATCACATTTTCATTTACTGATAAATCAGCGTTTTCTATTTTGATTATCTTTTCTTCTATGCCTATTTTAATAGCAAAATAATAAAAATGAATAATATAATGATAAATTGATGTTAATAATTCTTTGGAGTGAAAATCCATAGGGACAAGCATTTAAAAATACACTTTACTTCTCAATTTCAATACAAAAAGAACATAATAAAAAAAATTAAAAATATATATTAATAGCAATGTTGTTTGTATTAAAAAGAAGGCTAATTTTTTACAAGTATAACAATAATAAAAAAAAATACTATTAGAATTATTTGATCCCATTCAAATGTAGCAAATCTAATAACATTGCACTGTATATTCTAGGCAGAGTAGCAACAATAATGATCCCAAGTTCTCAATAATGATTAATTTTATATTAACAATTAAGTGGACTATTAAAGTCTTTTAATTAAATTTTTTCATGCTTAACTTTTAAAAAACATATAAAAAATATTAACTAAAAGAAACAAAATTTATTTTTGTATCCACTCATTGTCTAAAATATGAATTATGTAAGCTGCTTTTATTAACTTCAGTAACCATTGTGAAAATGAGAAGTGTTAATTATTTAATAAACAAAAATGATAAATGAAATTTTATCTGAACCTTGACAGTAATGAATAAGGTGTGCATAAATAAAGAAAAAAGATTAACTAAAATTGGAAATAATATAATATAAACATCTAAAGTTTAGATGGTTTTTATCGCATGGGTAAAACAGGACTTAGACACTATCTTAATAATATCATACATAGAGATTATAGCTTAATTTCATAGCTATTATATGTACTAATTAATTAATAATAGAGTAATGCTTTGATTAAACACTGAAAGTTATAAGCGGTTTTAATTAAAGATACATGTATAAATAATTATATTTAATAAATTATATTTAATATTATATTTATTATGAAAGTATATATTCATAATATAAATCATAACATCTAAAAATATTTGTTTTCATATATTAGAATATTATAAATTATAAATTAAATGCAAAAATCACAACTGTGTAGAATTCGAGAATTTTAAAGTTATTTTAAATACAATTGTTTAAATCTTGATGAAGATCACTGATAAACTGTAGTATAGTAACCAAAACATTGACAAACATTTAATTGATTAAGGAGTGATAATGTACATTGAATGAAAACTATTCATTTCTATGATATAAAAATTCATAATATAATCGAATATAAAATTTCTCATTTTAGTATTTTTATTCTACTAAAGAAAACGTATAATATTGTTCTTATACTAAATTTTTATCTATATAATTATTTTTCAAATAGAAAACAAAATAATAAGAAAAAAACTTAATAATTACCAATATCCTCATCGATATTATGGTCAGCATTTAATATGTCATCTTCAGATATATCAATACATAAGTGATTTTGATTGCATTGTCCATTGACATTTTTAGTATCTTGCATTACTTATATAAAAAATAAAAGTTTATATTGCTTACTTGAATTAAATTATATTCACTAGTATAAAAATCCATTTATATAGGATTAATATATGTATATTACCTTCACTGGATTCAGTTGTTTTTTTTTGAAAATCTTCACTTATATTTATGAAATTTTTACTGATTTCAATATCTGGAAATTTTTTTATACCTTGCTTAATTAGTTAATTATTTTAATATCTTATTTTTTAATTATTAAAATGAAAATTAATTTATTACTTTAATATTAGTATTATTTTAATAAATATTAGTGATTAGATACATTAAGAATGGATTAATTTGTTTACTTTAATTTCTTTATTAAAATTCTATTATAGAATAATTACTAGTTGTCTAATACTTTATTAAATTATTCATGATACTATATGATAAATTCATGGAGTAAAATTATAAACATTGTAAAAGTTTCTGATAATATATGCATTTGTTTTTCATGTAACATTATTTAGATTTTTTTACTTTTGTTTATTAAACTATTATCAATGCCATCAACAATTTTGTTATCTAAAATTTTAAGAATACAAAATCATATTCTTAAACTATATAAATATTATATTTAATGTAATTTTATATACACAATATATTAGTTAGTTACTTTTGCATCCTGTCATTTCTGCTGAACGCAAACTATCACTTTTTTGAATTTAGTTAAAATATTTTTGCTTTGATTATTTATCGAATAAGTAGAAGAATCTTAATTAATTTTTTTAAATAAAATAAAAGTTAGAAAAGTTTTTCTGAATAATTTCAAATTTCATACTAGAGTAAATAGTAATAGAGAATAAGCCTTTCTCAACTAAACATTTTCTAAAAACATTTTGAATAGATTAAACCTAAATATTGTCAAATTAGATGAAGGTGACATTTAGATGAATGTATTCAATTAATTGTAAAATAGTTCCATGATCTAAATCCAGATTTAAATCATTGCCATGCAAAAAAAAAATAAAATAGTAAAGAAACGTTATTATAGAAGAGTTTCATATCAAATATAATAAGTCATAAGCGTAATCAAAAATAGAATAGCAATTGTATAACTAGAAACAACCTCATTAAATATATTTCCTCTGTTCCACTTATATTCTGTTATTAATCAAAATTGGTTCAAATATATGGATTTTTTTATTTCTAAATTAAAATGAATAAAAATATACTTTTTATATACTTTTTATATCAAGTCGGTTATGACATATATCAGTAATTTCAGTAGTTCCAATTATATAAATTCAAAATCTATTTTATTCTATGACTAGCAATTTAATTTTAAAGCAATCATATTCGTCAAATAAAATTATTATAATATATTTAGATAAAAAATGAATGGCGTTACCAGTAGAATTATTTCCTTCATGATTCCAATTAATAAAGTTTGGATCATCAGTATTTTCTATCTTCATTGGAAATTTTTTATTTAAAATTTCTTTCATATCAATATGACTGTAAATAGATTCACAATTACTTTCTTGGGCAAATATCACCTGTATTTTTTCATTTGACTCTTTTTCTATCAAATAGCAACTTTTTTCCTGATTTTTATGAAACACTATTGTATTTTCTGAAATCATGTCTTCTTTTTTAATAAAATTTGTAAAATTTGTATTTGTAGTAATCAAGGTATTCTTTGCAACACTTTCCTTTTTACTACACTCTTCATTATCTGTAAGTACATTTATTAATAAATATTATATATATATTAATAAAATATAGCATTGTAATTATAAAATATAAATTTCTTATTAAGTATAAATGTATTTTTGTTTGTTAAGCTTCTTTTTAAGCAAACATTTAATTCTTGTTTGAAGTTTTTAAAAAGAATTATGTATATATAATAAACAGTAGTATGCCTGGAATCTTTGACTAATAACAAATAATTGATACCTACCAGGACAATTAAGCTGCTCTGAATTGAGACATTCTTCTTTGATACATAAATTTTGTTTATTTTTATCATTCATCAATCTTTCTACAAGAACTATTATAAAAATAAAAAGCAATTAATATTTTGTTATTTGTTATATTATTTTTTTAAACTATTTTGATATTGTTTTTTCTAATTTATTTTTTATTATATATATATATATATATATATATATATATATATATATATAATATATATAAAAATAATTTAATTATAGTTGTAGTTGTTTAAATATACTATGCTTTTAAATTAAAGATAAAGAAAAAATTTATAACAAGTGAATAGAACAATTTAATTAAAGTATTTATAAAATATGTACTAATGAACAATAATATAAAATGTAACAACCATTAATTTAAAAAATTTATTTAGTTAACTAAATTTAAATAATGATTTGTTATATTTAGGTTTTTAAAAAATTAGTTCATTTTAGATGAGTTATTATATTATTGTTTATGTATTTATTTCCTTATTATCTGAGAGAAGATAATATATTCATTGAAATAAAATCATAAAAGTTTCTGTAATTGTCCAACTTAACAAAGTATATTTTTTTACTCATTCAAGAATATAGATTTTAATTATATAGGCAATCTTTATAGAACAACTACAATAGACAGTATTTATTATCAATAAACTTTAGAATTGAAAATTGTATAAGTGGTAAGTATTAAGTAAGTTATAAGCACACATGATTTACTAGAATTGTCATGAAAAATTTTATATACACATAATACATTTAAATTATTTAATATAAATTGATACATTAAAATACATAAAAGATGAAAATATTTTATATAAATTACCTATTGGGTAGCTATTTGAACTTTTATATTCTGTCATTTTCATTGTAATTCTTATTTCCAAATAATATTTTATACCTAAAATAGAAATAAAATTGTATAAGAAACAAAATTAATTAGACTCAAATAGATTCAAATAGAAAACCCACTGTTATTTTGTAATATAATTTAATGTTATTTAGTATATTTATTCTATGCTTTGGTTATTAATTATTGTTTACAGATATCTAACAATTATATATTTTGTTTCATAATGGTAATGAAATCATAGTTCTACTATTCTAATTCATAATATTATGTTATTTTCTATCTATTTTCATCACTGCTTATATCCAAAATGTCTAGGTAGAAAAAAAAATTATAAAAATCAATTCTTACTACTTAGCAGAAAATAATCAGAATTCAACTAAGTTTAGCTTACTATGTGTCAATAAATAAGTGCAGCATTTGTACCAGATATCAGTACAGGTATCCAATAAATAAATCTAGTATTTTTCTATGTTATACCAGCTTATACATATATAACCGAGCTCATCTCGTAAGCTCTCATCAAAATATTATCTGCATTTACACTGTTGGCTTTTGCACCACCTCATTAATTTCATGTTAACATTTTGATATAAAGGCTGATATAAGATGATGACAATATAACTATTAAAGAATTTAAATATGACAGCACTATAAGATTCTATGTCGTAACAATAGCAAGATAATATTTGATAATAGCATAGGCCTGCATGAGCACGGTAGAATATATATCAATCGTGTGTTAATTTAATATTAATTTAATATTATAATTATTTACTTTTGAAACAGTCAATAACAGCATATGTTTGAAGACACTTATATCGATAATCGAAAGAAACATTTCACTTGTACTTATTTTCAAGCGAAGCAGGAAAGGAGATATAAATTTAGATTATTATAACTTGATCTAACTGTCTCTTTCTCTACATATACCATTTCAGCTAATTTCAGCAGTCGTAGTGTCCGACATAACCCCATATTAGAATTACCCGATAAACCCGAGTTACCTTTGCCCGTAACTGCCCGTACGTTGCATTAGATTCCTTTATTGTACATTAAAGCTGGTTATGGTCTATAGATGTACCTATTTACCTAGTCTTGTTCTATATTTCTTCTCATCTTTTCCCTTGTATTTCCTATCAATTTCTATATTTCCCATCATTAATCGCTTTTATTTTGGACTATGTTTACGTCGACGTACCCATTGACTCATAATTGTTATAAGTTATAAATTATAAACTCAATTAGAAATGATGTAGGAGGGCATAATTATAAAATTCGTATTTAAAAATTATTAAATTTATTATGGTATTAAATACTTCAAAAAAAAGATTCTGTACTTAATATATATAATAAATTATAAGTATTTTGAAGAAAATGAATTCTTCAGTATATTTTATACATAATTTAATTGATTTATTAACATTTTTTGAATTTATTAATAAGTTAATTCTTTTCTAAACATCTTATTCCATCAAAAATATAAATAAACGTCGGAAATTGTGCAGATGCCGAAATTTGTGACGAAGGCAGTCAGATGATCCTTTTTGCCAACAAAATTATTTTTTAATTTAATATTTAAAGTTTTCTTATTCAGATTCTACGGGGCTAATTATAATTAAGAGCAGTAAAACTTTGATTATAATTTATAAAATAAATCATATATAAGCAAGTAAGACTGTTGTTATAGATTGTAAAAAACAACTGTAAGATCCAATAAAAATATTTATTATAGTAATTTCTTTATATCAGTCAACAACAGTAGAACTTTTAAATTTTAAAATATAATGTAGAATTTCTGAATTTTCAATATTGTTATATTTGATAATTATTTCAATATTTAGACTAGACAATAGTAGCCACAATTCGAAAATGATTTATTATTTTCAAAATTTTAACTAGACCTCAAAAAAAAAATATTATATTGACATAATGAGACAGTATGGCAATTAAATCCATAATTTTTTTGTTGAAAAATACTCAAAAATTGAGGTAATTCTAATGTTGTTAATAGAATATTATACAGAAAGACATTGATTATATTCTTAAGTGAGTTTTTCTTTCATTGTAATATTCCATTTTTTATATAATATAGTGAAAGCAAAATGTTTTTACAAAATTCTTAATAAATGGCATCTAAAATATTTTCTCCTACACAAAAAAGACTACAAGATTAATCTATTGTGCAAATCTATAAAAAGACAATTTTTTATAGTAATCAACTAATTTCATCAAGTACTACACATCATTACAAAGGAAATATAGTTTAATAATATAAAATTTTGTTGAATTTAAAAACCAAATGAGCTTTATTTTTATGTTACATTATTTATTCTAAATTAACAAATTATTATTTGTAATAATTATATCATAATGCAGTTATTTTATTTTATTTTAACTAGTTTTGTTAGAAGGTAATATACAATAATTGAGCAGCAAAATTGCATGATTATTTATTTCAAAATCATTTTGGTTCTGTAGGTTCAATGAGTTGGTATTTTTCTGTGCTGCCACCAAGCTGTTTCAGTTCATTAACCAATTCCTGAGGATTCATCTTTCGTGAAATCATTAGAGTTCTTTGACTTTTAGGGCCATAACTTTGTGACTTTAAACCAATTTGTTTAGCAATTTGATGGATAATACATCTTTCATCATTACTAAAGCTTGGGGAAAATACCAAATCTGACGATGAATTACCTCGCATATAATTTTGTAATACCGCACTGCATTTTTTTTTAAAAATTTGTTTATTATATAATCCAAGTTTAAGTCCAAGGCCTTCTCTTGTCATCTGTTGTTGAAGACTAACAGGTTCTGTAATACCTTGGGATTTTTTTCCAAGACCACCACCTGACCACCCCATTAATTTCATCATTTTTGAACCAATATTATCGTTACCAAGTGCATTTGAGTTTGATTGTGATTCCTGATCAAGTTTAAGATGGTCGTGAACTGTTGGTGTAAAATTTTTAGTAACCTTAATTGTATAATATATTTTTTGCATTTCTCTAAGTGCAGATTCAGATGCATCTTTTTTAGCTGCTTTTTGGTTAACTCCAGAACCATCAGCTACTTTGTGGCCATTAAAATATAAACTACACACAAAAAGATTATCACTCACATCACTTTTATATTCTAAATCTATGTCATAACTGCTTGCAGCTCTGGCAACTATACTTTGAGGTGTATCATTAGTATATTCAAATAAAACCACACTTTTTTCATCTTTTTTATTTACATTTGGTTTTTTCTTTTTATCTTCAAGATATTTATTGTGTGTCATTAAATTACCTTGTCTTTTAAAATTCATAGATAACTGTTGATATTGTTGTTTTGAAGATTCCCCCTCATTTACAGTTTTTATAGATTGCGGTGGTTTTGATTGTTGAGGTTTCGATTGTCCTAAAATAAATTTTATGTATAAATAATTCAATAAATACATTTGGATAAGAATATAAAAAAACTCACAATTTCTTCCAGTACCTTTAGCCTTTGAGCTGGCTGCATCGGATGCTCCAACAAAAGTTCTTTGCAATCTATTTTTATGTTTCTCCCTAAAATCTTTGACTACTTCTTTAGATAATTCTGATATTATTCGCATTGTTTCTTTAGGATATCTGCATCCTAAGAACTCGACATTCGTAAAAACTTGTGCATAGCAAATGAGCTCGTCAATCGGAAATTTATCTGCATGCGTCAAAAGAAATTTCCGACGAAGTTCCCAGTGCTCATCACACTCATGTTCTGTTTTATATTGATCAACGTTTGATTCATTTATTAAACTCATTTTTAATTTTTTATATTATATTATAATGTATGTTATTGACACTTTTAATTTGTACTAGAACAACGAAGTAGGAAAACTAGTTCGAAACGGAACTAATACCTTTTATAGATATCTTGAATACAATTAGGACTTCCTGAATTGTTATTCATTATTGTATTATTTTTTGTTTTAAAAATAAATTAAATGAAAAAAGTACTATACAGAAGGTTATAGGTATCTAAATAACAATAAGTACCATAAACTTACGTTCATATAGAAAACTTTTTGCATTGGCGCAGCGATGGTCGTATACAGTTCGGGAAACTCCCGGTGGTGGGGGAAAACCCTATTATAACACATCAAACGTGTGCTATGAAAAATTGCCACTGGGGCGGCACAATCGTAAAGTAATAGAACGCGGTCAATTTGAAGTAATTTCACTGTTTCAAATTGTACAAAATAAAATTTTATGTCATTTCTATAAAATTTAATTTAATCCAAATTGAATAGCAATCCAATCTTCTCTAATATTTTAAAGCCTCATTTGTCTTCTCTTTGATTCAATAGGGATTCTAAACATTCTGAATTCCTTCGTATTTGAATTAGTGTAGTACAGGTTATGAATGTCGATCTTCGTAACATTTAACCAATATTACTTTTTTATCTTAAAAACCACTATTACATTTATAAAGGTATTGAATAATTGTTGAATAAAATTCAATATTGTAAATATTTTTATTCAATAAATATTCATTGCTATTTTAAATTATTCTGTTGCTTCTTGACGTCTGTTTGTTGTCATTCTTTCTTTTTCTAACCTACGCTTACGTATACCTTTTTCTGTCTATGCAAGCGCTACTCTCTCGCTCTCTATTGTGTTTATTTGCGGTTAAATGACAAACAAAGGACAGCCAAGTGATCATTACGTATAAGATCACTAGTGAAAATCGGCGTCAATTTATAGAATACGAAAATTATTCAAAGTTAATCTTTATTATTCAATGTGAACAAATTGTAATATGAGAACATAAAAGTACAGTTAGCTTTACAATTGATTATTGTTGTAGACAAGCGTTTAAACGAGATAGACCAGTTATAAAACGCTATTTAGTGTAGGGAAGTACTGAAAATGAATACTACAATTCTTTAATGTTATACCATCTAACAAATTATTAACGCCGGAGGTTCTCTTATTATAAACGAGGCATTGTACATCAGAGAGTTCTTTAATTGAAGATGACAAAGGAAATCCATACATCGATGTGAACTCAAATAAAGATAACCGCAGTGCTATGTCGTTTGATGACTCCTAATTGTAGGAGATCATTTGTAGAACATGCAAATCAGGATTACAGAGTAGGATTAGATGTAATGAAATTGTCATCACATGCGTACGTTTAATAGTATCATCCATGTGTAGGTTCTTGGAATACTTTCCAACAGTCATTCCATTTCAGGTGAGCATATTCCCGCATCTCCAGTTTAAGTATCAAAATATAGTCTAAATTTACAATCGTATGTAGTCATCGCATACATCAATTTCCCGTGTGTAGCTCAGAAGTCTGTTGTGCAGATGAAATGGCACTTTCACATTAGTACGGGCGTAGAAATTGTATATTGACTTCGTTCGGGTGTGAGAGCGACTTTTTCATTGTATCCTTGACCAGTTTCTCTACTCTCTTTAATTACCTCGCTTTAATGTTTCCCAGTGGCATCACAGAGTAGAGACGATAGGACAAACAACAGTTCTTCGGGCTTGAGTTGAGCTTTGGTGAGCAGATGCAATTATTTGGATAGTTTGTTCGCGACAAAGATGTGTCATATGCCCTCAGCAGAGAACTCAAGTTCAAATTAGAATCCCTGTCTTGACGAGTCATCGAACTCACAGCTTAACCGTAGATTTTTCTAGCGTTCACGATTATCTTTGCATTATTTCTTGATATATAACTTTGAGGTTCTGATGAGTATCTCACAGTTGTTAAGGTAGACCATCAAGTTGTTAAGCAGAATGGTCTTCTAGTCCAGGTGATGTATCTGTAATCTAAATAATTTGATTGAACTTGTCTCGTTCCCCAATTGCATCAGCCGTACAACCATCGTCGGAGACCTAAATGCTAACCACCTCTAATAAAATTCGAAAATTTTCTTAGACTCGTAAAACTCCTCCGATACACGCCATGCTATACTCTCTGCAAAGAAATCTTAATTGTCTGATTATATATTTCAGAAGTATTCGCTTCGATTAATTCATTTCCCAAATAGAAACTCCAGCCAAGAGCGTTTCGAAAGTTATCTCTTTCAGTCCTAACAGGTGCCACTGACTTTCGCGACTCCAAATCAATAGCTAATCTTTCTCTGTCAACGACGAAAAGGTCCAAATCTTTGCCTCCTCAGTCACTGAGATGTTCACTTCTGTCTAGTTTTTCCGAATTCGTATCGTTTCATGAACACATCGCTCAAATAGTTCAAAATTTCTTCCCTTTAAACAGAGAAATGAATTCCATCTCTCCCACGGAGAGAAGCGACATCATTTTCAAACAGAAAAATGAAAACCTAATAAAGATCTTACCGCGCAAGTATATTTATCTTTTTGCATCATAATCAATGCATATATACGGCATCAATAGTTCCTCATGCCTGGAAAGAGACCACTGTAGTTTATATCCCAAGAAGAGGTCAACTGGCCTGTGGTTTTTCTAGCTATCGCTCTATCATACTGCTTAACTACTAAGAATGGTAGTGGCAAGCGACAATGTACAATGTTTTTTCACATCTATCAACAATAAAAATCACATTCCCGACTACCAGCATGTCTTTCGGATACATTGCAGCACTTGTGATGATTTTCTCAGACCCATAACCGACAGGATTAATAGAAGACGACAGATGTACAGATTGTTTCTGGACATTCAATAGTCCTTTGACAGAGTCTGGCATAATGATTTTATTTACAAGCTCATCGGCAACGATATATCTCACTACCTGCTCGATATAATAAAATCGTAGCTATGAAATAGAACCATTCAAGTTTGAGTATGTAATACTATCTCCTCCCCAAAGGCCATTTCCAACGGAGTATTCAGGTCTTAAAGCTATCCCGTTTATATTTCATTTTTTGTCAGGGCGTCCTCATTCAGAACCCGATTACCATTGTATTCGATGCTGATAAATCTACAGTGTACAAATATGAGTAAAACTTTATAACTTTTGAAATCTTTATTTGTTCTTCTGAATTTAATTTATCCCACTCAAAATACCCCCCCCCCCCGCCGGATGCAATGCAACTATGCCAACGCTTTCTCCAATTTTCAAAACATTTGTTATATTTGTATTCCGGAATGGCCATCAGTTCCTTCTTCGATTCGGCTTTTATTTATTTAATTGAATCCAAGCCGTGTCCCCGGAGTGGCCTTTTGAGTTTTCGAAACAGTCAGAAATCACACGGTGCTAAATCAAGCGAGTACGGTGGTTGCGAAATGATATTGGTTGAATTTTTGGCGAAATGTTCATGCAAAATCAATGCAGTATGAGTTGGCGCATTATCGTGATGCAAAAACCAAGTGTTATCATTCCATCAATCTGTCCTTTTGAGACAAATAGCGTCACGCAAACGACGCATAACACTCAATAAATATTCTTTGTTAACCGTTTGGCCACTTGAAAGGAATTCATAATGCACCACACCACGGTAATTGAAGAAGAAAATTAGCATAACCTTGATTTTTGAGTGATTTTGGCGTGATGTTTTCGGTCTCCGCTCTCCTTTGGCACGATATTCGCTCGATTGTTCAGTTGTTTCTGGCTCGTAAGCGTACACCCAAGTCTCATCTCCAGTTATTATGTGTTCCATCTTATCCTGATAGTCCAAAAGCATCGTTTCACAGACCTCCATGCGACGCTGTTTTTCCAAAAAATTGAGTGTTTTTGGCATCAATCGAGATTTCACTCTTTTCAGGCACAAAATGTCTGTCACAATGGTGTTGACTGACCCATTTGAAATTCCAACAATATCAGCAAGCACTCTAGTAGTCAATAAATGATTTTACAGAACCAATTCTTTGATTTTGTCGACGTGTAGCCCATCAGTAGATGTTCTTGGTTGTCTTTGATGTGGTTCGTCTTTAACGCGTTCTCAACCTTCTTTGAACAATTTGTGCCAATCAAAAAAACTCGCTCTTAATTCACCAAATATCTTCTGCAACATTCTGAACATTTCGGTGGCCGATATTTCATTTCACGCACAAAATTTAATGCTACTTCTTTGTTGAATAATTTTAGACATTATAAAAACCGAAGAGAACATTTTTCTTTGTTCACAACGCACAAGTGTAACTATATGACAAATGAAGCTACTTGCGTGAAATTTGTTACAGATAACTCTGAAAGTACTACCAACTTCAAAATAAAAACCTTTGTCCAAATCGATAAACTCGGGAGGTTTAAATTGAAAAGTCTTACTCATATTTACTTGTACGCAGTAGTACAGCCTTTACAGACTACACCGGAACGATTTGACACAGGAAATACAAGTTAAACGGATTTCTCCCCTTTCTATTTAGTGTTACTCACAATGTAAGCTCTCATTATCTAGAATAAATCTACAACCATATATGATATCTGAAGGGATCGAATATCTCTAAACCTAAGGATAAATGGAATCATAGGTGTAATCCCGTCGGCGCCGAAGATTCCTCGATTTCGAGATGCGTATAATGGCCTGGGTACAGGTGGTAGTTGTCCCTTCGAATCACGTACGTCGGCAATCCGGCGAAAATCATAACCGGGATCATGCAGCACGTAGGCTCGAATGAACATCCACGAGCGTAAGAGGGCTCAGTACAAGTCTATATGGTGCAATTCACCATCAAAAGCAAAAAAGCAGGTGTAGTAAAAAATACTTTACCGGAGCGAATCGCGAAAAAAAATGCGACGCATAAACAAATCAAAATCTGTCTCGACGAGGCAAGCAGGCAGTTCTATTTGACTTGCACCGCGCCGAGTCAGCTCCCTCCTCTTTTCTTTCTCCATCTCACTTACCTAGCGTCTCCCTCTCTATCCGCCGTTGGCTTGTAACATAGTAACTTATATACAGATATATTTATTAATCTGTTACATGAGTTATGTCTAGAGAGAAAAAGTGTCTAGGAAAGTAGGATAGTAAACGTATATGTCATTTGCGTTTTGCCGTCACAATATATATATATATATCAATTGAAACACATAAGATTTTCGAATAATTAATTTATTTGCACCAGACGGACTAACTAAACTTAAATTTATCAATAAAAGTACTTTTAATTACATTCTTATTTTTAGATGTTTTTTATTTAAATTAAGTTTTGATCGTAGTATATGAGTTATAAATAATTCAAGCTTTATGAATACTATCTATTTCATATAACATTTTTTGATAGTAATTGTTAAATCACATATGTTAGTTTTAAATGTACTCTGAGTGCATTTCTAAAACTTTCCGTTTCGTATGCATCTTTGAAATAAGATCAATTTCTTAATAACTAAGCATTTAAGAAATAGAGAGCTGGTTTGTAAAAATAATATAGAATACATAAAAGTTAAGAATATACGGTAAATAATCACCTTGTATACCGTAATTACAATTTATATTCGAATAGTAATGTTCACATCTATACTGGACAGTTTTTATAAACGAATAAAAAATATCATAGAAAAATAATTGTTTAATAAAGATTAAAAATACTTGTCGACTGTTTTTAAAAAAAACGATCCAATCTTTTTATCAGTCTTACAATTCTATTAGATTGACAGTCAGATTATCCTTGTTTAACATCACCCTCATAAAATCAGGATATAGAAATTACTATGATTATCACTAACCTGAAAGAAGAATAATGATTAACAAAGGACGATCTGACGGCCTCCCTCCATCAACTTATCTACTCATATACCATTAAATTGAGTCTAACATTTTGAATCGCTTTGGCTGCTCCTCAGTAAAGGGACAATCAGATAGTCCTTTAGTAACCATTATATTTTTTAGGGTAGTTGTAGTCATAATTTTTTTCAATTCTACCAGGTTGATTATAAACAAGGATAGTCTGAAAGTAATTCTAAAAGAACTGTAAGACTGAGGAAAAGATTTAATAAAAATAATTGTTGAAAATTTAAAAATAATTTATTAATAAAAAACTAATTAAAACAGATTTATAAATTACAATATCTGATTTATATACAGTTAATAAATTTTATCTGAATTCATAGATAATATTTTATTATTAATTTATTTAATACTATTAATATAGGAATTTTTTCATTGTGTTAAAATATTTTAATCCTGATAATAAATATAATTTTGTATATTTATATATATGGATTGAAATGACTTTATATAAATGGATTTAAAAGATTTCAAAAATTTTTATAATGATTTATACTTTTTCTCTATAAAAATGGGAAATACTTATAAGGAACTGTTATAAGACATTATTTAAGATAACATTTGTGCAATTATGTTTTTAATATTTTATAATGTCACAAATGAAGAACCTTACACTATCCATATCAACAGTCCAGACTAGATTTAAACATTTAAAGTACTTTTCTTAAACTGATCTATGAAAATTATATTCTAACAATATAGTTATTTTTCTTTTTGTTCTGTTGTTACTTTTATTCGTTTTAATTTAAAAATTTTAGAGTCGATCTAAAATCTAAAATTTCTACCTATAGAATCTCATATCAAAAATTAATTTTTTTTTTCACGAGGTCGACAGTCTTCAACATGTCTGATATATACAAAATAATTTTTAAACATTACAGAACAAATGTCGCACTGAAAGGCATCTATGTGTCTAAAAAGTCTGGACGCGTGTTTCGATTGAATGTGGTTGATTAAATTATTTTTTTGAGCCGTTCTGAAGCTACAATGATCGCAACTCAAGGGCGGCTTCGATAGCTCACAGCGACTAATGTGAAATTCTAAGCGTCCTTTGGACTGATAACACTTGCCGCACTCTTTGCAAAACATTGAGACGTTCTTATCTGGCTGCACTGGTTTTGACACGGGTTTTTTGCTAACTGCAGGCTTCTCTGCGTTACTGAGTTGCACCAGGGATTCGTTAATGCAGGTCAATATATGTTTACGGTAAGTAAGCTCGTCATTAAAACTTTTTCCACAGGCGTTCATGCAATCGTAAAAAGTATTTTCGCTGTGCTCGTAAGTTAAGTGCAGTCGTAATTGCTGGAAATTCATCTTTACATCATTGCATAAGCTGCAGCGAAACTGGAACAAAGTATTACAAACTTTGCACCGTGTTATTTTTTTTGTCACATTTTCTTCATAATTGCAGTTGTGACATCGTAATATTATTGAATCTATCGAATCTAGAAGGAATCAATATATATTATATATGAATATATCATTTTTAAAAAAGGCAATTCTCATTGAAAGATAATGTTATTAAACAGCACATTTTTCTTTTTTAATTTTTCGCAAACTATTGCAGTAAATCTTATAGCCTAAATGTATTTATTCATTTATATATTTATTTGAACCAGAAAGAAATGAAAGATACTACACTTCTTATAAGTAAAGACGGAAATCATTGGAGATATCATTTAGAAATAACTCCTAACTGCTATGTATGGTACGAAACAGGGATTGCAAAAACCTAGTTATTTTTGCTAATGTACAGATGCACAAATAGTTTCATTTTTAAGATAATATGAATAAGAGAGAATTGAAACGCAAACGGATATCAAATATCTAGTGGTTATTTTCAATATGAAACTAAGATTGTAATCGTATATATGGAACCTAACTAAAAAAGGCAGAAACGGCAAAAGCTTTGAGCAAATTTATGGCCAATAAAAACGAACATAGACAAAATACATGTAGACTCCTGATGAATATTATTCACTCCATCCTACTATAAGGGGCATAAGTATCGGTTGATACGCTGAAATTCAAAAGCATGAAACCATATTTGAAGGCATTATACGGGTCTCTATATTGAGACAAATCTGCGCGTAATAATCAAATTGGAAAACATGATTTTTTGAAAATTTTTTAGTTAAAATATGTATTTAGTTTTGAATCAAATAATGCTCGGATTTTTCTACCTCTAAGATAACCATTGAGTTGTTACAATACTTATACTAAGATATTAATATATGGATATATTTATTCTAAGGGGTATTATTAGTTGTGAAGATTTTGCACGTGAAATTTTTGTAAACAAGTCGAATGCATTCCCCGAGAAAATAATTTAGACAACAGCTGTGTGAATTGATTAACAAATATAATTGGCCAAGTAAATTATAGTATCTGCAGGGGTCTAAATGATTTCACACTTTGATCAATCTACCAGAATGAAGTATGTTTTGTGTAAGTCTCTATACTTACTTGAAGAGAAAGTCGCATCATTGATTTTGCATTCATTATTCTGTCGGAACATCTTTCTTTTAGTCTTACACATATGATGTTTAATCCCCGATTTATATAGAGTCGTATACGTACAATAGTTGCAATTCAAATACGGTTGTTTTCCACATAGTAATTGATGACTCCTCATATTCTCTAGTATTCGAAACTGCTTACTGCATATGTTACATTGAACAAAATCTTTCAGTTCAATGTCAGTGTGTTTGCGGAGTATGTGCCTTGTTAGATTTGCTTTGTTACAAGTCAAGTAACTGCAATTATTGCATTTTAACAGTACTACATTAAACATGCGTGCGCAAGAAGTCTTTAAATGCATTGTCATACTGTTTCGATAACTATATCGACGTTCGCATTTATAACACTGCAATTTTAATTTAGTATTGCAAATGCTGCACTCGCGTTGCCTTTTACCTACGATTTTCGTAAACAATTTATTGCATCTTCCGCAATACAACTTGATGAACTTCGACAAAGCTGTGAACATTAAAAATGTATAAAAATTACGTTTTTAATAATGTTTGTGATTTAAAAACTATAATTGTGAGAGAATTTTTTTTATATTTAATGATAAATCAATATCCCTTTTCATTTTATTATATCTACACGTCATTTTATTATCATTTTTACAGTAATTATAAAAAGATCCAAAACTATGAAACTCACTTAATACTATTACAGTAACAATCAATATCCTAGCAAATAATCATAAGTTAATTATGAATGATTTGTAGTACTTCCATATCACTAAATAATAACGAAATAAGCCAATCTACACCGATACAAATAAGCTCGAATACTCAATGCATTTAAATTTCTGGAGAATAAAATATGTAAAACCTTACAATATACTCGAAGCTACAGTTTTCAAAAATTAAAAGAAATTTGATTGGAGTTCGATATGCTAGCTCATTTAATAAAACCTCGAATTTTCTTTCAATATAATTTGAGAGTGATTGTGTTAATTTATGTTCATAATTAAATAAATCATTTCATCTTTATAGAGGTTGAAATATTTATATAATGTAATACACATACGAGAGCGCGCGGACACACATTGGAGACTTATTTGGATTGCTTAACGCGTCCCTAAATGTTTAATTTGTAAAGTTCGTTTTAACACATTGTTATTGGATGTACAATTAAGTTTCCGCCGTTTGGAAAAGATGGCGCGGATAAGATAACATTAAAATTTTCAGTTGTAAAAAGTCGTATAATATATGTTGACATCTGGAAACAGTATAACCTTTTAATACCTCTCACTTTTTGCTAGCATCACTTACTTCTTTCATTTAAAGGAATCTGCAGCTGAAGCACATCGTCTACTCATAGAAGTATATGGTGATGTTAATTTGAGAGAGAGAAGTTGTCGGGAGTGGTTCCAAAAATTTAAAAGTGGTGATTTTAACGTGGAGGACAAAATACGCAGTGGAATGCCCAAAGTGTATGGTGACACAGAATTGGAAGCTTTATTAGAGGAAGATCCGTGCCAAACCCAAGAAAATCTTGCACAAGAATTAGGAGTGACTCAGCAAACTATTTCACAACGTCTCAAAACCCTGGATATGGTCCAAAAGCAAGGAAATTGGGTTCCTTACAAACTGAAGTTAAGAGACGTCGAGCGTCGCTTATTCGCTTGCAAACAATTGTTCAATAGGCAAAGAATTTCTACATCGAATCGAGACGGGAGACGAAAAGTGGATCCACTACGACAATTCCAAGCGTAGGAAGTCATGGGGTAAACCCGGGCATGCCTCTACTTCGATGGCAAAGCGAAACATTCATGGCAAGAACCTAATGCTGTGCATTTGGTGGGATAAGCTTGGAGTAATCTATTATGAACTAATCCAACACAATAAAACCGTTACTGGGGAACGTTACCAACAACAGCTGATGCAGTTGAGCCGAGCATTGAAGATTAAACGTCCACAATATGCCAAAAGGCACGATAAAGTTATTTTTCAGCATGACAACGCTCGGCCACATGTTGCAAAAATCGTAAAGGAAATATGAGAAGTAATGAATTGGGACGACCTACCCCACCCGCCGTATTCACCAGACATTGCTCCTTCAGACTATCACCTATTCTGGTGATGACTCATGGTCTGGCTGAGCAGCACTTAACTTCTTAGAAGGAATTGAAGAAATTGATCGATTCGTGGATCGCCTTAGTGATAAGCAATATTTTGTATGACATTATTTGTATTTTTTTACAATAAATTCATATTTCTTTATAAAAAAACGGCGGAAACTTGTTTGTACGCCCAATATTTGGAGAGGGTTGTCTCATGGGCTAAAAGCTACTGGCAGAAAGCCTAACAACTCAACCAATTATGAATAATGAGAAAAAAATATTAGACCAAACGCAAACGGCAAAATCCCGCTTACATTTTTGATCGAGCGAAAGCCCCGAATTGCTGTCGCGGGTCTTAGGGATTTCATTGAAGACCTAATTCTTGCTGTGCTTACATAGGTTGGCCATTTGGAATGAGAAACTATAATAGTTAAAAATGGCTAGAAGACTCACCTAAAATATAGTAAGACCAAAGGAACTGGAACACTTGAACACGATAATTATGGAGAAAATAAATGTTCACAAGAAATTTAAAAACATGGCGACAAGTTCCTGCAGAATAATTAAAGTATACGGTAACAGTAAAAGAAACGTAAGGCACAACACCATTGGAGAGGTTCACATTTATCATGGTGGGAAAGAAAAAAGAAACGGACAAATCGAATTACAGAGCATATTATCCAAGCAGATAAATCTCACAAGATTGCAGGCAGAAAAACAAAATGGTAAGAATACCTCTATTACTTATAAACCAGGAATGGATAAAGATAGTCTTACCACTGCAATAAAGAACAAAATATAAGCAATGGAACGCCTGTTAAAGCTCAAAGAATAAATCAAAGCAAACATGGAGCGTCAGTAAAACAAATAAATGAATGCACATTCTTACAAACGCAAGTAGAATCAGAGAACCCGATAACGTCGCCTATATAGACTTGTTATGGCGAAAAAAGGCTTATCCTACAATGGACTACCGTGAACAAAAGATTACCAAAATAAAACACACATAGGCTAGGGAATATGGTAAACATTTCGCTAGGCACTGGTTTTCCATTTAAAAAGCACCTTTACAATCATCCCCCTTCTGCCTAGCATGCTAATTTGAGATAAACAAAAAAAATACAGGCAATATGCCTTAAATAGCACCTTTCAAAAATATAAATAACATTAACAAAACCTTCGTAGTTTTGGAATTATAAATTAACAAAGTTGCTGAATATTCCAAACTTAAAACGTCGATATCTTATCAATTATTCAAAATTTTGTTGTGGAACAAATTAGACCTTGTTCATATATATCACACATTATTGCATTTCTATTTAAAAGTTCATGAAATGCAATCTTCTTCAAAAAATCCTAAAATGTAATTGTCATACGTTAGTACATTCGCGACATAAAATCTAGGGATTTTGAGCTTTTGGTTTGGGCATAAAGATATTTTTAAAATGCTATATCATCTAGTGGTCCTCTGAACATTGGCGTTGATGTAATTATTGTAATAATCACCGGGCTTATTGTTTTATGAAAAACTAAATATATGCTTATATAACATGGATATAAAGATATTTTTAAAATTTTTTCTCAGGATCCCCATAGCATCGGCAGTGATATTATGGCTGTTCTAATAATCACCAGACATGTTTTTTAATTGTATATGAACATCAACTCCTTCCTGTCCCTTGACCTGACTTGACACATATGATAGTTGTTAACGAGTATGTGTACTGAACAAATATATTTTATGGTTTTTTCAAAAAAGCATTAATACAAAAAATACATTAATACTTCACGAAGATCTAATATGAGTTGATGCCAATATATATCTACACCGAATGTCACAACCATCTACCTACCCCCACAGACTGACACAAACTTTTCAAAATATTTTGAGTTTTGAGAATTAATTTATAAGTTTTAAATTGAAATTTACTTATACAAAACCTGACAAAATTAGTAGAAGTCGTATGAAGATTCTTGTACAAATTTGTGCAATGAGAAACAGTATGTACTTTAATCGTCTTCTTCTCAATATTATATTTTTAGATCGCAGCCAATTGTATTTAAAATTACTGTAGAGACAAGAGCTACATGAATATGATTTATGCAAACGTTAGTAGCCACGAAATCGGAAAAATGCGCGTTGATCAAGTGAGTGTAGCAGCGTCACACGGGCTAGTTTTGTTATCATCATACTGCTAATAGTTTATCGATATCGTAGGATTGGGCATAGAATATATTCATATTAATAAAATTTGTATATTCGAATTCTGAGTATTTTATAAATCCTCCACCATCCTTAAACCGTATCGTGTGGGAAACAGACAACAATGACCAATAAATACATCCTTATGCTTCATACTGCAATACTAATTAACCAATTCTTATGATATGTTGCATGTAATTAAGTAGTTTCAAAAATTCTTTTGAAACCATTAATTACATGAAATTCCATTAATGGCTCGCTGTACCCTGCCGATGCACTTGTACCACTTCCCTGGATCGTTGATAGATATCTTTGTCATCACTGCAGTAACTGATCCGCTCTACCTGGCCGTTGCCTCGTCGTAATCTAAACTCCTTTGACTTAAATGCTGTGCCGCGATCTGTAATGAATCGATGAGGATTTCCAAAATGTTGCTGTATTATGCGCAGCTTGTCGAGAACTTCCGCAGAGATTGTCGATTTCGCGGCAAACAACCATATAAATTTGGTAAAGATGTCGATTGCAACCAATATGTTTTTGTACTTCTTATTCGTAGTAGACAGAGGTCCAACGTGATCGAGATGAATAGTATCTAGCGGTGTGTCGTCTGTCGGAATAGGGTTTAAAAGGCCTTCTCATTCGCCAGCTTTTCTTGTTCCTAATATACACGACAAGCAATTGCATATGTACTCCGAGACTCACTGTTTTATTTTATGCATGAAATATTCACGGGCAAGCAGTTCCATCAATTTCCTTACTCCGAAATAGCCGACATTGTGCGCTTTCTTTATCAGCTTCTGCTGCAGCCCTTTAGGTACGACCAGTTTATGTTGACCCTTATATACAAGCTCATGCAACAGTTCATAGTCTTTCAAAGTACCTAACTGCAACAGTTTTGTTATGGCGTCAATATTTTCGTCCCTGTACTGCGCCGTTGATAGCCGTTCGACTAACGTATCTCTAACAAGGTTGATTGGCATAACACAACTAAGTGCATCGACTTATCTCATGCGCATGCCAGAATGATGCTCGATTTCGTGATCACTGCTCTCCAGGAGCATTCACCAGCGTTCTACACCCTGTGTTAGCTCTCACTTCTTCATCGTCTGTTTAAATGTCGTACAATCCGTTACTATCTGAAATCGCAAACTCCACAGATAATTACAAAATTTCTACAGTGCTACTACCGCCTGGAACTCCAGTTCGTAGCTAATATATTTCTTTTCGGCGTCGCTTGTTTTCCGACTCATATAGTATACCGGATGTAGTTGGTGATCTGCCAGTGACCTTTGTAGGAGAATAGTGCCATAGCCATCCTTGGAAGCATCCGTGTGCAGCTCCGTCTCTCCGTCGTGTCGATACAATCCTATAACGGGCGCCACTACTAGTGCTGGTTGAGAGATGCGAACGTTTCACGATGTTTGTGACCAAACTCGGACGCGCTCCCCTTTTTCAACATATCACTGAGTGTCTGAGCGATCCGTGCGTAGTCTTGTATAAATTTTCTAAAATACCCGGACAGATCTGGGAACCATTAAAGTTGCGTCGAGGTTCTGGACTCAGGATAATTAACCATTGCCTCGATTGTTTCCGGCTCTGGTTCGAAGTTCCGTCCTGAATTATGTGACAGAGGAACTCCGTCCTCCTCTGCAGGAGCTGGCACTTCTTACAGTTGATATTTAATCCGTATTTGGAAGCCTTCTCAAGCACTTGCTTCAAATTATCGAAGGCTTCACGCTCGGTCTTTCCTTCGATCACAGCCTCGCCCATAAATTTTAACATAACTTTCTTTCGTATGAGTTCTCTAAATACGTATCGCACATTCCTCGTAAAAACTTCCGGAGACGTCGCTTAACCGAAAGGTACTACCGGGAACTCATACTGCCCGTCGACGTTACGAACGAAGTATTTATTCTGTACTGTCTTCCACCTTCACATGTAAGAAACCATTCTTCAAATCAATAGTAGAGAAAACATGAGCATCCGCCAACTCGTCCAAAATGTCCTCCATGATTGGCATCGGCGTTCCTTCCTCAATGATTACTTTATTTAGCGGTTACAAGGCTATATACACAAGTGACGTTCCATCCTTCTTCCACGCGCCGGAGTTAATCAGCGCTCTAACGGTGACTCTGACAATATTCTTTACAAAGATGTCCCGCATACTGACACTTATAACAGACTATTCCTTTCTGTATTTGTGGGCACTGCTTTTCAATATGGCCGGTTTTTTCGTAATTAAAATATCTGCTGATTTTTGCCGCAAACTGTGTCCTTCATTTGAAGCGGGTGGCTTCCACGAAGTCTCCTTTCTCCGTCCATTTCGGTGATTCGAGGGAGAACTTCTTGCGGTCTCGTACGTCGCCATGTGCGAGCTTTCCATTGTGTGGCCATCCACTTTTCGGTAGGGCCGGTGAGCGATCGCTTCGCCGCGAGACACACTTTCTGCTCCATCCACGCGTTTACCACAGCTACCTCCTCGACCATAACTATCCAGGTAGTTACAGCTTTATTCTTAAAAAATACTCGCGGACGACCTGTTATCTCTTGCTGCAGTGCGGTCAAACGCTGCACAATTAGACGATGATCACTGTTTCTTTCCGTCGACTGCCGCTGAGTCATCGCTGGAACGCTGACACTTAATGACGACGGCGGGTTTAGAGACGCGTTCCGAACCCGCTGTTCCTCCCATGATCTACTCGCTAGCGTTTCGGCCTCCACTTCGTTAGCGCCCAGAGCTTTTAACCCCCTGCCGTAAACTGCTGATTAGCTACTGCCTGCATCGTTGCATCTACTCCTGTAGATACATTAACAACTCTTTGTACAGTTTTCCTTCTAATTCTCTGGTAACTTCTGCTTGCCGTCGAAGTCTTTCCTCTTGTTGTCGTGATACCTCCAGTTACACCATAACTCGCGATTCAGCAATCTGTTGTTGAGGCGCCGCATCCGCATCAAATGCCCGAGGTCCGTTTGCTATGTGTACGTCATTCTACAGACGAATCTTCTGCTCTCCCACACAGGTGCTCCGTGGGGCGATCGATCCAACTTGAATATCTTTACAAACCTCTTGGCTGCTCGTGCAGGTTGTATCCTTGATCCGTGTTGGGCCAGCTCGATGTTAGATAAATCGCCTATTTATCCGTCTTTAAAATATTTCCTATGCTTGGCAAACGATTCTATCAAATCCTTCTTTTGCCTTGATTGCTTTCTGATGTAGAAAATGAGACTCCCTATCAATTTTCTCTCCTTTTTAACCCTGAACCCTTAGCCACCGGCTAATGTTTCCGTTGCTCCGTACTAATTTTCCCAAAAAGATCCCTTACTAGGCCTGTATCCCCGACGAGTCTCCAAAAATTGTGGGATTTAGAAAAGGAAGGTTTCTTTGATTAGAAATAAATTGCCCGATTTAATAAATATAAAAATACTCTGTTGATTTAACTAAAAAAACACCATATACATGGTATATATATTATTGCTGGCACAACAGGAGTTTGCTTCAGAGTCCCTGCTCCGCTCTCCTGCTTTGTATTTATACCAAAGGGACTACTGTACCCCTCTTCTTTGCCGTGGGCCAATCGCTACGGCCTAGTTCGGCTGTATTTGCATATTGGAGCGGAGGAGCTTGACAGTTAGTGCGATTGTCTTCTGGCGCGCCGGTGTCATTGCTCGGCCTCTCCACTAGGGTCCACACACACACGTATACCTCAATTCGCTTCCAGAACTTCAAATTTTTGTTTTTAAGCCATTATCGCGGAAATTCGAACTTTTAGACAGGATATAGAAAAATAATTATTTTTTACAATTTTAAGTCTAAAACATCTATTCTATTCCCTGACAAAAGTTCTCGAGCCCCGATTGGATCACTTTTCAACAGCCCCAACAGGCGATAACTCGGTGTGAGTTTTAAAGTTCATCTTTTGTAACTACAGGCTACGGGCGAAAAGTGTCGCTTATATAGTATCATATATGCTCAAGCTACTCAGCGTCGTCGCGAAACTTTCCCATCATGCGATGGCAGGAAAGAAAAAATGCGACAAACGGCGAGCGATAGTGACAAAAAGAGATTGTTTCTTTATTTTATAGAAGTTCGGAATTCATGTAATTTTATCGCATCATTTATCCAAAGATAAAAAATTCAACAACTTCATAAAAACATATGGTCACGGCTCTGTTTTACTTCCTACTACTAAATTTAGTTTTACCTGATTTTATCAATTTTTCTTAATCAGTTAGGTAAGACATTTTTTTCTTGTATTTTTTTTAATTCAAATTTTTAATATTTTTAAAAGTATTAATTTATTTTTCAATTCAAAATTGAATATACTATGAAAAGAGGAGATTTTTAAAAAATTATAAAATAATTTTAAGATTGCCAAAACAATAGTATAAAACTAATAAAACTTCTTATAAATTTGTATTCTTATTAAATTTATATAATTTTTCACAATATTTATCATTACTTACTAAATTGTGATTGTCCATATGAAATACTGCCCAGTGTATTATTTTCTAAAAGTTGAGTTTTCTCTGTAATTTACATAAAAAAATTTATGAACATTTTATAAACAAAACATCAAAAAAAATAAGCATACTATTTAACTATATTTGAGTAGAATCTATTACAAATTTATTAAAAAATAAAAAATGAAGAAAACATTATGATTACCTTTTAAATTTCTTGCCTTTTCAACTATGTTCTTTAAAATAATTTCAAGTTCGTTTGGAGAATAATTATTATGTCTTGTTATTAAATGACTCTTAAGAGAACTTCTCCGAGACGTCTTCATAGGGCAAAATTCGCACTTTAGAAATGGATCTACCTTACAGAATCTTAAATGATCTTGTAAACGAAATCGAGTAGCGAATTGATGGTTACATCTTGAACAGTTGTATGTTTCATCAGTTTCTAAATGCTTCGAAAGTACATGTTTACGTATTCCAGATATGTATTTATAGAGACTCTTGCATATTAAGCATTGAAAATGTACAGCTGTTTGACAAATATAACATTTTCTTACAACTTTATCACGTCTTGACAACACTATATTACAGTTCATGCACAATTCACAAAATAAATTTTTCTTTGCCACTGCAAATAAATTATTCCCAGTCACTGTAATATAGAAATTTAAAAGTTTATATTTTAATTGAATAGAAAATTAATTTATAAAAATTTTCATAATTTTGTTCTGAAATTTAAAGGAGAGAATATTAATCTAGAAAAAGTTATATTACTAATCTTTTTACCATTACATCTTGAAAAGTATTCGTTTGAAATTTTAGATACTTCACGATTAGTTTCAATACTACTATCTATTTCTGATAATCGTGAGCTTTTATTTCTTTCCAAAGCCAAAACATTTTTTATCTCATCAGGTAGTTCATTATCTAGAAAATATATAATAAGCAATCAACGGTTTCACAGAAAAAAGAAATTATGTTTATCCATTTACCAGACTCATTAGGATTTCTGAACAGATCATTATCTATCAAATTTTGCTCAAATACGAATAAATCTATAAAGAATATATATAACATAATAACTAAATATAACACAAGCCTTAGTATATCTATAAAACAATCACATATTAAAATATTTAATTACCTCTGTTATCATAAGCTGCTATTTGTTCACAAGCTTCTAATAAACTAATTGATTTACATCTGTTATCTACTATATTACAGTTATTTTTACGGGCACTATTATTAACATTATCTATTATTTCTTGCACTGAAATATACATTATATAAGTAAAAATATACTACACAATTAACATAAAATAACATAATTTATAACGTAAAACAATATAACATAATTTAACTAATATAAAATACAATTTATTCAGAATTACAAGTATTTGCTTCAGTTGGTGTATTAGTAACAACTGCATTGGAAGTAGAGAAATCATCACTATTTCTATTCTCAGTATCATTAGAAGAATAGTTTAATGATATTGAATTATAAGAAAAACTATTTTCTTCATCACCTATAGAATTCAAGAATAATTAATGTAAAATTCATTACTAATATTTCAAGCAAATAATTTTTATATATTACTTTTTACTAGTTCATTTTCTTCTTTGATTGTCAATGTATTATTAAGTACATTACTTATCTCATTGTCTACAAAATAAAAAAGATGAATTTATTTAATTTTTCAATCAATATTTAGAATTAAAATGTTTAAAAAAATAGAACCAGAAATATCTCTAGGTGATGTTGCATCACAAATGTTTAGTTTATTACTTGAATTTAGCTCATCTTCTTGTAATTGATTATCAGGAAATTGAATAGTATTATTTGAATTCTCTGTAACTTCAAGCTTAATAGTAGCTATATTATCAATTTCTAAAATATAAAAGCAATAATTACAAAATAATAAAGACAAAAGACATTATAATATTCAGTTACTTACTAACCTGGATAATTGTTTAAATCTAAAGTTTGATTTACTTGTTGAGTATCAGAGGCTTCCAATTGATTTATTGTATTATCTAACATTAAAAAATAAATTTTTAATGTTATGAAAATTAAATGGTTAATGATAAGAATTCATGTTTAGACATTACAAAAATACAATTAATTAATTATAAAACATTCTTATTTTGATTATTGTATTAAAATATATATAGAATTAATATATATCTATGTGCAAATGAGGACTATTGTTTTGATATTTTATTTTTAAAATCAATTTATCTTATAATAGAGAAATTAAATAGTTAATACATTTAAATAGGATTTGAATGACCATCGATGCATACTAAAATGTTACACTTAATTAAAATTTACCAGCAATAGTTTCATCAGAACTCAAAATCTCCTGATTTACTAAGAATCGCTCCATTTTAATAGGAAGTCTTTCTAAAACAACTAATAGAAAATATATATTATATAGATAATGAATAATTATCTTATAGTTTAAATTGTTATACTTTATTTTTCATAAAAACATATAATTACTATTACCCATTGGTGAAGAATTAACATTTAAGCATCTATTTACAATCGGCAAAAATCCATCTGTACTTATTTCTTCTTTGTCTATAATTAGTATTAAAATTACATTATAAAAGCAGTTAAAATTAAAGCACATAAGTTAAATAATTTATTTCTTAAATTTTGTGTTAATAAAATTAGTACTTACTTATACTTTGATGTATTTCTACCGTATTTTTAGTTTTCTCACTGATATTTGATAATATACTACTTCCATTTTTATGTTGTAACTTTCTTTTTATATTTAAAACTGTTTCTACTAATTATAAACGATTAATATTTTTAATATCAAATTATTGAATAAAATTAAAAAAAAAAAATAATTTTAAAGAAAATTATAAATGATTAATTACCTGAATTAGACTTCTTTCTATACCTTGTTGATTTTTTTTTAATTTTTTTATACACTGAATTCTTATGCTCTAGATGATTTGATTGTTTATCTGCAATAAAATTAATTGTACCAAATACATAATTAAATTGCAATAAAACATTTTAGAATTTAATAATGTAAAGTTTGTAATAATATACAAACCACAGTCATCAGTTGCATCTGACAATAAAATTTCTTCTTTTATAAGCAATTTATAATCAAATTTGACAGGAAGCCTTTGCAGTAATACTAAAAAAGTTATAATTGTTTGTATTGATCAATTTATTTACAAAGTTGTTTAATCTAATAAAGTTCAGAAGCCAGAAACACTCTCATAAATTTTATTATAATTTTACATTAAGAAAAATTTGTATTAACATTTTAAAAGTTTTCCTCATATCCTAAAATTATATTTTATATTTAAAATGTTTAACATGCTTACCTATAGGAGAAGTCATTGTATTGAGAGCTTTTATTTTTTATGTTTGCCTGAAACACAATGAAATCCAACCTGTTCTTAAAATTGAATATAAATATTAAAAACCTTCAGTATTAATTTTAAAAAAAATACCTCTCCCAACTATAATATAAGCTTTCTAATACTCAACTAAATTTTGTAAATGTAACCTCCAACGAGCTTATAATTCAGGCATTATGAAAACTACAGCATATATACGTCTTTCTCTTCATATATTTTATTATATCATTCAAAAAATACATAAAATTTGATAGTAACTAAACAGATACAAATATTCAACTGAATTTTGAATACGAAAACTTTTCATAAAATTTGCAATATTTATTTACAAATTAATACTGTAAATATAGTACGATAAAAATCAGCTGTTTAACTGAAGATAAAGATCATGGCCGTATTTTCGTACATAAAAATACATAGATGCATAAAATATACTATAAAATACAGAGATATTATACATATCACATATCACACGCGAAGAAAAATAATCTCTTAGCTGATCTCAGTGTAGAATGATGGTGGGGGTAAGTGGCTGCTACGTTGGGCATCAATACTAATAATAGCATCTCTAAGCATCGCGAGAGGTCACTGCCAAACATCTTTCAGGAGTGCGGGGAGCCGGCGGCAACTACGTTTTTTTTGTTGTACATTATTACTGGGAAATCACTTGTATACATTTGATTTTTTTTGTGCAATAATGCAATCAAGGTTTGCAGAAAGCTGATGAGACAAATTGTAGATATAGGATACGAATATGTAAGAATATTTTAAAAGTATATAACATTGTCGATCTTAATTACTTTTTTGAAGGTAAGTATATTATTTCTGAATTGTTTTATGAAATGAAAAATGTTCATTCAAAATTTTTTAAATTATCAAAACAACTAATTAATGCAATTTTGTCAACGAACTATATCAATCTAGTTTTTCAAGACTAAGGAAAAGTGCGTGGGAGAGATCCGAGTTATGGAGGTTTTCTGTTTCTCTCAAACAATTACTGTGATAGGTTGAGTTTGCATGGGTGCCTGGCTCATTTTATTTGCTTCTTATATCTTCTTTACTTTCTTGTGCATTCTGGACGGATTTAACCAGAATCTTTCAACCAATCATAGTAATTCTGCGAGAGACAAAAAATCCCATAACGCTCAGACATCTCTCTCACACCTTTCTTCAGCGTTTTAACACGGTAGGCAGCCTCCATGTATATATGCTTTCAGATAATAGTTGCGCAATTTTTATTTGTACACTAATATTAGAATGTGGACAATCACGTATAAATCAGAACATAGGTGTTTAGAACATATACTACTGGAAAAAGCCATTAAATCTGAAAGCTTAATTTAACGCACGAGAGAGATAAAAAGTACCTAGATTTTCTATCTCTTTTGAATGAGCCATTCAATACCTCTGCGGTAAAGAGGTAACAGGATTGTTTCCCTCTCTCATAATGCTGTCTTATTATTAAAATTAATATTATTATTAACATAGCATGCTTCCTTTAGTACTGTCTGCTCTAAACGTAGTAATATGAAGGAACGAGTACTTTTAAGAACTATTCCTGTTGTAATGATTACATTGTCGCACAAATTCAGCATTAAATGATCAGAAGATGATTAAATTCAAATAAAAAATTTTAAATAAACTAGAAATTTATCACAATGGCTAGTATACATAATAAGATCTATTTTTTCTTTCGCGAGAGCAACTGATCATACACACATTGACCGGGATGATACTTGTCACTTTAGGTAGTTTGCGCGCCTCACTCATAACGGTTCGGTGCCAGTCGACGTCCTGTAGTATTTTTACATTTATACTAATATAAGTAACTAAAAGTTTTTCATATTACGTCCAAAATCATACTTACTGCTAACATATAAAATGCATAAAATTTTGGTTTTCTATGCTAAATCTAAAATTATTCGAGTTATATTTTCAATTATGGGATCCATAAAACAGAAACGTAACCACGTTGATCACCACTTGCCCACTGTGTAGCTCGAATCGACGACCATTAGCTAGACTTGATAAACGCTCTTCTTCGTATCTGCGTAAGATGTTCGAACGCTCGAAAGGCTTTCGAAAAATTTGGGATTTGATAACGGATACTGGAGATGTAGAACAACTGAAAAACGAGTCGAAAAATCAAACAATTATAACGAACACTCACCTATTCTGAAGAAAGATTACAACTAATCTGCTATTCGCACTGTATGAAAAAAAATTATCGAAGAAAATCGTGCTGAATATTGGAGGAATAAGAAGCAAATACGACGACTGTATCCATCGAGTCCCTTTCATAAACGGCATATGTTACTGCGGATGCATATGTTCGTGCTACGTTCTATGTCTCCTTCAAAAAATGGATGATTTGCTTCATGCCATGCATAAACCTATGGACTTCTAAATAAATTACTGACGAGTTCACCTGATAACAAGAGGTAGAAACAAGACCACCATTACCAAACTGTTCGGGTCGTATATGATTTGGGTGATAGTATTCGAGCTACAAAATGTCATGGTGATAATGCAACGCTTGCTGAATAGGATCTGATGAAGTTTATCGAATAAATATACTCAGGCTTACCTTAGCTATATAATTAACATTTCTATATTATTTATCTTTTACCTTTAAAATATGCCAACACTCATTTAAATAAGAGTTAAGAATACAATATATCATTAATAAATAAAGTAAACGATAAACTGAATGAAATTCTCGCAGTGGACAGAGATAGTTCTTTAATCGTATTTTTACATACTACAAAATAAATTTTGATCATGTTCAAATATTAGATTACGAATCATTGTTATATAAAAAACTTTTTTTAAACGTTTATTAGTAAGGGGCGTTGTTGCTATGTAGGGCGTAAGCTGCTGTGACGAAGGCAATGATCCAGGTGGAAGTAACGCAGAACGGTAATCCCCAGGATCTAATACATTTTGAGGTGAGGGTCGCTGTTTGTCGTATGCAACAGGACATTCTGCGAGTAATGGTTGTATTGCACGCGGGGTTGTTGGCTGATCTAACTATCCTTAATTTCCGATCGTGGCAACTGTTCCCCAAAGGAATATTCTGGGGTTCTGCATATGAGAGACTGAAATGCTCGATTTTGTCGTTGTCATCGTACGAGGTGTCGCCGCATGTTACACGTCGCAAAACGAGGTTCGATTTGACGCATTTGCATAAGTGTGTAATGAGCACCTTCTTGTAGTTTATTATTTTCTACGTACGACAGTTAGTGAAAAACTACTCTTCCAGGCTGTTTGACTTATAGACGCTCGCGCCATAAACAGTCTCAGATTCTTAACCGTAAAGAAATGCTCGAAGATGTCGCGAATGGGCCTGAGACCAAAGTTCTGCACTCCAAATGATCCCGCAATCCACTTAATGACCTCCATGGTCATGTCACTTGCGGTTATTCAAGGCTAACCTTAAAATAAAAATTTTGAGCGTGTTGAGTTTTTAAAATAAGATCCAGAATACCCGAATCTATTGCTTCGAAAAAAATCATTCCGTATCCTCGAACATCCGAACATACGCGACTTCTGCTGTATAATGCTCAGAATAGGTGTCAAAGCTCTCTGGGAAATCTATCACCCTTTAGTTATTATCCTCACCACTTCATCTTAAGAGGTCTTGCAGATCCTTTTGCATAAACGTGGGCAGGCTGATTTTCGCATCGTTATTGCTGTTTCCGCCATTTCCTTTGTCGGATTGTTCATGTTTGCCATCTTCTTCGAAGACATGGCTATCTGCGTAGTCATCGCTAAATCGCTGATCAAGCTCTTCCATAAGGTCGTTGTTTGGGCATTGACGCCCTATAACCTCTGAGTGTGGTTCATCTGTTGGAGGTCACACGTCGTTATTGTCTTCGTCGGTATCTATTCCGCTCTTTACAATATGGACGGGTTTGATGCGTTTGAACATTACAGTGTTTTATTTTTCCTCTATAACTACCGTAAGCATGTTTTCATCTAACGCGTGTGCGAAGATGTGGTAGAATGCTAAGTAGGGCCTATGTGGAGGTGTCGTATTTGGATTACACTGGAGAAAACGTGAATGCAATTTTTGCTCATGCTTGTACTCTACCCTCATGTGCTGTGAATATCACATGGATTTCATATTGTCATCGACGTAAAATGGTCTAGGGATTTTAAATATTGTATCGAACATACGTTTATGTCATCAGATTTGCACCTGTGTCTAAGCAATCGCAGGTCCTAAGACATGATAGGCCCATATGAGAAGTCGTGTCAATTCTGGGTTAGCTCCATGTAATATTAGTGCTACGTTTAAGTCATGGCGCCACCTCTTGACCATTCCGTTGGCTGAAGAGTGAAATACGGTTGTGCGAATTCATTCGTATTGTTCCACAAAAATATCGTGCCTTGAATTCATATCTCTGGTAGGTCATCATAATTTCGGGTACCTTGTAACGAGTGAGCCAGGTACCCAGAATGGAATAAATTACATTTTGCGCAGTTATGTCTTATATTGGCAAGGCTTCCTGTCATGGCAAATATCGATCTAGAGTTGGAAGTGGACCAACGATGTCAACATATATTTGCTTAAAACAGGAATCAGGCGCTATAATATGATCTGATAATCGACGTAATCTTTCAATTTCTGATAAATTTCGCGACTCATATTGAGCCAGACGTACTATTGTCTGATTCTCTAATTGCACATAGATTTCGGTATATACGGACGGCTTATGCACTTATGAATGTCACAATAAAAATGAGAATGTATCGTATATCTGCATTATTGAACATTAGTCGTTTTAATTTTAAAGGATGAACTCAATCGCATAGGCTTCTCAATAATTTGTCATCAATATCCTCTTCGCGCGCTAATTTTTTGGCACCGATAAGCGTAGCTAGTCTAAACGCGCTTATGTTTCCGCGTACCCTACCCAAGTGTTCATAGTCCACCCTTCGTCCCAATTGAATTTCGATGGCATATGGAATGATTCTATCCGCGTAAAGGTGCTGCGACGGTTTTCTCTTTTTCGATGCAATAAACGATTCTAATTGTAAATTGTGCTATAGAGGTGTGGCTATTAAATAACTAGATGGGTGATAGAAATATTTTAGTTTGATATTATATATATTTATTTATTATCACCTTCAATATATGAGATGCAGCTATTAAAGAATGAGACTGTCGTCCCTACAGAAAAAATACACATGCGCCAAAGGTTAACGACTATCAGCTATTTAGCCTGAAGCCTATTCGATGATCGATGTAATAAGAGAGCCACGGATTGTTGTGAATGTTTACATGAAATAAACTGAAACTTATAATTTATTAAAATAAGCTTATAGCAATGAATGCTTATCACAGTCATGTGTATTTTCGTGGCTTAAGTATTTTTTAGGTAACCGAGAAGATGTTGAAGATTATCCATGTTCGGATCGTTCTTCCACGTCAAAAATGGATGAAAATATCCAAATATCGGTAATATTCTGCAATGGACGGCAGGTTGAGTATTCATGCGATTGCTCAATCTATTAGATTGACAAAGAATGTTTGTGGCAAGTTTTACATGCAAATTGTAACATACGACAAGTGTATACAAAATTGACGCCTAAATCCTCATACTTGATTAACAAGAACTCGCAAAAATATTTACACTGAAACTTTCAATGCGATTAAACTTTTACCTATGATCCTGAAACTAACAATAGCCAATTTATACATTGAAAGTGTCCAAATTCGCCAAGATTCAAGAAAGCGACAATGAGAAAATCAAAATTTAAAAAATATCTTCTTGCTATAGTAATGGAATTGTTATTTACCTGGAGGAGAGATTTAAATATATTTCAGGTGATAATTATTCCACTCAAATAGACGTAAACGCCATAAATATTCATAATCATAGATTTATTTCCATAAATTATAAATTTCAGTTACAGTTTTTGCAAATTTTATGTAAAATTTTATAATCTGCTGGTCTATTGTTACATCTACCATTTCTCTGGTAAAACAAAAAATAGCCCCTATATACATGAAGCCCAAGGCTACACTGATTTATCTACAGATGCGATAGCCATTGCATTTGAACGATTAGGTTTCATGGTAAACACCTGACAGCCGTGAACCTCTGACGTATGCGTACTTTTTCTGTAGCAGCATCAATCTCTTAACTTTTTATAGTGACACCTCGTATACGTTAACTTTCGATAACGCACAGAGAGGGTCTTGTTATAATCGTTGTTCATAAGGTAGATTAAACGCTTGTGATCGGAGAGTATTACGCTGATTAATTCCGATATACTAAACACTAAAAGAATTGATGGACCTCATATTATATGGAACCTAACGCTTTATCGACAGAGGCGTACTTTGCTTGCGCGAGTATAAAATTCTGTCTAGAAGTCCACTCGCGTGAACTGCGTACTTGGAGAAACTAACATTCATATTCTGCATGTTGCGGTCGTACCTGTAATACAGGATTAGACAGCACGATGCCTTGGTGCAGCTCATCTACTCAACCCTCCGTCGACAAATAGATAGACAAATTTGACTGCATTCATTTTTAAATACATTCAAACAGAAAAAAACGATTAAATTTTATCACCATAAATTATAGTCTATACGTCAAGAAAATCAGTTCTTAAGCATTTTTAAAGAATGTTATAGTAGATGATAGTACCTATGTAAATAATAATGATGATACTTATGTAAATAAAATACAAACATTATATTAACTTGCCAAATGTTAAATCAAGTGATTGTTTAAGTAGTTCACTATTTAATTATGTATGTATTTTTTGTAATAATATTTCAATCGAGCAGTTTATAAAAGTTAGTAAGAAGGTAATATATGCTGTGGATTGCTGTATATTAGAGTATTCTCGAACGGCATCTCTTGTAAGACAGAAATAATGAAAAATACGAAATCAGCTATATTTGTATATAGACAGCCAAAATATGTATCATCGCAATTATGTTGATTCTTGCTTGCTATTCCCACAAGTACTTGATCAATAACTAACGGTGCACCGGCATCCAGCTGCAAAAATGCTTAATGTTAAAAGAATGTGTAATAAAATCGATCAAGTATTTATTTATAAATAAGCTTTTATGTATATTTTATTGTGTACTATTTTTACTGTAAATCATATATGAATTGTAATATTGAGTTACTCAAAAAGTATAAATAAAAATATTGACCAATATTTTGGTAAAATATGTTGAGTAACAGTATAATTTAATTAAGGAAAATAATTATAAAAGTAAAAGAAGAATTAATTGGAAAATATCTGAAATATTTGTTTCGTTCTCACTCACTTTTACGCTTATCAGTATAATGCAAATCATAAAGTATACTAAGTGCGTACAAATTGTCTTCAAAAAGTAGAGAAAGAAAATAGCTAAAGGATTCACTTTTTGATGTATATCTTTATTTTTGCATGAATAAACATAAAGTAAACCTACTTTGTTCATGTATTACGTAACGAGCTAATCAAGATGGAAAAGAGAATCTATTAACAGCTTTATGTCTAATTTTCGAAGACTATACGTACTGTGTTAGAACAGATAACCTGATTCTAGATTTACACAGAAAAATAAAAAATATACTATAATTATAAAATGCAAAACGCTCAATTATTTATAAATAAGATGCTAAATGAGAAAAAAGTACTGTTTTTTCAACCAATTAAGAAAATATATGTACTACAAAAGATTTATATTTCTTTTTTATACGAGGTCAGACAATTCAGTAATGCGACCGATTTTATTTCCCGGCTTGTGGTAACACTGCGAACCTGTAACTTGATATGAATATAACACTCCATCACCGTAATAGTAGATCCCTACTTTCTCGATTGAGACTTTGACGACCCTTGTGCGACCATTTCTTCACCAGCTGTTTAGTGTTTTGTACCAACGCACGAGTAGTGCTTGTCGCGAAAATGGAAAAGAGGAATTTAGAGCAACGGTGCGCGATAAAAGTTTGTGTGAAACTCGGCGACACCGCGACAGAAACTTATGAACAAGTGCTTGGTATGGTATTATATATGGCTTAAAGTGTATGGTAGTGATGCGACTTTTTTCTATTCTCCCATTTGAAAAAATTCATCAAAGATCGACATTTTTACTCCGTTTAAGACATCCAAGCATCTGTGACGAGGGTACTCGGAGAGGTCCCACAAGAAGTGTTCCGAAATTGTTACGAAAACTGGAAAACTCGCTGAAATAAGTGTATAGATGCGGGAAGGGACTACTTTGAAGGGAATTGCAGCGATATACCTTAATTTTTAAATATACTTGATTTTTTAATTTTGTCGCATTACTTAATTGTCTGATCTTGTATTTATATAGGAAAAATCCCCGTACAGTGAAATCAATTTTTTTATTGAAATGCTTTTTGTATAGTTGAATATTGTTTCAATTAAACTTCAAGATATAGGCTATACATTGAAGCTTGGAGACAGCATGAAACCTTCTAACCCTGGTCTAAATGGCAAAATCACCTTAATTCTCTGGAGATTATATTACTTTTTATAAAATATGTTAAGCCTCTCGCCGATTTAACATATATCTTTTACAAATTTTAACCACAAGCACGTTTATACTACAATAATAGAATAACATTCTTACCACGATTAACCCTCTCGCATTTGAACGATTTATTGTACTATTTATTGAAGTACGAGTTCCTTACATAACACTGATTTATAAGCAAAATTCTTGTCATGTACTAAGTGTTGTTTGAATTCTATTGTAACCATTAAGTGTTAATAGCTTTATCTAAAAATTCTTGATTTATATAACACGTAACCAATGAACGTGGCCTCTTTGATCTTCTCGCTTATTTCAATATAAAGATGACAAAACATCAGTAGGTGTCAATTTATGTTCTACGTGTATTAATTGATATATTATACTTGCTAAATCTTATGTCAATCAGCACTATCCCACGAAATGCATTGTCATCTATTATTTACGTAAATAATCGGGGAACCTAATTTTGATAGCCTTAGCTCGTTCACATAATCTCATACACTCAATGAAAAAAAAACTCCCAATCCCTTGTAGTCAACAATCTTAATTGGTTTTGGTCAAATTCACTAATACTTAAATATTTTTTAGTATATTTCCCTTAAAATTTCGACATATGTAAGATAGCGTTCATCATTTTATAATGATATTCAACATTTATTTATTTTCATCTTTGCGACTAGAATTAGGCCATCCACTCTTACTAATGAACACAGCAGATGGCTTAGGACGACACTTATAAACATATTAGTTCTAATACACAGGCTCTCTTAATGTAGAAATATAACAGACAATCTGACCGTGCAAATGCCCCAAGACTCTCCATGCTTGCTGGTATGCATGACGCCACAAAATTGCTTGCGTGGATCAACGTCATGGTACCTGTACGTACACTGATTGTAACTCAAGACTTCTACAGCTGCATATTTTAGTTTATAGGTAGAACCTCCGGCGACCCTTACTTCATCTTTAGTATTCATATCAATTCGAGTTCTAATCCAATTAAAACCAAATCCGGATACAACGCCAAATTTTCCCACAAATGTTTCGCCCCAGACCGGTAGTTTGATATTTATCAAAAATAAACTGTTCCGAGTTATTAAGCCCAATTCTAACTGAAACAAGCGTGAATTAATTTTCTTTGCTTAAATATAATTATACTTACAAGACTTTTTATAGGTCAATGTGATATAATTGAAATTTATTAATTCCTACATTGCTAGTAATAAAAATTATTTTATTTGGGAAATTTTGCGTCCATTGCTTATTTTACAGGCGCACGCACGCATACATATACATACTTAAATATATGAAAATAGAATGAAAATAATAGATCAAGGGAGGATTTTTTTACAAATCATTCAAAAATTAGTTTCTAAGAATGAGTATTTTTAATGTTTTCAAAGTAGACCATAAACTTTGAGCTTTTTAAAGAATTACTATTTTTACTATGCCAAAACTGACAGCTAATAAAAAACAGAGTTAAAAATATTCAATATCTGACTCACCTTAACAACCGCTATGTCGTTTATAGGATAAGCGCGATCGAACATATTTAAATAAATCTTATCGACATCGATGAAGATCCCTCTCTTCCCCAGCAAGTCAGTTAGGCCGGCGCCAATCGAAAACCTCATCTGCTTCAATTCGTTGTTGCGATCGAGGAAACATTGGGCGGCGGATATCACGTAATTGTCGCTTATTATGGATCCGCTGCCCATTAGATGCTGCATAAGGGAAAAATTTAGCCTGCCGAGAATCGCGACATTGTAGCCGAAACTGTTCGGTGGCGCATTATAACCCCCCACGATGCCGTACTGGATTAAAGCTGAAATTTATTTAGGCGAGGCAAAATTCAGTTCAGTTTTACGTATTTTTAAGTATTTTTCAATTATATAATATGCAAACGAAAATGTTCGTATAAAAAATATAAATAAATAATATATAAAAACTTGCGATATTGTTTTCAAATCTATTAATTATTTTGAACTGTCTTACTTGAGTTTTAAAACATCAATGACTAATGTAGGAATCATTAAATATATTTTTTTAAATAACCTTTAATGTTAAATATATCGTTAGAAAGCTTAGAATTTATATTTGCATTCAGATTGTTCCATTTTTTGTTAGGATATGTGGAAAATATATGAACTTATAAAATAAACTTTGAAGAAGAAAAACAGGAAATGCCATATATATATATATTAGTATTTAAAATGTGCTATTTTCAAAATGCGTATTCTCAAAAATTCAGTTCGTATTCGATGTTGAGTATTATTATCAAAAATGTGTAATTGAACTTTATTATATTATAAGTTTCCTATATAATTTTGTAGAAACTCGATTGGTTAACGAACCTCCTTAAGCCAATTTAAATGGCCTGCATGTTCAACTTCGGAACTTTATATTTAAATAAACCAATTGAATTCAATGAATTATGACTAATATAGATTAATTAAGATTATAAAATAAGATTTAGAACATAGTATATACATACCATAATTGACTAAACAATGAGCAAAAATTATAAAAAGAAATAACAGTGAATTACGAAAAGACATATTCTTGTACTTATCTGCTCGATTAACCTTCGTTAGTATAATATATGCTTACTTCGATGATCGTATTGATCAATCAAGCAAAAATTATCAAGTTAATAGTTAATTATTCACAGATAAAATGATGTAATCAGATTCTATTGAATATTACATTAATTATAGGCTTTTATGTATTTATGTATTTGCGAATTTAATAACAATATTATTCTATTTATCTATTGTCTATATTTACATCGTTTGATTAAAAAACAGATGTCTTGTCAAGCATAAAATACTTATACTGTACATGAATATTTTTAAATTAAAAAACGAGTTTTAAGCAAACATATTTATTGATTTTTTAATCAAATCTTATCATACGATCTTTTCTATATATCAATTTACTATTTTACAAAATTTATATTATAAAATAATAATTATAAATAATTTTCAAAATTGCATCGTCAGAGAAGGTATTTGCTATAAGACCTTCGTTTTGAATTAAAGATAATTTTTAATTTACTTACTCGTCATACTAATATTAATAAATTCTATTATTTACTTAAAAATTAGATTTAAATAGCGTTTTCGAAAGTTTCGATCAAGTTTCTATTTATTCTAAGATGCGCTCTTTTTTCGGTTTCAGCATAATTAGTTGATATAAAACACGAAAATCAAATATTGGACATGATTTTCAAACAGCTGCATATTTATTCGTTGTTTCTATTGAAATTTATGTACTTGAGTATTTTTTTCTTCTTTTTTTATTTTAAAACAAGGATAATACCTTAAAAGTATTATTGATTTTCCACATGACTTTTACTATTCACTAAGTATAATGCAACCACTTAAAATCGGAAAAAAACTCCAATGACTATACTTTTTGATTTTTCAATTTTGAAAGTATACTTCATAATTGAATTCTACGACAAACTTAGAAGTTTTTCGTTTATAAACGTAAACTGTTAAGAAGGTATGTAAACCTGTTAAATTGCGTATTTGCAAAATCTAAATAGATGTCATTATAATATTTAAACAAAAATATTAAAAGAAATTCAGTTTAATAATGAAATATTACCTGTTCGAAACTTCGAAGAAATTATTCGACGCATATATTTGCCAATGCTAATATTTATTCGAATAAATGTCTTTTTAAAGATTTTTTCTTTCGAAATAGCAGTTAAGAATATTATCTTATTAAATTCATTGAAAATAACAAAACAATATTCACAGGCTTAAGCTTTATTTTTGTGTTTAAATCAAATGTTAGTTTGTAAATGGATTTCTTAAAAAACTTGACTGCATCTACCCAAAATCGAGTGCGCAAGAATTCATTTTACAAATATTTCAACAATGATGTTTTATATTTTATAAAAATCAGCTTTCTTCATTTTTAAATTTTTCTATCGAATGAAAATATATCTAAAAGTTTGTCAAAAATGTTTGATGTTTGCAAAAAAATCAGAGTAATAAATAATGAAAACCCTTATATTATGCGACTTCATTTTAATATAATGAATTATATGGAAAGGAAAAGCGAATTGGATAGTATTGAATTTTTATTTAATTGTATTGCTATATAGTAACAGGCGAAAGAGCGTAAGAAAATATAAAATCGTAAAATGAGTTTCGATGATTAACGTGTCGACGACTAATAAATTATTCGAAATATAAAATACTTACCTGCACCTATACGATTAGTTTTTATACATTCATCTAGATCATATAGTCATGTTTTTTTACTGTTCTGATAAATAACTGTTTTCTCTTCAAAACCTTCTATAGAAAATCAAGATTTATATAGATATATATGAATACTTATGTTTAGGAAATTATTTTATAGATATAATAAAAAACCGTTTTTTCTCATAATTACTAAAATCTTCGTCAATATAGATAGTTAAATAAACGCACCTATTTTTTTTAGCAATATTTACACTATGCTATCAAATACTTACCTATTATAGCCTGTTGATGTACTTCCGTTACAAAACAAAGAAAAATTGTATTATACCCATTGTTTGGTTTTTTGAAGAATTTGTACATTTTTCATGTAATCTTCAGTTTTTTTACAAATATATAAGCTAATCTATATGACACATAATTATTCAGTCTTGAATGTTAAGATATATAACCATGTTTCTAAAAGTACTTTTCAGTTATAAAAGTTCGTTTATAAAATCCGTAAGTACAATAGAAGTATATTAATGGAAATTATTTAATTTTCTGTTAGATAATAAGTCACCTGTAGCCCTACTGATGTGTCTAAAAAGTGACCTACAACGTGAAACGTATATATATATCCTTACTTTTACTTCCTTGTTACTTTTAAACAATTTTCAATGCAATATATTACTACGTTCATTTGGGACATAATGCAGGTAAAACCTATTTCACAATGATTATACAAATACAGAATTGAAACTTAGTTATTTAATAGTCGTTAACAAAAATTACTTTGTCAAGACTTATTAGTAATGCGTTGTATCATTGCGTTTGGTAGCCAAAATATAGACGGTACAAAGTTATAGTAAAATCAATATATAGATCAGTCAAAAAGAATTTTAATACAGCCATCGGCAGCTTCTTAATATTACAAAAATATATAAAAAATCACGCGACATTCATTATTTATTTTTCATGTGTCAACGAAATCTAGTCTTTCAATTTTTATTACGTTTGGTTTTTGCCACTTTACAAGATTTAATACTAATCGATATGAATAATATAAAATAATCTATTTATATCTACTAAAACGGTCAACCATGTTTTACAATAAAACTGTTAAAAATGAGGGGAAAAAATTAAAAATTAAAAATTAAAAAAAAGGAATCATTGGACTCAAATTTTTAAAATATTAAATATTAATTTTCATAATTTATAGATATATCTTTTATCTATATCGTATATTAGTGACCATATTTAATTATATTAGTTGTTTCAATTATTGCGCATACAAGAGCGTATATTCATAATTTAATTGTTTTTAAAATTTTACAAAGGCAACTTTCAAAGTTTAGTTGTTATGAACATTTTATTTCTCATTGCATTAATATCCCAGTCATAGAAGAAACGTATTAGAAAGAGGACTTCTGACAACAGGGTAGATACACTTCTATAGGAAATAAATATAAGTGTACAGAATATATGAGATTATATATATTACGAATTATGATTTATATATTTATAATAAATTACGAGAAAGAGGGAGAAAGAGAGAGAAAGAGAGAGAGAGAGAGAAATTTGTTATATTTTAGTTTAATAAAGTTTCTAGAGATTTCTGTACTAAATTACAATAATTTTATTAGTTATCCAATTTACTAAAAGCTAATCATAATTTTTTATCAAACTATTGGATATATTTTTATTAATTGTAACTTGATATGATTCATAATAGAAATCTACAGTGGATTTCTTTATTTCTCTATTTATATAGTTGTTATATAATTGAATATAAAAATTATGAAAACTTTATTTAGATAAAGTATTATTTATAATTTTTTTTATAGAACACATTCAAAAAATAATAAAAATTATTAAAATAATGCTTAAACATGTTACTGACATATTTTAATACAAGCGATATTGATCGTTTATTATCACAATTAAATACAAGTTTACATAAGTATTTCATACATAAAAACGAAACAACTTTATAATAATATTTTTAACAAGCATACTAAAATATGCTTTCGCTCTTCACTGTAGAAATTACAACCTTGTAATGTAATAAATTTTTAACTTGAATTAATTTCAGAATTAATTGAATAAAGCTAGCTAAAAAAATAATCCTTTTTGGAATAATACGATTATGTAAATTTATACCCGATTATAATCTTATTTTAAAAAATGACCAATGGTTCAGATTAGCAATAATTGAGTATCATTTCTATAAATAATTAAGATCTATACCTACTATACAAGTATAAAAGTAAATTTTCGGGAATTTAGTGATAAATCATATGTCTATATCATAATGAGCACAATACAGTCAAAGTATATATAAGCAGGATCTCGTTCATCGATACCTAAACTTTCACTGCTATTTGCAAAGTACATAGGCCGTTAAAAATTTGATGAATATAAAATAGCTAGTAACATAGTTTTACGTATAAAGCACAAGTCAAGGTATATTACACTGCCCTGTTGATTAAAATTGTCGGTAAAACATTATTTACTGAAAAACAGAAAAGATAAAAGTTAAATTTAAGATGATTCAGTAAATGCATAGATCAATCTATAACGAAAATTAGCATTCAAAAAATAATTAAATAAACACTAATTAAATTTAAAGAATAATTAAATAAATGTCCAAATGGTATACGTCTTTTGGAAACGTAAATTAAAGACATTCAGTTTCCTGATTCAACATTCGCATCGTTTCGGATATACGTGTAAGCTCATACTTTTAACTGTAGAACATATTATATTTATATAATGAATTGTCTGCAGACCTATAGAAACCATCTACAGTCTCTAATAAAATTGATATAAAGATAAAATAATACGTTACTGTTAATATTCTGCAAAATATTAAGAACATATTGATACAAACATGTATGATAACTAATATATAATTTATTATTTAGACGATTCTGAAGCAATAAATACATAAAAAAATGTATGCGGCTTTCCTAGCTTCTTTGATTTTCCGAAACTATTTGAATACACTTTCAATTAAAATTGCCTGCTTCAAAATCCCTTAATTATTAGCGAAAAAATGATTATAAAGCTAGCATAGAAGAAACAGTTTAAATATTTAGCGTTTACTGTTTCATATACGATACCGTAAATAGGCTCGTATACAATATAGAAATATTTGTATAAATATTCATAGAGTAATTGACAACATCATTACACTGTCAAACTAAATCTTTTTTATTATATTTTATAAATGAAATGAAATGAAGCTTATGATGAAATAAGAAAATTTATTTGACAATTTTTTTTATTATGCATTTTTTTTTATATTGCAATTAATTATTTGTAGAGCTTAAAATGCAATGCTGAATTTACAATTCATTTACGCGACACGATGAGGCGAGCGCAACAGACAAAAATTTGAGCCATTTCAATACAAGTGTAATAATGATTATGGAAATCAAATACCATTATGTGACAAAAAAGATTTGTAAAAATTAGTACACTTCGATCATGTGTTTTGTCATACAATTACTATTGAAATAGAACAAATTTTTTTTGTAGTGCACCGTGATTGAGTAAAACAACGAATTAAAAATTAACAAAGTAATAACAGTCGATAATTTACTTAAAAAAAAAAATTAAAAAAAAAAAAACAGGTTGCAATGCATAAAGTAAACGCGTTTAAAGAGATCTACAAAACTAATAAGTCTAATGATTTCTGGAACATGAAAAACTTACAAAATATAATTATTTATAAACTATTAAAATAATAACTGGTTTTTAACTGCTCAAATATTTGGCATTTAAATTTTACTTACAATTAAATGTTTTCGATTCTTAATTTAGTCGCATTTGCTAATATATAAGAACAAACTTTTTTTCTGATTGTTAAGATAGGTATAATAATATAACGCTGTTTTCGTCGATCTCCACACCTTCGGGAATAATGATTTCGCCGTTTTCCAGATTGACGCTATTTTCAATAACCGTGATTTCCTGCACGTTTTCATTGAAATCATTGTCCATTTTGACCTTTTTCATCTCGTCGCTGAGAATTACATTACTTTCATTCGCCGTATTCCAATCTCTTTTTTCGCCATTACTTACGATCGGCGATTTAATACTATTTCTAGGTTGGCATACATCTTTTGATGCTCTTTTTGAGGAACATTGATGCAGCACGTGACTGACCATTTCATCCTTGTAGGCGAATTTTAGCCCGCACTGCGCGCACTCCTTATACGTACTGATATTTACAAAAGTGTGCTTTGGCAGAAACTTTTCGAAATCGTCGCTGTGCCAGGAAACAACTAAATCGCATTCGGTGCATTGTAGATAATCCGAAGAAGCACATTTGGATCTCAAATGGCCGTTAATAGAGGAATACGATTTGAAAATACTGCTGCATATTAAGCACTGTAAAAATAAATCGCTGTTGCACTTCTTGCATTTCATCGGTAGCTTACATTCATCCTTGAATGATTCATCACATTCTGGGCAGTGTAGTAGACGTAATTTCTTTGGATCTTAAATAAATAGAGATATCCTTATATTTATACATTTATAATTAGTCTTATATTAAAAAATCTATAATAGAAACAAGAATAAGGATGATCAATATCGATTAGAAAGTATTTATAATAATATTTGAATTTTGAAAAAAGTATTTACCGCTGAAATAGAGTTGTTAAAAATTTTCAAAAGCCACTTTTTCTCTTTCAATATATTTAATAAAATAATTAATTAAAAATTGCACAATATAAAGGCATTTTAGAATACTAAGGTGTAGACCACTCATTGACTGATCATGAATAAAATGATAATACACGATCATAGACACTTCGGAAACGTTTACAAACCACGAAGACAGTTTTTCAATAGATGTTGAGACCAATTCACCCCCCCCCCCACTTCTATAAAGGCACGCAATTTTTGATGCCGTAAAAAATAGTAAATTTTAATACGACTCCAGAAGTTAATACAAATAATATTATTAGATTATATTTTTCACCACCAAAGCCAGAAATTCGTATTAAAGTTGTGATTTTACAGTTAGAGTGGTAAAAAACTAATATGCATATATAATTTCAGTAAGATTAGTTATTTAATTTTTATTTAAAAAAGACTATTCAACTATTTAACGAGAACCGTCCTTACAAAATTTTCAAAATTTTCAAAAGAATATGATTGATAATCGTTCATGCAAAGTACGTCCCACTGAACTTCAACTATACCCTCGTCTAACGTAGCCCTTCAGTAGTTTTTCATTACCTCTGCCCATTGAAAAGGGGCCACGTGGTTTATGAATTTGCCATTATAGTACAGTATAAATAGTATAGCTGCATAAGAAAATTATTAAAAATTAATATTATTCATAATAGTATATAAATCCAGCTCATCAAAATTATTATGCGCGGTTATATCACTAATACATTAAATGATATATTAAATGATATATTAAAATTGATAAACTTGAAATCGTGCAATCATAAAAATCTTACTTTGGATATAATAATCCTTAAGGATATTTATCTGAAGTTCACAAAAGTTTACAAGGACGTTCAACCCATCTCTCAAATATGACCTACTCTAAGGACAGACAACAATGCAACCACTCTGGAAATCATTGAACAAGTGTATATTAAATTGAATGGCAGACGAGTGAAGGTGAGTGATACAGCTGAGACTGTGGGGATATCGAAAGAAAGAATGCTAAATATATTGCACAAAAAATAATGGATTCAAAGGTTTGCATAAGATGGATGCCATATTTGTTGAATAATAATTAATTAATGTTTATGATAGAAACGAAACAGTGTTTGAGCGTTAAACAAAGCCAAGTCGCTTGTATCTATCGGAATGGTCAGAATCAATGTATTTTCGGGATACAAAAAGGATCCTGATAATGAAGGATTCAATAACAGAGGAACATTACTCCAACATTTTTAATCAGCCTAAGCCCAAATTTTCGAGAAGAGGCTTAATTAGATATCACAGTTGGAGGAAGCAGCAGTATGTGTAAAAAGTAAATGTGGATAACATAACTGTTTTTGATAAAAATGTCATTGAGTATAATCAGTGATAATCTAAAAAAATTAAACGCTGCAAACATATAAATCAGAAACATTAAAGAAAGGTAGAGCCTACTACTGTGTACAAATATGAGTAAGACTTTTCAATTCAAACTTCCAGGTTTATCGATTAGGACAAATGTTGTTGTTTTTAAGTTGGTAATACTGTCAGAGTTATCTGTGCCAAATTTCACACAATTATCATCATTTGTCTATATATACATATATATATATATATATATATATATATATATATATATATATATATATATATATATAGTTACGTTTGTGTTTTGTGAATAAAGAAAGGTTGTCTCTTCGATTTTTATAATGTCTGAAATTATTCAACAAAGAAGTAGGATTAAATTTTGTATGCCAAATGAAATATCGGCCACCGAAAAATTCAGAATGTTGCAAAATGCCTTTTCTGAGAAGTCAAAGTCAAAAGCAAGTGTTTTTGATTGGCACAAATTGTTCAAAGAAAGTCGAGAACGCGTTGAAGAAAAACCACATCAAAGACGACCAATGGTTTTGCAAAATCGTCGATTGACTACTAGAGCGCTTGCTGATATTGTTGGAATTTCAAATGGGTCAATCGACACCAATTTGAAAGATATTTTGTGCCTGAAAAAAGTGAAATCTCGATTGTGCCAAAATCACTCAATTTTTTGGAAAAACGGCGCCGCATGGAGATCTGTGAAACGATGCTTTCGGGCTATCGGACAAGATGGAAATAATTAGAAATAATAAGCATAATAACTGGAGATGAGACTTAGGTTTACGCTTACGATCCAGAAACAACCGAAAAATCGAGCGAATATCGTGCCAAAGGAGAGCGGAGACAGAAAAAAACCTGCCAAAGTCGCTCAAAAATCATGGTTATGCTCACTGTTTTCTTCGATTATCGTGGTGTGGTACATTATGAATTCCTTGTAACCAGCCAAACGGTTAACAAAGAATATTGTTTGAGTGTTATGCGTCATTTACGTGAAGCCGTTCAACTCGAAAGACCAGATTTATGGAAAGACAACTCTTGGTTTTTGTATCACGATAATGCACCAGCTCCCACTGCATCGATTTTACGTGAACATTTCGTCAAAAATCCAACCAATATCGTTGCGCAACCACCATATTCGCCTGATTTAACACCGTGTCACTTCTGGCTGTTCAGCAAACTCATAAGACCACTTCGGGGCACGGTTTTGATTCGATTGAAGAAATAAAAGCCGAATCGAAGAAGGAACTGATCACAATTCTGAAATACGAGTATAAAAAATGTTTTGAAAATTGGAAAATGCGTTGGCATAGTTGTATTGCATCCGGGAGGGGATTATTTTGAGGGGGATGAATTAGATTTAGACGAATAAATAAAGATTTGAAAAGTTATAAATAAGGTGTTACTTATATTTGTACACAGTAGTATATCTATTTTGCTAAAACATAAGGATAAATCACGAGAACGTTATAATGCTGTTCCGAAACGAAAGACTATACTAAATGTAAGTGAATAGTAATTTGTAAAATTTTCAAAATTGATTTTTACATTAAAGGGACAATCAGCATAGATCATTCTTTGCCAAACACTCTCGACATTAATATTTTTTCTTATACTTTAATATTTTTCGTATACTTATTCTCAATGAATAACTCTGAATAAAATATACAGATAAGTGTAAAATGTTGTCTTATTAATAAAAAATGTAATACGAAACTTTTTTGAATTTTCAATCAATCGATTTTTATACTTATGTCTAAAGATATGTTAAATCCATAAGTTATCTATCGCCAATTCCAAAACCAATAGAATCTCCTTAAATAAGAGGAAAGGCATTTTTATCAGGATGATGCACCTGCATCACAGGGCATGTTACTGCATTAGCGATGGGAAAACTGCAAGATTTGAGATACGATTTTTTCGACCATGTTCACATTCTCCATATTTGGTACTCTCAGGCACCCAGCTGATTCTAAACCAATTTCTATCTAAGCAGTACTTTGCATCCATAGAAATTGAAAGGGTCACAAATAAATATTTTTATAATCTTTCAGATTCTCACTTCTGAATAATCTGAAAGTTGAAAAAAAGCTAGACTTCTATTGCAAGACTGAGAACTTTTGAGCTTTTCCTTGTATTTACCAATAAACTTTGCAACTTGGACTATATCTTATTTCGTCACCATAAAAACTTTATTTTATATAATTTATACATAGTAAAAAAAGTTGAGCTTACAATATTAAGTAATATATAATGAAAAATAAACTTACATGATCTTTTTCCTTTCAAATCAGTCGGATTTGAAATGACAGCTGAAATAATAAATAAACAGTAAAATTGAATGCAATATATTTTAATAAAACTAATAATAATAATAAATAGACTGAAAATGGATCAAATAAAAAGAAAACTCAAATTTAAATGAAAGTTAATGGACTTGCAATGAGTGCTGGACGATTAAACAACGGGTCCAAAGTATTAAGATTAAATATATTTTATTAAATGTACTGGTATTATTAAATTTGAAGTATGTTAAAAATAATAAATTGATAGATTTTATAAGCATGTTTTAGGATAGTCTGTTGTGACAATTAATTCAAGTTTACCCTTTTTCTACCGTAAAATTATTATTCCTTGTATAAATAAAAAAAGCAGTACGATACAAGATGTAAAATAAGTGATTCTCACACGATTGAAGATCAAAAACAGTAATTATTTATATAGCAAATTAAAAAATGATACTATTGTGTGACATGCTAAACATCAACTTTTATACTCTCCTACATATTATACATATTAGGTATTTAAAAACTTAATTAAAAACTGTTATATTATACATCTCAAGAAGAAAAAAAACAGTTAAACCCATGGTCAGTAATTTAATATGACAAACAGTTTTATTATTATGTTCCAATAAATATAAAAATGCTTTTCTAAATGTTCAGAGTACATTAAAAAAGGCTACTTACGTCGACTAATATAAAGTAAACTAATAAATATATTTTATCGGCCTTAGTCTTTTTTGTTAAAAACACATCCAAAAATGTCAAAAAGTAAATTCAAATAAATTTTATCAGCAAAAAATAGTCCAATAGACTCCTTTACTAAAACTTTCCCCATTCTTAAAAATTGAAAAATTTCTGAAAGAGTCCCTGAAGAGGATCTGGATTGGCTGGAAACGTCGGAATTGTGGATATGGAAGTATATGGCAATAGATTTATATTATGATGGTTCTAAATTCTTACAGAATATGATCTTTTTTTACTCTACTACGAATAAAAATTTATATTAAAAATGACACCAAGTGATCAACATCAAGACGAACAATCTTATTAATTATAGTAATTGTTTATTATTATATGTAAAATAATTGTTATGCAAGAAAAATTGAATCGGTTGATCTGATATAAGTTAAATTTGGTACGGATTAATGTAAAAATCGACTTAGTTATAATTAATACAATTACACGTTGTAGACGTTTGTACTTGTTTGAGGATATCGAGGTTTATGAATTGTTTAATTATTGTTTTTTGTTGTATTTTTAAGGTATAAACGGTGTCATGTCTCCGAGTGACTTAGATTTGATAAGAGATACTTTATCAAATTGATTTATCAAATTTTGATCAGTTCACGCTGACCTCACAACGTGTCAATGAATTGTCATTCGACTTTGATAGACTCTATATAATACATATAATAAAAACGTATAGAAAAACTACAAGGATTTAAATTAAAACGTTTTCTAATTATCCTCTATATAGGCATTGCAGTACCTACTCCCACTGAATAATATTATCCTAACATATTTAATAACAAAACAATTTGAATACGAAAATTATAATACATATTTTAATATTAAATTCCAGAAAATATATTTATGATTTATGTATTTCAAACCAACCTGAAAATCACGACATTAACATGATTTTTTGGCTGTTGTAATGTAAAATATTATTCAACACTAATATTAAAATTAGTGAAAACTCGTGAGACTCACCTCTTAAATATTTTTTGCGACAATCGAAGTAAAAGAATATTAAAAAACTCTTCATTTGTTAAAGAACATCAATAAATAATATCTTCTTGAATTTAAACATCTTTATGATTTTTACAAGTAAATTTGTTGTAAGAGTGATTCAAACTTAAATAATCGAAATAATTCTCAAGATTCATAAAATTAATTCATGAGACAAATTTTAATCATATCATCCAAAAAGCAGTACGAAAGACTGGAATGAATTAAAGGTTTGCGGAAAATGAAAATTGAATGGGTACTTTTAATCATTCACAGGATGTGTTCTACGTGGTTCGAATATACTCATTCGAAGAACTATGCAGGAATAGACAAACTAAAGTGCTGCTGTCAATGTGGTCAATTATATTTGCATTCTTTTTTTTAAATGTTATTTAACATCGCTCTATTTATGCTTCCAAATACCGGTGCTAACCAGCGACAGAGGTCTACTTCGCAAAGAATGCAAATATACGATTAAGTGCTTCTTACGCGTCTTTATGCTAGTACTGATTGGACTTGAGAGTAAAACTAAGAAATGATGACTAAAATATTCTTATACAATGTAAACAGAAATAGTAGGATACACACATTTTTTCCTCAAATTGCATCAGAATAAGAATCAAATGTTCGAATAATGAGTGAGCTTTTCAAAAAATAAAGGAACACTTGAACAAGTCGGTATTATGGATACGTGAAGATATGGTGCGTATTTTTCCAAGCTTTAATGGGCAAGACTGTGTTAGACAAGGTTAAATAACGCCTTGTTCGGCAATAGCTTCCGACTCTAAACTATGAGCTCGTGAATACGTAGAAAACTTTAAAACATCGACAACGTATCTTAAGAAGCATTTGAGTATATGATCTTAACACGCAATTTTAATGCCCATGCAAAGGAATAGGAAGTTCCGAAGATAAATAGGCATCGACGAATACTGATACAGAAGGCCGGAATGTTCGGAATTAGTAATAGGCAATGCGAATAAGGGGACTGTACGAATAACGATAATGGTTACAATGATTATGATTACATTGTTTTACTACTGACAGATTGGATAAATGACAAACCAATCAAGAACGCAATGGAGACAATGCAGGAGCTAGCATGTAAATTTGTCGCCTTAAACAATGATAAGCTATAGAATCTAATACATACATCTGCCTATATGGTATATACACGTAATCTTTCTCACAGGGAATTCTTCAAGAACTAACAAAATGTGACAGGATTATAGCACTCACAAAGGTAACGACTGAATTTCTCCAATATTTTTGCGAATTCACCATGCTAGACGATATAATGAACGTAAGAAATTACGTATCTACTGGTAAACAACAAAAATCGTTGATCTCAGAAAAACAAATTGAAAACTAAGACGAAAAGCTTAATGAACTCTAAATTAATTTCAAGCAGTCTACTTCATCGAGTATTAACTGGACAGATGTCGTCTAAAGTTCATAATAAAATATATTAACTGACATAGTTGGGAAAAATTGACGGATTAGGTGGACCCTGCGAACAATTACGACATTGTGAACTGCGCCTTGGCATCTAACAATTCTATAATAATAATATATTCAAACATGATGGAAAGGGTTATTGATGAACTCTTTTCAACATATTTGGAAAGAATTAATGCAACAGACAGAGACACGGGAGTCAATTTATTGTTTTTACGTACAACTGGTTTATTAGAACCTCTTGCGCGTGAAAACCAAACAACTCCTCAAGTCACGATATCATATCAGAAGAGTTTACTTTTGATTATTTTTTGAAGATGTATATGGATTCTTTTAAGATTGTACAACAAGATCTTGGTAGAGCAATTTTTACCAGGTTGTGGAGAAACCTTAAACTTATTCTTGTGTTGATACAATGAGGAATACCATGAATTGTTTTCTTTTTCAAGCATATTTGTGTACTTAATACGATAGAAAAGATATTCAAAGTCATGTCAAGACCCAGACTGATACAGGATTCATCTCTATCCAATTGGTATTCTACGCAATTACCTTTGAAATTACAGACGTACGTACGAAGCGCTTTGCAAAATAAGATTTCAACGTGACAGCTACAGTGGCGTAAGGTTCCGTCTTAGGGCTCGACTAATATAACATACGATAGCACAGATTAATTATACTAAGCATGTCATCGGACGTGCGATTCATACTGTATGCTTATGATATTACAACCATATAGTGACACGGTAATTGCGATAATATTAGGAAATTACAAATTCGAGACAAAGAATGAAGTTCAGTATCTGGACGTTGCTCTGGACATGAAGCTACATATTTGGCCGCATATACGAACAGCCATAAATAATGTAGCAAAATAATATAGTCATTAAGGAGACTGACTGACAATATGAACGGGCAATATGACTGATTGAGCATATGAAATGAGAAAAAAAACATTTGTACATTTTAAAGCGTTTTCTGAATGGGGCGGAGGTATGGGTCGATGCGACGAATGTCAGCAAGCGAGCGGATGACATGCACAAGAGGCGAAGCGTAAAAGAATCTATTAACAAAGTTCAATGGTAATGAAAAAAGACGATGCGACGAAAAGACAAATGGCGAGCTTCGAATTGTAGCAAATTATTCTATAACAAACAAATGAAGGTACCGCACGAAACGAATCATTCTCGAATTGAGTCGATAAATGGAAAAGACACGCGTTAAGTAGATTTCTATCTCACCTACTTGTTGAATTACGGTCGGGTCTCGGACGATGCAGCACATGCTTTTTTCGTATGTTATCATTGCACAGAGTTACGATCATGATTATGATAACGGCCATAGATAAACGGCCGTTTCTTCGCAAATTGCGTTATGACTGTACTGCGAAATGAAAGAGCAGATGGATGTTTGGAAAAGCGAATGAACGCATAAGAAAAAAATGTACAATCGTGAATGACTGAAATACTGGTTGCAAAAAATTTAACGTGAATAATCACGCAAGGATTTCCGCACAAGCTGAAGTAATCTGCACAAAAGTTCCGGATTGATGTCGGTGTAAATAAGAAGACGTGTTTAGTGTGTAGGTATGCAAGTTTGTGTCGAGCCACACATTTTCTTTGGTCGGTCTTTGAGTTTTATTTCTCAAAGAGCGCTCATGTAAAATGCGTAAAATGCAATTAGAGATTCCTAAAAATAAAAAAAATCGCATTAGATATTATTTTCAGTTTTTAAATCATAGTATGTTATTATAATATTTAAATAAATAAATTTTAGCTTTCCAATTGATTTTAAAATTAGAAATTTAAATGTTACTATTGTGTTCCTTATTTATCACTCACCTATATTTATATTTATTTTCCTATTTATATTTATATTTACTTTATGTTCCCCGTATTGTAAAATGCATGTAGTATACCATACACTTCCAATAAGTGGTTCCTAGAATCGCGTGATTTCAACCAGCCTTGCTTCACTTGACCATCAACTTTACACCATCTTATGATGAACCACTTATTGGCTTTGTGTTCTAACGTAGTGTTATGTTAATTTTGAGTCCATAAATCCGACCATTTAGCAAACTAAATTATTTATATATATTTACATAGTAAATTTACGTTCTATAAAATCTTATTGTACGCAATCGTATTACAAAAATAATATAGGCAGTGGAATGAAATCTTGTACTTTCTAAATACGTTTGAATCTTTTATTATTTTTTTCCTCGTATATTTCAGACTATGAAACAGGATAATGAAACAGTTTGTTCATTCTTGAGATGTTGCAATATTTGTGAAAATTTACATGAAATTGTTTTTGGGATTGTCCATTAGGGATCATGTTTTCAAATTTATACAAAATGTACAATAGAATAAATAAAAAACGTTGGTAAAAATCATGGCTTAGGATTATATAATTCTGAATTCGGATGTATTAAGGTTGTTCGGTCCACTTTTTAAATAGCCAAATTGAAATCGGTAACAATATCAATAAAAGTAATGATTTTCATTCATGGAGAATAATTTCTAAATACAAAAGCCTATTTCAAGTAGACAGGGTTGCAGTTTACTTAGGCATTAATACATATTAATGAAACTTCAAGTCAACCTTAATAAAAATTAAAATAATTATATAATCTTTAATAAACATATAACATACCTTCATATTTCTGGCCTTCTTCAATGACCTCCTGAGGTAGTTTCTGTACATTTAAATTTTTAATACAGTCTTGATGTTCGTTATAAAGATGAAATCTGAGTTCTTCCTCAAATTTTAATTTAACAGAACAAAATCTGCACTGCAAATAACTATTCTTCATTGAAAACGTATTTTGATCCTCTATAGTATTGCATTTTGTATCTTCATAGACTTGAGTCTGATCTTTACTTTGTCTCGAAATGTGTAATTTTAATACATGCTTAAGTAGATTATGTTTATGGACGGATTTGTATTTACAGCTACTACAATAGTAGAACTTATTGTCGGCACATGCTCTTACGTGATAATTTATGTTTTGATATGAGGAACATCGTTTATCGCAGATTAGGCATCTATAATTTTTAGGTATGTCACACTTACTGCATATCACCGCCTTCCTTGTACTAACCACATCGCTCGGCTGATCGCAACTTGGACAGCTCATAATATACGATCGTTGTGTTGATTCTATAAGAATTCATTGCAATTAAAAGTTACTGCTTAATATATTAAATAAGATAAAATAATTTTGTTTTTTCCAGAAAAAAATCAGTTACTTTAATAAATTTTATAGTTAAGTTCTCTAGCTTGATATTTTTGATTTATATATGATTCTTAAAAACATAATGTATTACTAATTAATTTTCAAAGACATTTATACAATTGCAAACATTCAATAATACTAATTTATAAAATTTAATATTATACTTGCAAATATATTTATTAGTTTGCTTTATATTAGTTGATTAGGCTTCCTGCTGAGGATGCTCGCGAGTAAGAAGACGTACTGTAAATCGGGGTGAAATAAGACCCAAGACAGGAAGAAGGTAATATGTAGTCGGAAAAGTAGATTGAAGTTCCAAACAACAAATGGGAAGAAACATACAAAAGTGTTTGCAAAAGGGAAAAGAAAAAACATAAGGGAAATGATAATAATAATTGCAGATATAATTGCAAGAAAAGGAAAATAACAAACGAATAAAGAGGGAAGCTCACGGAAAACCCTACTTCAATAGATGAAAGGGTTAATTAAGAAAGAAGAAAACTGTTTAAAAGTGCAACAAACATGATGACATATTTAATGAAATACCATGTAAATAGCAATAAGTAATGTATCTTAATTTTAAGGCGTAGCAAAGGCACGGTACTATCGTGTATGGAAACAAATATAAAAAGATTGCTTTATTTTATACATTGCACAAATAAACTTCAACTATACTATACTATTAATTAACTTATGTACAATATCTAAATTTAAAAAAAAAATTAATTATTTATGAGATTGGAGCAATTAGAGAACTGAAATCAATATAATTTTATTATAATAAATGTTTTTTTAAATTATAATTATTATAATTATTTCATAATATATTATAGAACCTTTATTATTTATTAAACAAAAACACTAAAATTAATTTTTATTTTATTTTGTAAAACTGTATTTTTATTTAAAAACATACTGTTATTATGAAATATGTACCACCGAGTGTACCGCCGAAGTCCAATTGAATTTTGTTCAATATAAATTAATTGTAATTAATTTTAGCCATTGAAACATTGAAACATTTTTGAATGTTGCAAGCTAGTCCAAGTATGTTTTGACAACAATTAAAAAAATTTTTGTATTTATACTACCATTTTATATTCAGCAAGAAATAAAGGTCATGTACTAAAATCTATTGTATGAATTTATTGACTGTATTTACTATAGCATTTCCTTTCAATTAGTTAAAAAGTGTGGTAACTAGTATAAGTTGAAGATCGATTTTATTTTTGTGTAAGCATTTCAAAATGTAATGTGAAATTCAAATATACTAAATTTCAAGCAAAAATTACAAAACTTACCTAATTTTGTTTCTCCTATTGTGACACTAAACCGGGTGATTTCTGATTTATGTAAAAGGTCATCTACAAATATTATATATGTTTTATTTTACTCTTAACTATTTTTACTTAACAGAAATTAATAAAAATGAAAGTTTTATTTTGCTATTATATAAAATTTCATATACCTTTATTTGAATCAATGCTTTCCTCAATGCTATTAATATTATTTTTGTTACTTTGCTCATTTGTAAAAATATGTTTTCTTTTGATATGTTCTAAAAGTTTATGATTTTGAGTAGTCACAAAAGCACATGTTTTACATTGTAGCATTAATATTTCTTTTTGAAAATTTTCCTTGCGTTGTTTATTTTCATTATGGACAAAATCATAACAATGTTTTTTATGGATATAAAAATGATCACTTGAAGAAAATAATTTATGGCATTTGAGACATTCATATTTTAAAAGAAATTTACATTTACTACACATAACTTTAATTATTGAAGATTTTAAATTTTCCTTTTTACTGCAAAGAAAACATCTTAAAATACACGAGTCTTTAATTTCTGAAAAAAAAAATACAAAAGAACAAATTATTTTTTAGAATTAGAACAATAAATAAAATTTTTAATTAAATCTGCTTCGATATAATATAATTAAAAAAATTTATATTTAATTATTAACAGTATACTAACCATTAATAATTTTTTCAGGACTTGTTATCGTATTATTTATAATTGAAAATTCTTTTTCTTCAACTATACAATTTGCTGTTGATTCAACTGCATTATTTTGTGTCAACGTGTGTACATCTGAAACTGGTAAACGTATTTTTAAATAAAAGTTGACATAAATATTATCATTTACTATGGTTTAATATAAATTTATATCATTGTCCTATTACACACCAAAGCAATTAGATTTATCAGAAGCTATAATGTCCTCTGTTGTACTATTGAAACCTAAAAAAGCAATTGATATTGAATTGTTATATCATAATCCAAACTAATTTTTATACACTTTTATAGTTTAAAATACAATATTTTTTAGCACTAAATTATAATAAAAATAATAATAATACAAAATACCTGAAATAGAATCAATAAGACTATTTTTATACATATCCTTCAAATTGTTTGAATTAATTTCACCATTATAAATTATTGAATCTACAAGAAATTGAAGATATTTTTTTTGTTAATTTGAAGACATAAATGATAAGTGAGATTTGTTTAAAAATATATAAATAAGTTAATCGACACTATTGTCAATTCTCGTTGTAAATATTTCATTCATTTTTTTTCTAAAATTTTTATTAAAAAATATACAATAATGGTTTACATTAAAATTAAAAAATGATAAATTTATTACCTATTAATTAAATATATTTTTTACTAACATTAAAACGGTTTAATAGATTAAAATATTTACCATTAACAACTACTGTAATATTTCTATTTTGTTCATCCATGTCTAAAAGAGTTTTTATATTCTTTTTACGATTCAAACATATCTATATTGTTCATCTAAACTTAATAATTAAGAATTATAAATACAGTTAAGTCTAAATTAAATGTTCTTGTTTTTATAAGGTGTAGTAAAAATAGACTCGTTCAACAATTAATTAATATTTTTACTTAATTTTTTACTTAATGTATAATGATATTATTATTTCATTCTACAATAATAACAAAGCTTAAAAAATCGGTAAAATCGAGAATAAATTTGAGAGATAGAGATACATTATATTTTATATATTAGATAGGTTATAAACTAACAGACAAAGCCTCGACTGGAGCATACCGTACCATGACCGTACCTGAGCCTGACTTGGCCTGACCAATACCCGGATCAGCCTGGATCTTTTGATTTTATTCTTATCAGCTGTCGTACCGTTGCGCCTGCGCCGCTAGTAGTTGAATAATTGTTAAGGTAGTCTAATTGAATTAGTTAATAAGAGTTATTTAATGTTACAGTAATATAATAATATCAAAAATTGCATGAAAATGTCTGAATTCAAGTATCAAAAGCAGAAAATTGCATGTTGTATCTTTTTTGCATCTTTCGAGATTTCGTATTTATTTCTTTAAGATAAAAACTGATATAATTATAATAAACAATTTTTAAGTTCAACCAAAAAAAGTATTTGTTATATTTTAATAATAATCTTTAATAAATTGTTTATTTTTAAAATATAGTATAATGAATATATATGCCAAAAAAGTAAATACCATCCGCAATATATAATTGTTTGTTTATTCCAAACTTAATAAAATTAAAAACTTTCATATAAGTTAACTAAATTTAAATTCATGCTTATAAATTATTCATAAAATAATCATAACTGCTTTTTAAATTGGAAAATGTTTTACTTCTCATTTCTAATTGTATGTACATTGTGTTTATATATTCAAAGTAATATAAATATAATATTAAAGATAATATTCTATTCTAAATATATAATTATAGATTCCAACACTTAATATAGCCTATTATTGTAAAAAAATATGTTAAATTTTTAGTTTTCACTTTCATATAATTCTATTATAAAACATAAATATTAAGTCTAAATATATATCTATTCACTTTTAATTAGTTGTCATTATGACAGTCTTATTACTTTTATAATTTTATATTTTTGTTGCTAATCCATTTTTTGTTTCCTGGTATATCTTCATTTTTTTCTGATTTAGTATATAATTAGGAATAGAACATTTTCTCGTCATTGCAATAGATAATAAGTATGCCTACTTAATATTTGAAAATATTATTATAAACAAAGTATTTTATGTATTATTTATGTAACCTTCTTTTATCATTATTCCGTTTTTCTGCTGCAAACACTGCAAAGTACAGTCAGACAGTGCAGCCTGCTGCCAGATCACCTGCTGTGCTGTCACTATCACTACAGAGATTTACTACATTTATTCACTAACAGTGTCAGTATATATATATATATATATATATTCGCTAATCTGTTGATATTTATATATATATATATATATATATATATATATATATATATATATATATATTCGCTAATCAGTTGATATTCATATTCATATATATATATAGAACTATTTTTGGAGCATATACGTAGAAGAAATATCATAAAACTAAATTCAAAAAAATATATTAAAAAAATTAATTTATTGTTTACATAAATTTTATTTTAATCTGAATAATCATAAAATTTAACAAATTACGTATTGGATTAAAAGATATCTAATAATAATATTTATGTAGGGTAATGAACATTGAAGATCGAAGATAAAATTGTAAGCCATTCTTGCTATTTTTATTTCATATATATTCTAAGATTTATTACTGCAAAAAATATAGATACCTATGTTTTCAATAGATGGAATATGTGTACTACGGTCGTATGTGACCGTGATATGTACTAACCTCGATGAATCTTCATAGTCATTTATAAATAATGAAAAAATAATTAATTATTTTTTGTAAAATAAATTTATTTATAGCATAAAATTATAAAAATTAAATAAAAAATCATGTTTTAAATTCAATAATAACAATTTCAAAATATGTGCTAGACTAAAGACATTAAAATTATTTAAAATTTTATTTACTGTTATTAACAATCATCAGAAAAATAAACTTAATAATTAGAACTTGAAAAATACTTGAAAAAGCTGAATAAGTGAATTGAACTATTCTATTATTTATTTATGAAGTAACTATTTCTAAATTTTATAGAAAAAACATCAAAATAGGTTTTATTAACGTTGAATTTTATATAATATATCAGAATGTAGATTAGTATTTAATATAAAATTTTTATTAAATACTTTCTCGCATTAGTTATCAATTTATTTTGCATTAATTTTTATTGACAGGGCCCTCTCTTTTAATTTTACTAACATCATTATCTCTGCAACCGTAGCGCATCCATTTTGTTCAAAAAACATAATAGCATCATTTAAACCATTAATAGCCTCAACAGCAGATAAATTTTTATTTTCTTCACACATATTTTCTGCATCTGAAACAATGAAAATAAATAAAATTAATTTCTATCAATAGCATTATTAAATTTTTTCTATTAACAATTAATTCAATGATTATAGACTTTTTAAAATTATATATTGAATATTTTTTTAATGTAGTATTTAAATTTATTTATTTCGATAATAAATATGTATATTCAATATTTCTATTGAATTAAAATAATCCGAAATAAATCTCATATCATAGTTTCAAAACTGAACATCGTTAAGTATTGTTTACTTTATACGGAAACTATTTATTAACAGATTAATTTTTATAACGCGAACTATTTCTATCCAAGGGTGATTAATATGTTAAGAATATAGAAAACAGTTATATATATATATATACCATCGACTAAGTCTTCATTTGTATCCTTGACTACAATTTCAATTATGTGGTTATCTACCGATATCCTGGACGTCTCATGACATTCTGCAATCCATTTAGCTACATCGTCTCCACTTACATCCCTATATTCACTGATTCGCCTCAATGTTTCAAGAATCACTAGAGCGTCCACTTCTTGAACATCGTTACTGAGGCTGTCACAAGGCTCATTAACAGTTAAAAACTTTTTCCAACATTTAACTATCGTCGAGGGCTTCACTTCGTCCCAGGCGACACTGATCCAGTAAATGAAATCCCGCAAATTAATTCTGCTCAGATGATCGGCTATACTCTCCCCGTCGTCTTGAGCGCTAATGATAGATTTCAAAAGTTTATACACGTAATTTAATTTTACACACTGCAAACTCTCGTTTCCGATTGGGCCGATGACCAAGCTCAGATTGTGCAGTATCAGGTGTATCTGCAGTTCGCTCGTGGGCCGATTTTGGAATGCATCCGACGGCACGTTTTCGGCCACCAAAATGGCCTTTAACGGCAGATTTTTCATTCTCAAGAAATCCGTCACCCTCGGCGTAAATTCGTTGTCGAACCACTCGTTCAGTACGTCGCTGTCGATCCAGAGGCTCGTCTGATGGGCGTAGAAGATGGGAAGGCTATTCTGCAGATTCATCAGTGTCGTAGATTTCACCGATTTTCCGAGGACGACGAGGGGCAGTTTCAGGCTGCCGTCGGCATTGCTGCAGGTCATGATCGTTATTCGATCGCCCGGGAGCCTCCTGTTCGGCAGTGATTTATAATTCAGCACGGACTTGTCGCATTTGAATATCTGGCATCGTAACAAAGATTGCTCCTCGACGGTATTGGCCAGCGTCATCGTCAACTGATTGACGGCATTGTCTTCGATTTTCTTGCTCTCCTCGTTAAATGTGAGATCGGGCAGCTCGTATTTTCTCTTCCAGTTACTGAACCAGTCATCACTAGCCGTGAAACTGTCTTTACCGCCGAGAAGTTTATTCAGTTCTAAGGCTTTTTCTGAAACACATCGAATTCAATTTTATCCTGACACTATATGAACATCGAAAGTTTGATGACTGCATTATAGTTTTACAGAAAATATCGAGAATATTGTTGGTAAGTAGATATTCTAACTTTTGTGTATATATATATATATATATATATATATATCAATACCTAAATTAGTAAGCATTTTTTATGTACATGTTTCAAAGCTCAGAAATATAGAGAAAAGTTTAGCGAAATTCAATAAAAACAAAAACAAAATCGATTTCTTCAAATTTTAATTTTTGAAATTAAGTATATCAATTAACTATAGTATGGCGCAGAAACTAGCAATGTTTTAGCGAATTCTAACAGCTCATAGGAAAGTTATAATTGATGGAAATTTGAATATTTACATTTGAAATTGAGCAAAACTAGACCATTTTGAGGTTTTCGATAACGGCATATAAAGTAAGGGAGTTGTTTTTGTATGATATTATTATAGCTAGCATGTTATGATTATAAACGATACTCAAAAGAAAATCTAGAAAATTTGGGTTTCACCAATACGAAAGACCAATCTTGGTATTGTCTGATCTTGTGTCAGATTTTCATATCAATACCACGACAAGAACATATCAATAAGTTTGAAGACTAAGACCTAGATCAGAGTTACAAAAATTTTTGTATTGGCAAAAGTTTTTTACTAAGAATTGTGAGAATCTTGGTCTTATTATGAATTCGAAAAATGCAATCGCTCCATAGGAACGTATGTAGCTCTGAATATTGCTTCCGGCATAATTTAATGGATTCAGAAATTTCTGACGTGTACGATCATTTTATTGTAAGATACATTGTCAAGGATGATTATGTGAATCCCTTGCGAATGAATTTTTTCAAGCCGAAGTGTCACAATGTCAAAGGGTTAGATATGTTCATTAAAAGATGAATCCATTTAATTTTTATCATTTGGCCATATAATTGTAATAGTCCTGGCGTAAAAACAAGTATTTATTAACATATTTTTTTGATCTTGTAACTGCTTGTAAATTATTTTAAGTAAATATTAGCCAATTTTTCAAAATTAAAACCAATACTTTCTTGCTAATACTAAGACAATGCCAAAACCAAGACTAGACCGACAATCCCAAGATTCATACAAGACAAAGACGATACTTTAATCGATACCAAGACAATATTTAACTAAATATTATCTTGTCTTGGTATTGGTGAAGCACTATGAAAAACGGCGAGATCAACTGCGGCATCCATTAAATATCCATCATAACTTGAATAAGCTTTTGAAAGAACAGTTTTTGTTTCACAAATCAAAGGAAATAAAGCTTTCACAAATCAAAGCGTTGTAGTTTTACCTAATTCTATATGTAAATATCCAAAAAACAATTTCAATCAGTCCTATAAATTTCGTTTGTAACGGCATAATATATGATAAATTTTCAATATATCAAAAGATAATCGATCTTATCGGTAATATAATAATATATATTATCTCGAGCACAGATTTGTCAAATTGAAAAAAGCCAATTTAAAAAACAGAATCTAAGAGCAAACCTCTCAGCGACAGGTCGGACAGCTGAATGTTCTGTACCCTGCAGTCATTGTACCAAGCGATCAGGGCTTCGTCCACGTACGGATTATCGTCGACGCGTGGCTTCTTGCGGTTCGCGTTCTCGTTGTTGTACGCGTCCCGTATCTTCTGCTCGTCGTGGACCCATCTGCGCAGAGTGCTCTCGCCGATCCCGTACTGTCTGCGTACCTCGGCCTTGGATCGTCCGAATTTTATGTCGTCCAAAATTTTTACTTTTTCCTCCAGAGGAAAATTCTTTATTCTTCTCTTTACTGGGAGGGCAGGAGGCAAACGAAAAGAGAGAAGAAAATAAGTATCAATATACTAAGTTCGTCTGCTATTAAGGATTTGGATTCGACCTTGTGCGATCAAGGTTATAATTTTTTTTTTAAGAGCAATTATATTTTAAGGGCCTTTTAATATACTAATAAATTTATAATATTGTTTTGAGTAAATAATTAACGACTTTGATCCATATGTAACTGTATAATACTTATATACAGTAAAAATAATGGTATTGAGTGTAAATAATTAATATGCTTTCAAATTCTATCTGAATTTGAACTTCTTATGGCGATTTTCTAACTTAGCCATTCGTATCAGTATAACCCACAATTTAAAAGTACAAATTTTACTGTAATTATTATATTTCATTTTACTAAATGCAATTTATCAAATAACAAGTAGCACTGTAAAAGTGAATTAAGCTTAGATTTTTTAAAAATTTTTCTCTTGTTTCATTTGCAAATAGACCTATTATATTACTATATAGTTGCAATGTCTTATTTTACAGTAACAGGCTCTTTAATTCATTTTTAGACGTATTTTAGACGTATTCCTTATTCACTCTTGTCCGCTATAGAAGTACGAAGTTACACGGCTTTACAATTTTGATATTTGCTAAACAAAGATTTTAGGAAACGATTATTATATTTTATTAGACGGCGGTGTAATTAATTGTAATATCATCTGATAATATTGAACGATTTCTTAGTATTTTACTAAAATGGGGACATAGAGACAGAGAGAGAGAGAGAGAGAGAGAGAGAGAATGTAATTATGAAAGTGATTATGATTGGGCAGTGATTTATAGCTATATAAACTTATGAACGCAAGACTAAATATTATGCAACCCGAATTCTGCTGCTTCCTAGTTTCGGCCCTTGTATTTTTAGTAGTACACAACAAAGACAAAAACTTCATATTGAAGGAATTATTTGATAATCTGGATGATTTTGTGAGTGTACGTCTGATAGTATATATGATTCTATAATGTGACTTTTAAATATATAATTTGAATTTAATTCAATTAATAAATATTTTTATTGGTCTTACAGTATATATATATATATATATATATATATATATATATATATATATATATATATATATATATATTAATTTAATTCATAACTGTCGACATGAATACAGTTTATAATTTAAATTTAATTCTTAAGAACACTATATTAAAAATGTAAATTCCTACAAATTTGCACGCGACGATATAACACTATATCACACACAATAAAAGATTTCACAAAATTTTCGAGATATTCCTGTCAAATTATAATATATTTCATATTTCTCCTTTACTATATCAATTTACTTTTTATATGCCAGATTTCAAATTATAATTAGGAGGATTTAAAACTAATACATTCATCAGTTCATTTTATAAGTACATTATAAAAAGTTCATGTTCGCCGATACATTAATAATGCAAAATAACTTTGACGTAATTATACTAGCATGGTACTCTACAGTAGGATAGCAGATATTTCTGTAATTCCGGCATTATCAATAAAAGTCCGTTATTAAAGGTACATTTGATACTTGGTTTATTATATAGACAATTCGTAATTCCGGTATACATTTTGATTGCTTGAAATCGATTAAAAAGGAAAGTTATATTAAGTATCTATGATAGATATATTATTAAGTATATAAAATATATATTAAGCATGAGAAGTTTAAATTTGAAAATAATATTTTGCAAGCGACATTTCAGAAAACGATAAGATAAAAAAGGCTTTGTCGTCTTTCGATTTTATAGCAGTACAGGTACATTTTTTAATAGAATTTTGAAATTAACGTTTCACTACACGTATTTGTCAGTGTGTATGTAGAGCCATATTAACTATAAATCAATTACACTATAAAGAATCGGTGACAACGACTGAAATTTATAGTGTGTATTTATATTAATTTGAACGATTTTAATGATTTTTCGCCACTCGAAATTATTTAGAGGGTATTTATTACATCGGAAAATACCTACGCATAAAATATTTACGCAGATATATATGGTTTCAAAAATATCGTTAATTTTCTAATATCGATTTTTTTTTTGTTAAGATATTGCACTGTCTGTAAAATGAAATACCGAAGATGACAGTAAAGAAAAACTCGAAAAATGAAAATATTACGAGTTTCAGCGTTGTAACGAATTACGAAGATTTTATCAAACGCTGCACTACTTAAAGTTGTGCTTTTGATCGCTTTCCTTGTATACTTAACTTTAGAGCCTCAATGCCGCTAAACTTCCATAATGAAAAAATTACACGGCAAAATTTTCTAATACGATGTGATCCATTTTTTAAAGCTCTCTTTATTTTAGTTTTTTTAAAAGTAATCTTATACATTGGACATAAAAAACATAAATTATATAAGATTTTTATAGTAGTTGATCCAAATATCGCTATCGATTTTATAAAACTCCACTGAATTTCTTCAACATTCAAAATGGCTTTAAAAAAGGCAGGTATTATTAAAAAAAAAAAAAAAACATTATGAAGATTTTAAGTGTATTCTGAATTTTTTATTCTATCTATCATAACACGACTTATGGGACGAAATTAATTAATAAATTAATGAAAAACCTAAAAAGTAAAAGCTCTAATATTTAAAAAATTTTTTCAATTTTTTTCAAAACAGAGGAAAAATTTTATATTTCGACTTTTTTTATATTTTGACCGTCTTACTGAATCAGTCATCCTGAATTTTGAAAAAATGTAATGGAGTTTCATAGAACCACATGAAACTATTTGATTCTTACCACGAACTTTTAATATAAGTGTTTAGCTAAAATTTTTTATGTACAAAAGGAAAATCACTTGAATAAGGTCTTAAAATAATTAATATTTTTTTAAAATAAGTAATGACTTCGTTGGATCATACTCCATCATAAATGTAAAAAAATAAAAAAAGAAGATGTCTTCAAGTTTTGAAAACATCCTCTGTCAGATATTTTTGTTGTATTATTTATTTCATTGAAATATACAGCAGAATTTAGTCTTAAACAGAAATTCGTGTCATTTGGCAGAAAAAGGGTTATATAATCATAACTTTTCGTTTAATTTTCATTTACAAATGTAACTGTAACTGTAATTTTATAATAAAAAAGTTACCTAGTCGCGGATAAGGTTGTAAAATAATATGATAATATATTAGGGCTGATAAGAACGCGAAATTGTTACATTAATTTCTGTTGATTGATAGATGGGAAATTGACAGAAACGCATATATTATTTGTAAAATTACAATTCTTTTCCAAATTTTGAAACACTTTCTTTAAAAGATAATTAATATAACGGAACAAATAAATCATGGTTATAATAAAGACGTATTAGGTCTGTTAATTATGTTGTAAATAGGAATTTTCATGTTTACAATACTATTCGTTACATTTGTTCCTGAGTATCATCCTATCCTTACAAAATTATCTGAGAATGGAACATTAGTTGATTAAGTTCGGAAGAAAAAAAATTAAAAAATTTTTTTTAGCATCTATGATTGAAATACCTGAATTCAAATAAATTGTTGATTGTTCGTTTCTTTCTAATTTGACAATATCATTTGTATGAAAAAGTTCATTCCCATCTGTGAAAATATTAATTATTTATAATTCTTGTTATTTATTCTTGTAACAATGTTGTAATAAATTTTTTAAACAATACTAACCTGGATAAGTAGACATGATATCTCAATCCTTATAAAAAGAAAGCTAATGTACGTCTTATTAAATTATGTTCTATAACAGTTATAAACAACATAAATTACAATGCTGAGATGTCTAAAATAATATAAAAATTGTACTAATTAAAGGTATTTAAACATTTATTGTTAATAAGGAAATTTTCTGGTGAAATATTTAAAACCACCTACAATAAAATTAGCTATGTACTAATACCATGTGCTGTATATTTGTACAATATATATAATAAATAACAATTTTGTGCTACGTGCTGCATCAAAATTATAAAAATGTTTTAACACAGGTTTTAATTATTTTACGCAGTAAATTTTTATATTTACTTAGTAGTTTGACTAGTTCTCTTTGATTAAATAGAATAAAGAATCAAAATAACTTGTAGTATTATGGATATATAAGAAATACAATATACATGCATATTAAAATTATAAATAGAACTCATAGTTTGTATTTTGTACCATGCAATAAACTTACAAATATTTAAATATCCATTTATTCTTAGAACATTATTTACTAAATTATAATTTTATAATATTAGAAAGAATACTAATACTTACCAGTGCACTCAAAAGTATGAAGCATAATGCAGATGTTTGCGTAAACACTCAAATTAGTGTATGGTAAATATATTAAGATAAATATATTATACAATGTACAAAGTAAAAATATTGTGTCAATATTTTTCTGCACTCTTTTAATAAAATATTCAATGTTTGTTCCACTCAAAACTAATTTAGAATTGTATAAAGTATTATTGTATAAACTGGATAAGTTGTAAAATAACCTAAAAAAATATTCATTACTTAACTTATTGAAATACTTTTTATTTTCAACTTATATCCATAGAGTTTAATAAAATAACACTTTTAATTAGCTAGTAGTAATGGACTAATTATAGAAAAAGTAAAGTATAATAAAATAAAATTCATAAACACATAAGTCAAAAATATTTTCAAAGTAATAATAAAGTTTATTATATACGCAACCTTTTAAAAAATTCTAGAAAATTATTCTTTACAGTTACAAATTTCAAATTAAAAAACGAACATTGTGTCAGTCTATCAACATATTGTGAGAAAATTAAACTATAATAAACGTAAAACAAAATCACAAAAACATCGAGGATTACGTTTAGCTAAAAGGTAAACAAACACAAATTATATACGTGCCCAGATCTCCCCGAATTATAAAAATATGCATGGCCCGCTGGCTCGCAGATTCGTTCGGCCGATAAAGTCATTTTTTACAGATCGACCGAGCGAAACACATTAATTTTAATTTTAATAGCGCAAATTTTTAAATCTTCGAATTTTTCTAAATTCTAAAAAAAAACACACATTTATATATACATATTTAAAGTTTTCATACGAAACTTTCGTTTTCTTTGTAATTAATTATGACAATTAATTTATCAAATGTTTGGTCAAAAAATGTATATATTTTTTTAATCGACGCCTAATCTGCGCTCTTTAAGATCAAGTTTGTGATCTTTGAACATTTTTTTGCGCACCGTAAATCTTCCCTTTATTACCGAATTTTTTGACATCCTTTAACTTCATTTGCTTTTTTCAGATGAAGTCTCGTCATGATTGCCACATCGGGCGCAGCATTATCAGCGGGGCTGCACGTTGTTCGGAAATGATCCTTTATTTGGTGGCGCGTCGAGTAGTTAATATTGCAACTGCTGCACTGATAAGTCAATCGCGCTTTACAGTTCGCACACTTTCTCTGAAGTCTATAGCCGTATTTTTCGCATTTCGAACAGTACTTCTTAAATAATGCTACCGGGTGGTCTAAAAGGTCATACAATATAATACTTTATTCGTCGATAAATCACGAATGTAGTTTCACTTTATGTATTTGAAATTATAGATAGATATATGTATGTTACCTTCGTTTAAGATCGATGCATTATCACCGGTGGATTCTTTAATATTTTTGCTCCGACGAGTATTCCTTAAATGGTCTCGTCGCACATGAAGTACTAAAGTTATTTTCGATCGAGTCTCATAAGGACAGAATTTGCATACCAACAAAGTCTTTTTATTACGATGCTTTTTGTTCGTTGATAAAACAGACGGGGGCTGTATCCTCTTTTCCTCGACATTGGTTGACTTCTTATTCTTAACTTTTGATGAATGCGTGTGTTTGACGTGTTTTGTCAAAGAAGATTTGATAAAAGTCGTGTATTCGCATCGGGAACATTGATATTTCGCTCCAGGATTACATTTACTTCTTATATGATACAGCATGCTATTGTAATGTTTGTACTGCTTGCTGCACTTTATGCACCGATAGTTTAACGGGATATTACATCTCTTGCAGCATTTTCGGGAACTGATTGTGCCTTTATCTGTCTCGTACGTGCAATTCGAGCAATGTCGTTTGATCATTCCCAACGTATCTAAATAGATAAATAAATAATTTAGATACCAAGACAATAAAACCATGTAATAGAACTTTATCCAAAACACCCAGATTTTAAATATTTATAAATTTTGTTTTTATTCTTCTATTTTTAAATAAAAATTTTTGTACTACTGTGTACAAATATGAGTAAGACTTTCCATTCAAACGTCCCGGGTTTATCGATTCGGACAAATGTTTTTATTTTTAAGTTGGTAGTGCTGTCAGAGTTATCTGTGTTAAATTTCACGCCATTAGCTTCATTTGTCATATAGTTACGCTTGTGTTTTGTGAAGAAAAAAAGTTGTCTCTTCGGTTTTTCTAATGTCTGAAATTATTCAACAAAGAAGTAGCATTAAATTTTGTGCGCGAAATGAAATATCGGCCGCCGAAACGTTCAGAATGTTGTAGAAGGCCTTTGGTGAGAAGTCAATGTCAAGAACAAGTGTTTTTGATTGCCATAAATTGTTCAAAGAAGGTCGAGAACACGTTGAAGACAAACCACATCAAAGACGACCAAGAACATCTACTGATAGGTTACACGCCGACAAAATCAAAGAATTGGTTCTGCAAAATCGTCGATTGACTACTAGAGTACTTGCTGATGTTGTTGAAATTTCCAATGGGTCAGTGAACATCAATTTGAAAGATATTTTGTGCCTGAAAAGAGTGAAATCTCGATTGTGCCAAAAACATTCAATTTTTTGAAAAACAGCGTTGCATGGAGGTCTATGAAACGATACTTTCGGACTATCGGGACAAGATGGACGCATAATAACTGCAGATGAGACTTGGATCTATGTTTATGATCCAGAAACAACCGAACAATCGAGCGAATATCGTACCAAAGGAGAGCGGAGACTGAAAACATCACGTCAAAGTCGCCTAAAAATCAAAGTTATGTTCACTGTTTTCTTCGATTATCGTGGTGTGGTGCATTATGAATTCCTTGTATCCAGCCAATCAGTTCACAAAGAATATTTTTCGAGTGTCATGCGTCATTTGCGTGAAGCTATTCGTCTCGAAAGGCCAGATTTATGAAAAGACAACTCTTGGTGTTGGCATCAGAATAATGCATCAGCTCCTACTGCATTGATTTTACGCGAACATTTTGCCAAAAATTTAACCAATATCGTTTCGCAACCGCCGTATTTGCCTGATTTAGCTCCGTGTTACTTTCGACTGTTCATCGAACTCAAAAGACCACTTCCGGGACACGGTTTTGATTCGATTGAAGAAATAAAAGCCGAATCGAAGAAGGACTGATGGCCATTCCGAAATACGAGTATAAAAAATGTTTTGAAAATTGGAAAAAGCGTTGGCCAAGTTGCATTGTATCCGGGGGGGGGGGTTATTTTGAGTGGATGAATTAGATTTAGACGAATAAATAAAGATTTCAAAAGTTATAAATAAAGTCTTACTCATATTTGCACACAGTAGAATATACATACATATGGATTATTAATAACTTACTATAATGAATTGATCCTATAATTGATTTCACATTGTTTACATCGGTGGCTATAGATTTATCTACAAAAGAATTAATATTTATTTATTTTTTGTTATTAATTCCCTGCAGAACAATGCAGATGAGAAGTACAGGTGGAAAAATATCTAAGGTTTTCACATTATTTGTCTCACTTGAATTGTCTTATGAACAGCAAAATTAAAAAAATATATTGAAATACCAACTTATTTATTTATCGATATTACATATATATATATATATATATATATATATATAGATTCATTAAAAAGAAAAAATTACACGCCAGTTTCACATAAATGACAATTTACCTCTATCTAGAAAGTCACTATTTTTTTTAAATTTTTGTTATAAAATTCATATATCAAATTTGCAAACGATTTTTCATAGATAAAATATATATAATTGTAAGTGAAATATATTTTCTTTTTGTTCATCATATTTTTATCATAAAAATAATAAGAATTTTCATACCATTCCCCTTGACATCGTTGTGCGTTTTCGCGTGACTGCAGGTGTCGGTTAATTTTAAATAATTCAACAGGAATATCTTTGCATCAAATTCTTCCGCGCTGATATAATTGACATTGGCCAAACATAAAACGATATGTTCCCGCAATGAATGTACATTTTGAAATGTTTTACTACACTTCTGGCAAATTCTGAATGATTTACATGAGTTAGAGATAATTTTGCCGCGAGCACTTTTTGTGCGCTCGCTACTGCACGCGGTTTCGATCAAGTTTTTATAATCACAGTCGGGACAGTAAAGCGGGGATTCACAGTGATTTTTGTCGAGCGAAACCAGCTCCTTACGATAGTTTTCGTATTGTTTGTCGCACGCGTAACAATGAAAGAATAATGCCTTGCATTCCTGGCACTGGCTTTCGCCCCCCTTCGTGTCGTTTGTTTCTACCAGCGTGTTGCACTTTTTACAGTGCCATTTATCCGTCTTTGACTCAACTGCCAACAGATAGATTATTGATGTATTATACTTACGAAGAAAAAAACATCACTATGTGATTTATATGGTATTAATTATTTATTGCAAAAAACTTTATACATTATGTCACTTCATATATCTTCAATATTATCATATGTTACAATATGCAACTCGAAAACGAAACTCAAATCAAACTATGAATTGACCAAAATGCTTTCAGAAATAATAATAATAATAATAATAATAATAATAATAATAATAATAATAATAATAATAATAATATATGTAGGTTAACCATCAAAAGAATACTTTTGTCGTTTTCATTCTTTTTAAAGATTTGAGATATAAGCAGCCATTAAAATAAGAATGATTATATTATAAATGAAAAAAAATAGGAAAAGAAACAAGGTATATTTACATCCATTTTCATTTCTATAAATAATATTCATTATGGTAAGATTGGTATATCCAAAAAACCAATAATGATATCACGTATTTTTATTTCGAGAAAAGTTCGATTTTCTCATTGCATTCTACTCCGAGAAAATTGCGAGTACGATTACGATTATAGATTTAGTGTTTATAGATATACAAGTTATTGTATCAGAAATTTTTGTTAATATTAATTATATTGATAATAAGTTATTTTATACATTAAAATATATTTTTTATAAATACATAATTTATTATTTATAATTTTCAAGACTGTAAAATAAATAAAAGTTTATACATTAATTTTTATTTATTACATTGTTCGATTTGTGATTCGTGTAAATTTTATCAGCAAAATTAAGTTTAATTTTATAATCAAAATGAATCATGATCGGTATACCGTTTGTTGTTTACTTAATTGTGTACTGCTTGAATATGTGTATATACACTTACCTTTCACTATTTCGATCATTTTGGAGAAACTGATTTTCTTCAAACGTTGGCTCTTCAGAAGGTCCGCATAATTGCAAATTAATTAAAATCTTTGGCTTTTTTTTCATAAGACTTCCAAAAAATGTTTACATATCGAAAGAAAAAAGATCTGAATATAAATAAACCGCATATTAACCGAAGCGTTACTAATATTATTAAAGCCTCGCCGTATTCATTCTAAGAATTGGCAACAATGGGTTATTACACGTATACGAATTGCGGATTTATGCTATCTTAAAAGTTGTATATATATTCTTACACGAAGAATGGGAAACTTTTCAAATGCAATCATAACGCTATTTTAAAAAAGAAAAATATCAAATAACTTCGCTTTTCCTGAATATCTGAATGCTCTTTTTCTATATATCACACGTACATCCATTGTATTTGAAGAAGTTTTTAATTAATCTAAGTATCTATTTTATTTAATTTAATAACAGATTATTGTCGCTATTAGAAAATTATATTATAAATAATAAGCAAATACATTTTTCAATTTTAATTGAATTGAATTTAATTAATTCATAATATACCTTAAACTTTTTCAGAATATTCTATTTTTGATCTTTATTTATATATAAATGTATAATTTTTGAAAAGTTGTATAATAGAACAAATTTTATAGCTAATATAACATTTTATAGTATAAGATTGAAAAATAATATTTATCTCCCGTTATCTCAAAAATTATCATAATAAAATAATTTTTTACACTTTGTCGAACACAAAATTTATTTTGTTCAGTTTTAAAAAAGGAATTGCACGAATATCTATAAAGGATTTAAAAATATATATAAGGCAGATTTAATCTATTTGTTTTTATTTAAAAAAAAAAAAAAATAGTTTCATATAACGTCGATATACAATAATAAAATGTCTCGAAATTTTCGTTCAACATTTTCATTTTTATTTTATTATTATCCATTACGACGTATAACATTAAAATCGGTGTACTCCAATACATAAGACATTTTTTTTCTTCGATAAAAATAAGTGAAATACAGGTAAAAATGTCAATAGAATTTGTTAATAATTCCTTATATATGGGTGTGTAAATTTTTAAAAAATTATCCGCAATCAATGCTCTTTTAAATACACGTTAACAATGTAAAATCATTATTCTGTCTCTTTTATTAAACTATACGCTTATAAATAATTAACGTTCGTCTACGAGAACGGTAATTTTGAACACTGTGAAAATAACTAGAAGCCGTTTCCGACCTGTCGCTGCTTCCCGCAATTTTTCAAATGCCAATGGAAACCTCCGCTGTGGCCCCCGTTAAAGTACTCGTGATCGCACTTGGGGCATACGGAGCTCAAGCCCTCGTTGTAAAGCCTCACGTGGCGGCAAATTTTTTTGTCCTTGGAATATTTATTTTTGCACTTCTTGCAGCGAAATAATAAATCAGCCTCGCATTTGTAGCATTTCCTTAAGCGGCTCGTGTTGCTTCTCGATTCGTCGCAGATTGAGCAATAACTGTTCACGATGTTGTCGTAACCTGGGGAAATATATTATACATGTATAAGTTATAAAATTTATCATAAAAATTAGTACAGCGGACTTTTGGGAATAAATTATTAAAAAAAAAAAAAATTAATATTCCAGTTGTTTTTTTTTTTTTTTCATTATCATTTTTCAATTCCCACTATGGGAGGATAATTGGAACACTGCGAGTGTGTATGCGTACCTTTAATGTTTGCTGTCGTGTGACAATTCTGTACGTGCTTGTTTAAATTCCCTTTGTAGAACGTTCTGAAGGGGCAAAATGTGCAAGAATATCTCGGCTTCGATCCGCAGTACTTTTCATGCTCTTTCAGAGATTTGAAGTTTTTGTTACATTTCAAACACACAAGTCTACCTCTGGGACTGCTTAACGGAAAATCCTGGACCCTCGTGCTTGCGTCGTGATTTGCATTGATTTTGAATTCTATATCATATCATTATTTCAAATATGAAATAATTAAATATTTTAATATGAACATATAGAACAAAAATTTTTTTTTGTCATACTATAGTTTATATGGTTTTACCGATATATTTTATTTTCTAGATTATGGAGATCAAAGATGAAAATTGTGATGCGCGCGAACACATATACACACACATTGACGGATTATCTATCACTTTAATATATATCTTTAATAAACATTTATTTTACTAATTTACTAAAAACTTTTCTCTTAATGGAATTTATATACATCATAGGTAAAATTAATTAAATTTTTATTAATCATCGACGTCTATTTCTATTCTGTGCATATTATATTTATTAAAAGTTACTTACGTATTTTTCGAGAATAAGTCGAGCAGGAAATCCTTTCTAAAATTATCTTCGAGTTCAACAATTGCGTTACCATTTGCACAAAATTGACATATCCGTCGGAAGATTTTCTTGCGCCGCAAGACATATTGTTTACTGTCACAGTGTACATATATTTATGCGTGTAGTCGAAACATTCGCCGAGGGGTCAAACGCGCGTTCGTTATTATATATTTTAGACCTGCCGGAGAGTTCGAGCAGGACGCGTCCTCTCTTGAAAAAATGTTTGCTTGAAATGAGAGAGTCGGTGTGTAACAAAGCTCGCCTCCCATGTACAGTCTAGTACTTTTATTATTGTCTTACTCTTCTCATTCTCCTTTTCTTCTCTAGAAATTCGTCGACTTTTTTTGTTAATCTTGTATAATGCACTTATCATCTGAAACATATACGAATCTAAAACTTTCCTTTTTTAATATCGTAGAAATGTTTTATTATTATATAAAATTCAGTGTTAGTAAACGATGAAACGGTATGTATGTATCGATGAACCAGATAATTTTTTTTTAGCTACAATATAATTGTGTTATATATTTATAATGAATCTATAATTATTATTTAATGTAACGCGACTTATTGAAGCTTGAACTTCTGTAATTGCCTATTTCTGATTTAAGGTAATAATTTTATTTATTAGATTTATATAATTTTTTGTATATTTTTATATAAGATTTATTAATTTATATTATTTATATAATTTACAACAGGTCCTTTAATAACTTGCGATTTAATGATCATTTTAAAATATTGTTTATATATATATATATATATATATATATATATATATATATATATATATATAAGGCAATCAAGTTTACATTGCATATCAATTTTTTTATACATATTCTCTGTATTACAAATTATCTATTTCAAAATTATATATACCATACGTAAAAAGTCTAATAAATACGTTGACTATTCAAGTTTTCAAATGATCATTATATCGCAAGTTATTAAAGGACCTGATATAAATGGTGTGCGTGCGTGTGTGTGTGCGCGCGCGTGTGCGCGTGTGAGTTTTAAGTTAACGTTCTATTCATATTTTAAATGTTTGCATATTATGAAAATGGAAGAGTAATAATATTATTAAAATGATATATTGTAAAGAAATTTTTAAAAAATTTATCAATATCTTGTAATTTGTATCTGCCACATATTGACAATATATAATATATTCTACATTATATCAGGTTCAATTCATACTTAGTTTGTTAAAATCGTTACGTACTTATATTGATTTTATGCAAATTAGTTATCATTTGATCGTTCAGAAAATTCTTATACATGAATAACTTTTATTTATCAAGAAATCTGAGATTTTTAAATCAGATTTTAAGGTGTGCGTAAATTTATATTACATTAATCGTTTATATAAAATCATATTTTATATATTATTTATATTAAATATTCCGATTGTACAAATGAATAAAGGCATATTGTACATTTCTTATGGATATTATATAAAAGAATGTTTTACATTTTTAACACTCATTATTATTTAAAATTATTTTCTGTCAATTGCATTGGAATATCAACAAATCTCATGTACGAAAATTTAATTAATTTGTAAAGTAATTATTAAATATTGAGCGTTAAAATCAAAATCTGTAACGAGACTGAAGTGAAATATCCTTTACACGTTATATAATGACGTCAATGCACCATCAAAAAAATTTAGTCTATTTCAATATACGAATATAATATAATCCTATTATATCAATAAAATATTTTACATTGCTTCATAATAATGCTTTTCAGCTTCTAATTTTCAGTTCTTTTGTTGTAAGCATTTTGTTTTAAGGTAAAAAAAAAACATCTAGTTTAATTTTATGCCAATGTTTTGGAATAATTTATGATTTTGATCCCTTTTCAAAGCAACACTGTCACAATTTAACAACGAATAGTAACGCTAACATCGATCGCAACTTCGGTCGCTTTCTACGTGATCTCGGCAGTTGCGCGATTAGAGTCGGGAACGAGAGGGGCTACTAACTTCTAAACGGAACAAGAGAACCAGTTTGAAAACCGAAGGGAGCCAGTGAGATATCAAACGAGAGAACAAAAGACAACTGATGACAGGCAAGGATCAAATATTAACTTTTCGGTTTCGAAAATACACAATTCTCATGAAAAATTTAATTATAAATTGAGAGTTACTCTTGTTTTTCCATACGATACTGAATTCCCGTGATAATGTCAAAAATAAAAATTTAATAAAAAATTCCCGAGGTCCTCAACTGCGCGCTATCGAATTTATTAAAAAATATTTATATCGAGCAAGCAGACTCACAGATATTGTATTTAGCCAGTACTTAAAAGTTGCCTAATAAAATGTAATAAGATTGCGACATTTTCTGGTTTCCTTGAGCCCTCTCCGGTTCTCGTCGGCTCTCGCTCTTATCGCTCGTGCAATCTTTGGATTTCAAACGAGCGCCTAGAGAGCTCGGCGAGAGCCGAGAGAGAACTTTTTAAAAATTTGACTCTAAATCGCGGAGTGAGTAGTTCCTCGGCCGGGAAGCGCCGCCGAACATCTTGTTCTTATATGGAGATGAATTTTGGCACAGGTGTCTTATTTACAGGTATATTAATATAATGACTGTACGAGTTACGGTCAAATTTAGGACTCGAACAAGTGACGTCGCAAATTCAAAGTTACAATTCCATTTCAATTTTTTAATTGAATTGATTTTAATTAAAAATCAATTCGCAGCATAAAATCGGACCATTTTCCGATTTTGCACTATAATTGGTTGATAAAATAGAATTTTTTGCTACAGGAAGAATGCGACATACGATACACGTGTTGATAATTTACCTTTTGTTCGACGGTAACGTTCATCATGGTGTAAATATCGCAAACTGCTCTTACAAGTTGTACGACTAATCCCTCCACCGACAGATAAGAAAGGCGAGCAGTCTCGAACTCGTCAGCATGCATATACCTATATACCCCAGTAACTAAAGTGAAACGCAATGATAGCTGATGATAGTAAATAATGTCTTTACTCTTTTGTTTTGAAATTTTTACAACAATGATTTGGGAATTTGAAATATATTAAATTCCGACAGGGATTTGAAAAATATTAGATTTTATGATATTACTATTTAATATCATCTAGTATCATTAATTTATATAGTATCATTAATAATATGTTTAATATTCCAATAATAAATGAGTCGATTATTTAAAAAACGACTAGATGAATTCGTATAAAGTATGTGTAGAAAAATAAAGGAAATAACTGGGCACTGAATGTAGTAATAATCGCAATGTAAACACACCAAATTATAAATTAATTCATAAAACTAATAAAACTAACAGATTAGATATACTTTGAATAATAGAAATCACTAGAGTAATAAATAACGATGTAAATATAACTAATGCTATGATTAATTTGATTAAGTCTTCTATATACTAAAATCTGCTAAAATTAGCTGTTAAACTATGCAAAGAAATTTTATAATACTAGGCTTTTCCTATACCATTATGATAATATGCGACACTAGCGGTAGAGAGAAGAACTAAAAAATAGCAGCCATAAACAGTACAAAAGTATGCGAAAGCATATATTGCTTAGATTAGTAAATTATGGAAATCTTTAAAAATTTTTTGAAAAACAAACCTGAAAATTCCCGAAGTTCGTGAAGATGAAGTAGAAAAAGTGTTATAGCAAAGTTAAGACTGTAAAAAAAGCATCCTGGAGTTCTCACCACATCATCGAAAGGGTTTTACAAGAGTAGATTTTTCTAAATATTTATAAAGAACTTCACTTTTTATAGAAATTTTAATACTAATTTATGTTTTCATTGTATATTTGAACCTGAAGCTGCTAAAATTTATTTTATGATATTGAAATGGTGAACAATCATAAAGAGTGGACTAAAATAATAAAAATTAAATGCTATAAGAAAATAATTATTTACAGCTGTGATGAGAGTTATGCTTCTAAACAAAATACGTATATAAAAATTATTAAGAGAATAAATCTATTTAAAAAATTACTTTTATTTAATTTCTTTTTGTATTACATTATGTGTCTGATTAAAATACAAAGAAAACGATTATTCTGTGTTTTAATATATATGGTATATATTTATAGATATGGGATATATATTTATGGTATATAGATTTAACAGATATGGTATAGATGTTTTAATATATATGGTATTTTAAGTATAAACACCCCATGTAGACTCTATATTATCTTAACGCCGACGGCTGTCATTCTTGCTTTGATGTAGTAGCGCCCTCGTAAATACAATGGACGTTTTCTTTACACAATTATTGATGTCAGATCACTTTATTCTCTTCAATATTGCTTCAGTTTGTATTAGATTTCAAGAATGGCTTGACTGCTATAATTGTAGTTAATGGAATAACATAAAATAATTTAATGAAACATGATCGTGTTTCTTTTTTCTTTCTCACTTTCTCTCCCTCTCTCTTTTTCTCTCGTTCTCTTCCTCTCTTTCTTTCTCTTTCTCTCGCTCTACCGCTTATTATTTTACTAAATCTCATAGATGCTTTGGTGCAGTGACAATACTATATGATAATGTATAATATGCATCTTACGCCTAAGTACAATTCATATCAACTAAACTTTCGGATATTTTGATCACTGCTCGAATCTCGTTCTTGATTATTCCGTTCAGCTCAGTTTGAAAGTACAACCGATGTAAAAATGCTGCCTTAGCTCTAAACCTACGCAAAAGTGAAACACATTATTCCCACACATGGATATAGATCGTTAGGCATCCTATCATACAACTTCCGGTGTGATTAATTAAACCTACGTCTGTTAGTCCCCATTCAACACAAGGCAAACCGATTTACATCGCTTAAAATCAAGCTCTCCACGATTTAATTAAAATATTAATAATTAAGAATTGTAATTATATGTCGACTGTTTATATAATTATATATAAATTTAATTATAATTATATATAAATGACGGTCAGATTGTTTTTGTTTATAACCACCCCCGTAGAGTCTGCAATAAAAATTATCACTAAAAATAAAAATTAAAAAGAAAATACAAGCATCTTTGTGCTAAGTTAGCAAAGGATAACCTGACTGCCCCCACCAATTAAATTTACCTAAAATTTTCCATTTTCTTCATCCGGCCGACGTTCCGAACCGCTTCGACTCGTCTTCAGGGACTAAACTGATAGATTTTTTTTTATCATAAAACAGACATGGTTCTCAAGGTCGCGCAAATTTAGAAATCCTATGTGCACACACCTGCTGCTATTGGATTGGATTCATCTGTTATTGGAGTTGCACTTCTCATGTTTTTATTATTATCTTTTTTTCTTAACACTATTTATTATACTTTTGGTAGTGACAATTGCTCATCAAGTACGATAGATTGTTTAGCTGCTCGACGCCGTCATACTCATACTACCGTAATAGTAAACTGTGTAGAATGAAGAAGGACCATAAGTTATTAGTGAATTCAATACATCTATCCATCTATCAATCTATCTATCTTTCACGTTGAGAACCAGAGTTGTTTATTCTTACTCTTTGTTTTCGAAAAAAAAATAAAAGTACGTTATAGTTGAACATTTAATCGACTTCGTTTCTTTTTTCCCTGCACTCATCTTTCTGCCGCTATATCCAGAGCAAAATGTCGTCCTTATTACGAAGCAATACGAATCTTTCCGAAGTCGGAGAAATTCTGTAGGCCCGAATTCTAATTAGAAAGTTTTCTTTCATTTTTTATTTTACAAGATTCGTAACTGTAGCGGAGAGTATTGCTCGAAACCATAGATCCAAATCTGTATTCGACGAGTAGTCGTGCAATGTTACGTACATCATTGTGTTGTATTAAATAAAATTTATTACGTATAAAGTAATTGTATGTATAATGTAGAAATATATTGATTCAAATTAATAAGAAGAATGTGCAATTTATATATTTTGATTTGAGTAAAAATGTTAAAATGTTTCATTATCGTGAAATTACTATTAAAATATATATGTTTATTGAAAGTTTCGTTAAAATTTATAAAGACAAAGATAGAATCATAGATGAAGATGTTAAAACTTAAATAAAATAAATTAGAATTAAAAATTGTACTTATGTCGACTGTTCTGAATTAAATTAATAAATATTTCTATCGGTCTTACAATCTTTATAATCTCATATATTAGTTAAAATAATGACATTCAGACTGTCCTTGTTCATGATCACCCCCCTAGAATCTGAAATAAAACTTATTTCTACAATAAATTGTATCAGAAAATTAAAAATAAAAATAAAATAAAATTAATAATAAAATAAAAATAAAAATACAATAATAAGTAAAGTAAAAATAAAAAAATAATAAAAGTACTTATATTATAATTATTATATTATAAGAATAAGTACTTTTATTTTTTTTATTTTTATTTTTATTTTAGTATTAATTTTATTTTATTTTTATTTTTAATTTTCTGATACAATTTATTGTAGAAATAAGTTTTATTTCAGATTCTACGGGGGTGATCATAAACAAGCACAGTCTGACTGTCATTATTGTAACTAATATATGATATTATAAAGACTGTAAGACCGATAAAAATATTTATTAATTTAAATAAAGTACTTTGAGTGAATTGTTTTAGTGACTCTTAACGTGCGGAGCTCCACAGTCATTATGTCGTACAATCAGGTCGATGCACATCTTATCTGGGACGTTATAGACCTTGTCGAATGTAATTCCTTCTAAACGAAGATCGTCTACGCATGATCAGTGTAACTGGTCATGACCGTTAGACAACAAGGAGTTCACAAAAACCTGTTGAATAATTTTATTATTGAATATAATACATTGGTTTTAGAATTATATAATCTTATTTCATAAAAAAAAGAAAAGAAAATACAAATGAAATGAAAAGTTCCTATCAACTGTTAAAGAAAAGGTTTTAAATTTAAAAATCCTATATTAATAAAAGACATTAAAATATTTTAAAACACTTGTTAGAAACAAAAAAAGTTTAAAAGTATTGAAATCAAATTAATTTAAATCAAAAGATAGTTAAAAATCTTCATTTGTCATTCGCGGTGTCTATAGAGATAATAATAAACAACCATGAGAAGTTACTTCGCCAGCTGGAAAGAGACCTGCTGGCAGATTAAAATTTGTAACATGCTACATTTTTGCTGTTTATTTAATTGAATCACATTAAAACTAATTTTTGACATTTTATTTCTTAACCTAACCTCATAACCCGAATAATCATCGAAGTAGATTTTAGTAATACTATTAGTTTATAGATGTTTTTTGTATGTGCTGATTAAGCTTCTATTTCAATAATTCAAAGTATATAAAAATATTTTTAAAGAACACAAGGGAATAATTTTAATATATTTCAGATTTATCTTAGAATTGAAACAATGTTTATTATGAAATGAAAATTCACATTAAATTTTAAATTCCATTCATTAAAAATTATATGAAAACTCTTAAAATATATGAAAAAGTATCCTTAACTTTTTTTAAAATGGCATTTATAAACATTGAAATTTCACAATTTCTTTAAAAATCTTAATGTTTGTTCAAAAAGTCTCAAACAATACGATGATATTTTTATTAGTCTTATTAATTATTCCTCAATTATGAAATCTGCAAATTATCACTTGTATAATAAAAATAAATGATAGCAATATCTAGTATACCACTCTAACTATCTATCAAGTAAATGAAGAAATAATTTAATTCTTATTTTCATAGTAATAGTAATATATTTAAACTTTATTATTGAAACTGTCTTATAAAATACATTATTTTTAGAATTATTAAAACTATTTCTCAGAATTTTGATTTGAAAAAATTGTTGTAATTAACATACTAAAATTTCGACATTAAAATACATATTTTTCCTACGTATACCATACATCGAACCCATTTAACAACTGAGATAACGAATTCTTACAATTTCACTCGCTTACCTATATAATTTTCCTCAAAAGATAAATACAATAAGATAGGTACAGATTAAATGATTGAAAATAAATATTTACCTTTCAACTGTCGATATTGTCAATATACTTAACTATTTATTAAATATGATATTAATCTAAAAAATAGTACATTATTTTCCTTTCTTTTTTCTCAAGAAAGTTCTTAATTCGACCTTTGAGCTTTATATTTAGAAAGCAATTATTCGATAATTTATATGACTGATTCGGATAGATCATTATGTGTTGATAGATCATCAAGTGTTTTATCCCATAATGGTACCATTATCTTTTACAGAACGAAACCTTAAATGTGGCTGAGAAAAGTAATTGAAAACGAGAATTTATATTTAATCGTATATTAGCTGCAATTGCTCAAGTTCAAAATTAGTTTTTTAACGGAAAAAGGACATTTATGATAGAAAATGGATACACGTTAGCTTAATCCAAATATTTTCCGTCATTTTCTACTACTCTTTCTCATCTTTCTGGCAATATGGAGATACCGTGGTGAATGAACGATGGCGGTTTCGAGGCGATCCAATCATCCACAAATTCTCGCACTTTTTGAACATGTCGGAAGTGCGTATTAACGAGGTCGTGCTGCATCGATTTGAATAGGTGGTAATCAGAAGGCGCTATTTCTGGCGAGTACACTGAGAGCGGAAACACTTCCCATTCGATTTTCAATAGGATGTTTTTAACGGCTTTCGCAACATGTGTCCGGGCGTTGTCATGCAAGAGAATGACTTTGCGTTTATTGTTCGTGATTGCTGGTCTATTTTTGATCAATTTCTGTTAGAAATCATTCAGTCTGCGTTTGTATACTTCGGCAGTGTCGGTTTCATTAGATTTTAACTGCTCATAGTACAGCACACCCCGTTGGTCGCACCAAATGCACAGCAATACCTTTTGACCGTGGATGTTTCGTTTCGGTGTCGACGTGGCATGGGTTCACCCATGACTTTTTGCGCTTAGGATTGTCATAGTAGATCCACTTTTCATTACCAGCCACAATACGCCACAGAAAACTCTTTTTTTTTGCCTGACATGCAAAGGCAGTGCGATGTTGTATCGATTCATAATGTCACTTTCGGTCAAATCGTATGACAACCATTTTCCTGGTTTATGAATCTTTCCCATCGTATGTAAACATTTTCCAACTGCTCTGTTACTGACTTCCTAACTTATTAGCGAGTTCTTTCTGCGTTTAAGCTGAGTTTTCGTCCAATAATGCTTGCAATTCACTATCTTCTGACTTTTTCGGTTGTCCAGAATGTTCTTTGTCATTAACATTACTATATCCACTTCTAAACAACTGAAATGACTCTTTACATGTTGTAAGCGTTGGAATATGTTCGCTATAACAGTCTTGCAGCAATCGATAAGTTTCTGCTTAACTTTTTTTCAAATCAAAGTAGTGCAAAAGGACATATCGAAAAAACGATTTATCAGGATTCATTTTTCACCAATGATAATGTTTACACAAATGATAGCGCTTGTTAATTGAATTTTATATGCCAAAACTAAACAATAAGTACTAGATCAAACACATCTGACTTTTCGTAATACTTATATAGCCATCTAAACATGAAGGTCGGAAACTAAGTTCACCCCTAATACAAACCAATTGATTTTGCTTATAGGGAAGGAACCCTACATATATGTATAAACGATTATGTGTGTATACATATTGTGTAATTATGAGTGATGCAGTGTAGTGCCACTGTCGGTAGACTAGCGGGTCGTTGAACAATAGCGGCGGTATGTGCCAGTCTAATCTCGTCTCTGTTATAACATGCAGGCTTTGCAAGGCTAACCTTGATTCTCGTCCACAGAATAGAATTGAGTCTTATTCAATAGAATTATAAGTATAGAATTAGAAATATATAATTAAAGTATATAATTAGAAATAGTAGAACAGAATTGCATCTTAGTTCGTTGTAGCAGAACATTATAGTAATTATCGAAAGTAATCAAATAAAGTTTACCTTCACTTTCAGTGTTCATTGTAAATTGGCACAAATATGTACGAATAAATATTATGGTAGCTGGGTGATCAAGGGTCGAGGCACGTTGAGCAAGAGTTAAAATTTATACAAATTTTAAATAATTGAGAAATATTAACCGAAAGAATCCAATGTCATGTTCAGAAATCATATACTGATGCAGGTTTACCTGGAGTACAAATTAGCACCACCGAAAGCGTACTGTTACAATGTATAAGATTCACTTCAGCTGAAAAATTGCCACAAATATAGTCTAGCGACCAACAGCGTGTGTTTCATAGTGAATTTAAATTCATCTTATTTAACAAATATGGAACTGATAGGTGGTTCACGTTGTTTAAACATGCGTTGCAAGCAGCGAATTAAAGACTATGAATATAATCTCGAAGAATCAATTGTGCATTTAGAATTGAAGACTACTGCCAGTTCTTTGTTCAAATTGATACCCAATTTACCTGAGGAAAGAGCTTACTAAAATACTCAAACGAAAGAATAGGGGCTCAATAAACTGTTCAGTGATAAGACACTTGACAATCGTAAGTTGTCAGCAACGTGTCACGTAATGTTGATAGACGCATAAGAAGTGATAGTAAGTGACATATATTTATGTGCAATCCCGGAGTTCTAGTTTTATGTGGAGGATATGATCATAAAACTAGACGACACTCCTGGGTCATCGCAAGTAGCGGGCCCAAACACAGTCTAGACCGAGTATACGCTGCCACGAATTTATTAAAATATTAAGTAAAAACCGAGTTTTTCTGATAGTTATGTATTTGCATATTCTAAAAAATACGTTTTTAGAATTTGCATACTTCTTAAAAGTAATTAAAACCTTCAAAATAAAAAAATCCGAAAAATGTGGGATCCTGGCACCAAAATATTGATTTTGATCTTTCGAAAATCCTTTTTGTTTATTTTCAATTTATTATTGCTCACATCGGGAGAGGCGTCGTCGCCTTCCCCTCTGCCACTCTCTCCTCTGTTCTTCTCCCGCACGCTGTACCTCTCTCGCTCACTCTTTCCTTCTTTGTTCTTCTTTTTCTCGCTCTTTCGTGCTCTCTTCGTCCTTCTAATTTTCTTTCCTTGACCCTTCTTCCTTTCTCTCTCTTTTTCTTCTTCTTCTCCGCCCCACAACTTTATCTTACTTTCTCGCTTTCTTCTTCCTTCTAATTCTTTTCGCGCTTGTATCTCTCTCTCTCTTTTTTGGACTTTGCTTCCTTTCTCTCTTGCTCTCTTTCTTCTTATTCTCCGCCTCACGAAGTTATTCCTCTTTCTCTACTCCTCTTTAACAATCACAATAATAATTAAAATAATAATCAATAGCTGAGTATATAGGAGAATTATATGAATGGAACTAATTATCATTTTTACTTCATATAACCACCGCCTCAATGCCTTTTCAAATTCCTAGTATACACCTACAGAGTTAAAAATTTTATCTTCATGAATTTTCTTGTTAACGAAAAAAAAAGAAAAATTAATAATAAATACTAAAAAATTTTCATATTTTTCTTTCATTTTACAAGATTACTTTGATACATCAAAACATTTCTAGGATTACATATATTGTTTTGTAGAAAATGCGTATTTTGCATTGCAAGTTCGAACTTGGGAAACATTGTACAATGATTCCATTGGACTTTCAAAGAAAATAACATTAATTTACATACAATATATCGTTTTTATTACATCGTTCATAAACAATTGCATTTCATAAATGAAATTAACATTCAATACTATGAAGCACGAATCATGGAGCATGGTTCGTCAGCTAATCGCGAGCCATCGGGCAAGCGAAGCCAGCATGGCGCGAGCGGTGAGGTAAGGAGAGGGGAGACGAAGCTAAGCACGAGGTGCGACGGCGCGCGCCGACAGTCCTAAAGTTAGTTGATTGGAAGATGACGCGCGCGTAGGGAAGTCGAGATCGTGTCTAAAGGCTTGGTGTTTGAAGTGTCTACAAGCACCGAAATGCTCAATCAAAAAGACAGCCAAATTCTTTTAATATTCAAGATGCGACGAGACAATAGTCTCGCGCAGAAATTTTAATATTTGTAATAAGTCGCGAAGTCGCGAGCGGCGCGGCGCGGCGAAGGGGGAGCGCCGAAGGCTTCGTGGCGCGGCGCGGCGCGGGGATAAAGCGCCGGCAGCGGCGAGGATGAGCGAGCGCTCTCGGGCCGCAGGCAGCTCGAAGAGCGGCGGCGAGTGATAATTCGCGAATCAATTCGCGAATTCTCGCGAGCGGCGACGGCGCTGCCCAAAACTACGGCGCGGTACAGTGCGGTAAGGGGAGAGCGAGCGCTCTCTCCTAATTCTCAAATAGAGCCGCACTGACTGCGAAAATTCAGTGTGCCAGCGACCTCGAAACTGGCTTTTCGAGGGGGACCTGTCGTCGGCGCGATAGCGGGCGACAAGTCTCCGCACATTCGGGGCGAGACGCGAAAAACGGAATAAATAATAATTAAAATTTTGTAAATTTTAAATTAGAAATAAATTATTTAAAATTATGTGCATCATAAAATAAATTTATTTTATGATATAATTTGTTTATTTTGTTACAGCGGATAATGTCGACAAAGCGGGCATTAGAGAAACGGCTGATAAATAAGAGCCTTTTATTATTAATTAGTCATTATTATTAAATGTTTTGTTTATAAATTTTTGTTAATTTTCTTTTTGTTAAATAAACTTATTTAATATTTAACAAAATTTAAACTTATTCAGTTTCCCAAATCAAGCAACGAAAGAAATAAAATGGCAAATGAATTTAATAAAAATTCAATTCAAACTCTGGCGGGTTGAGCGAGAGTGAGAATTGGATTTTCGCGGGTTCGGCGTGTTGAGCGTGGGCCAAAGTACAGTACACACCGTAAAAATTAAAACAAATATCCTTGCACAAACGAACCTAGTGGCGCGTTGAGCGACTAGGGGCCGAGGCGGGTTGAGCCGGAGCCATTCGTTTATGCAAGTTAAAACGAATTGAACATAGCCTTTGGTGGGGTGAAAAGAACCCGATGGCGTGCTGAGCGATCGGGGCCGAGGCGCGTTGAGCCGGAGCACGAACTAGCTCACACCAAAGTGCTCATGTTACAAAGAAAATATAATAAAGCCAATGAAAATTCCGTAATATTGAAAAAAATATAATGAATATAAATGATTCATCAAGTATGAAATGCACGCTAATTTTTATATTCTTCAATTGACACATATGCCTAACATATTTATAAACTTGTAGAAAATACAGTTTATCAGTTTTTACTCTTGCAACGAATACAAGATTTTGTTTTCTTTATAGCTTTCTATCGAAAAGTAGAATTTTATATAATTTTTTGTTACCGTCGTGAGAATCGAATATAGTTTGGAAACCAATAAAAGAAAATAGCTCAAGATATAAATCTCGACTGCAAGATAAAATATAAGTTGATAAGACAAATGGTAAAATACAAAAAACTCTTGTCAATGATAATAAAGATTTAAACATAGTTAATACTAAAATAATGTTACTATTATCATATATTCTCAGAATATTTAAAAGATATCGGATATATATGTAATCAAGTTCTCATGGAAGTAAAAGAGATAAAAAAAGATAGAAAATATAGCGCTACAACTTGATAAAAAATTAAGAAAGGTAACGGAATAAATGTGCAAGATATGTTTCTATTTCAGGATATTGAGTACTCTTTAAAGTTTAAGAAAATTTTAACGGATAAAATCCTATTTGCTTGATGCAAATGTAAGTCCAAATATTATTTTGGTTCCAAAGTTATGATTAAAGCATCGAAACTTTCTAGAGTCACGATTTGTGGTACGGCGTTTTCGTTCGAGAATTTTCATGTATCCATTGCAGGGTAGTACAAGTTTTAGATAGTATCGGTTAGAAAGCGTGGGATCTTAAACGGAGCATAAGCGAGGTAGATCGGTATTAAGTGAACACATAGACAACGGAAAATTATCCTCCCATAGTTTATATTCTAGTGTTCCTTCGTCACAGCGTAAAGTAGACACCGGCTGTATGTATGTAGGAATGATTAAGTGTGAAAGGATTGAGTAGGAGCATTATCGCTCGTTTTTTGTTTTGCTTTTCGCGCATCGAGATGTGTGCAGTAGAGCATCGGGCTCGTGTCTGTAGTCGAAAAGGATGCTGGAATAAAGAGAGCGTGCGGAGAGGGTAAAGGAATGAAATGTAATTCATTCGTTGTTCGATACTCAGACGAGCCGAAGCCCTACAATTAGCGTGCTTAAATGGAATTCGGAATATATTTTTAATAGGCTCAAGAGCCGAAATCTTTATATGTTATCTCCGATGAGATATACATGCGAGATGGCCACGAGCAAACGGATTTCGAAGGGAAAAAAAACGATAGCAAAACCATTTGTAAAAATAGGTCTGGTTGAAGATAGACGACGCGTTAGCAGCATGGTGCGGCACGCATGAGGTCGCGTGCGATCATTCGAACGTCCCTCGCACGCGCGCGTGTCTGTCTGTGAACGCGTTAATTTAAGTATGCGAATTCTGTACATGTATCATTTTTGTTTCTCTGTGGAAATTTAAGTGCATGATAAATAGGGTTTTTTTGTCTTAAAGGAGTTTTTTCTATCAATAAAAATTATGTTAGTAAATTTATTCAATTGAGTGTTTTTATATTGTTTTAAATTTTATTTAATTAGGTTACCTTTTTATAAAAAGGCTATTCTAGCATCTACGGTAATTTAGCCACACAGGATATTTCATCTACTAATATAGTATTCTAGACTAGTGGAAGCACAGTTCGTAAAGGAAGCCCATCCCGCTTTCGCACAGTAATGCAGAATGAAAGAAGAAATATGGACAGCGCGTAAGGACGAGGATGGTATGATCAATTTGTCTTCCGCTTAAACGTTGGGCTGGCTGTCAGGTCATAAGACAGAATGAGGAGGCACTGTCTTCCCATCTAGACGTCAGGTTAGTTTTCGAGTGATAACGGAGAAGAAGAAGGGAGATACTTTAAATCTTTCCTTAATTTTATTACTTTAAAACTTTCCTTTCACCATGAATTTCAAAAGGAATTTTTTAATTCTAAGCAATCGAAAAAATGAACCTTCAGAGTTATTGGAATGTAGGAATACCAATTTTTTTCACTTCCTTTTGCGACGACCTAATATAGGTAGTCGCGTGAAAATTTTACTACGACACAAATAATTAATAATACACACTGGCACAGTATACTAAGGCATAACACGTAATGTAATAAATTATTATGGCGTGAAAGTACCGAAAAAGGAAAAATAATAGCATGAATTCATAAATCGTTCGACTAATATAAAAGTAATATACAAACTACACCGGCAAAGTCGAAAGAGAGAGAGCGTGCGATATCAACTATCTCTTTCTGCTACTGAGTAGTAGTTAGAAAGCATACGAGAGGGTCTATAGCTCGGGCGGCGAGAGATAGCCGCGCCGAGTGTATAGGTCTGCGCTATCCCCCTTTAATACACGCCCGTGCGTTTTCGTTCTCTCTCTCTCTCTCTCACACAGTTCGCGCAAACATCGAGGTATATTCCGCTTTAGTGGGGTTCAAATCTCTATACCACCGCATATACTTCGATTGCTTCTAAATGCGCATTAGCCTAAGCACCCATATAATGCATTTAGAATAAGAGTTATCATGTAATATATACGAATGTGTATATATGTGTGTGTATACGTGTATATGTCTTGGGACATGTACACGCGTATATATTCGAATATGTAAGTGCACCATCACAACGAATTCGAATTAATCATCATTATAATTTTTATGAATTATTATTATAATTGTTATAAATTATTGTTATAATTTTTAAATTATTATTGTGAGTATCATGATTATTATAAAAGCGGTGGCTCGCCCGATAGCACGACCGACGACGAAATAAACCGACAAAATTAATATAAATTGGCTTGCAAAATTCAAATTAGCATTTCCCCCGGTGAATCGACTAATTCTTGATCCTGGCGGCGAGGTGCTCCTCAAAAGACCAGCGAAATTAGGAACACCTTTATATTAAATTTCTATTTAAAACCATCCCGAATTATATAAATTCCCCGCATGGAAACTAGCACCGGGTATTCATGCGGTAAAGAGCGCCGAATTATTAACGTAACCGAAAATAGCGTGCGTTTAGAATTAACATACTCAGCTTATTTTAATTTTCTTGTTACATTTATTATATTCGTATAGTAATTATTTTGTTAAATTTATTCTGTTATAGAAACCTACGATAGCCTGTACCATGTGTTTTTTTAATTAATTATTATTTACATTTTTATTAGAAAATATACGGTGTCTTAAATTATTTTACGCAATAAATTACTTTACCCCTTATATTATTTTACCCGATCCGATGAAATTGCCGCGTAAGCTATCCCGAGGGGGACAAGAACGTTACACTTTCATTAGACTATCAATGCAGTGATATAATATCGCGTATTCACAATGCCATAGTTGCTGATTACTCGCTGATTTGACTCGAAAAGTTTTTTGCTCTCCTTTGTTTTAAAACTTTATTTTTTCATCATACAGTTAATAGCAAAGAGCAGCACCAGTGACAGAGCAGCGATAAAAGATTGCTGATAGCCCAGTAGGTAACCCGCGTCCATCTACGTGGGTGGATTGATAAGTTTCCGGCCTGACCAAGAAAAACAACGTTTTTAAGAATTTTTTTATTTCTCAACATAATCTCTTCCAAGGCTGATACATTTCTCATAGCGGTGTTCTACTCTAGTAATGCCATCCCTATAGACTGATTCGTAAAGCTCCTCAAAATACCCATTTACAGATTCGATTACTTCTTCATTGTCCGCAAATCTCTTACCGCCAAGCCATTTTTTGAGGTTAGGAAACAGATAATAGTCACTCAGGGCTAGGTCTGGAGAGTAGGGAGAGTGCGGCATCAATTCAAACTTCAGATCGTTGATTTTAGCCATTGCAACGATTGACGTGAGCGCTGGTGCGTTATCGTGATGAAACAAGATTTCAAGATGAAAACGACCTCATCTTCGCCAGATGAGGTCGTTTAATTTTCACTTCGTGGCTCAAACGTTGCAATAAGTCTGCGTAGTATTGATCAGTGATAGTTTTACCCTTTTCAAGGTAATCAATGTATATAATACCTCTTGCATCTCAAAAAGAACAGTAGCTATAACCTTGTGCGCCGAAAAATTGTTTTTGCCGTCTTGGGAGTTGGTTCCCCTGGTCCAATCCACTGTTTAGACTGTTGTTTGGTTTCAGGAGTGTAGTGATAGACCCAAGTTTGGCCAACGGTTACGAATTGACGCAAAAATTCGCTTGAATTACGCTTATACAACGCCAAACTGGCGGTAGAAATGTTCTTTCGAATCAATTTTTGGTCGACTGTTAGCAAACATGGCATCCATCTTGCACAGAGCTTTTCCATATACAAATGTTACATCTTACAGGTCTCAGCTATCTCACGCACTTTTAATCTGCGGTCTTTCAGCAATATTTGATGGATTTTTTTGATCATATCTGGAGTTGTGACCACAATGGAGCGTCCTGAGCGAGGCTTAGCACAGAGGTGCTCACACGACTCTTTTTAAACTCGGAAACCCACTGCTTAATGGTTGAATATGATGGAGAGGATTTCCCCAGTGTTGAGTCCATCTCTTCTTTAATTTCCTTCGGCGTTAACCCCTTCAAATAAAAGTATTTGACGACAGCACGATTTCCCAGGTTTCCAATTTTACGAACAACACAGAGGCGTCTTGTTCAGCGTGCTCTCAAACCTAAACTAACATGGCGATCCGACTGAAACTATAGCTACAAGCTATCTAAGGATGGTACTATAGAAGGCCACCTCAAGGTAAGCCTAGTGGCGCCATCTCTTGGTCAAGCCGGAAACTTATCAATCTACGTTCGTATTATTGGATCGAAATCTATGCAGCGGATGCGGGAGATACTTGCAGAAACGCGGGGGCAAAAGCAGCAACTCGTTAGCGACAGAGTGTGGAAGATGGAGGGTATTTTCCAATATGCGTGGCGCCGCCTTTATTTTCCAGAGGATTGCGGATTGTGAACGTAAATAAAATTTAATATTTAATATTTTATTACTTTCAATATTGTATCTTAATGAAAATACTACTATTATTATAGTACCAGAGCGTATTTCTCTGTTAAACGGCTATCGCTCCTCCAGCCTCTAAATGCGTTCATTTAGGTCTAGGAGGCTGTCCACATCGAGAAGCTCCTCAAGAGAAAGCAGAAGAAAAAGGAAAACCCCTTCTCCTGCTGAGGAGAGGCGGTGCATTAATTGCTGCAGCAGCGTTGTTAGCATTCTCGAGGATTCCCCTTCCACCATTATGGAAGCGAAGAAAGAAATATTAAGATAATGGAAGAAGACACGCTAGTCGGAACAAAACTCTTCTTGAAAAGAAACAACATTATAGTTTAATGCGTATGAAGTTGTTTTACGTGTGCAAAATGTAGCAAAATAATAAAAAAATTGAACTGATAAGTAACATAATGTAGCATAAGAATGAAAAGCATGTAAGTAAAATAATACAGCAGAAGAATGAAATATATCTCAGTGAAATAATGAATAATGTAATCAGAAAACGAAAATGAGCGCAGAAAGAAAATACCAAGCTTCGAAAGTTTGGACTTAGGCATGATGTATCCCATTGTCATATTTCGTCAGACAAAAAGGACAAAAATATAAATCTTCTAATTCAAGATTTCTACGTATAGAATGGTAGTTTTCGTAAATTCCATTCGGCGAGGTAAAAATAGTTAGGGGCGATAATCTCCGGTTCATGTGATCGGTGTGGATCCACACAATTGGACAGACCAAGAGAGTTATCCCCAAAAACCAGAGCAGATAAAGTGGTTAATGAGTCGAACGAAGAGGAAAGTCGACAAGAACCTTGACAAAAATGTCTACGTCCTGTCATGTTTCCTGGAATAACTTTGTCTATAATGTACAAAGCAGCCCATGGTAGCCTCAGGAAGGGGGTCGCAACAAGACCAACCCTGTTGGCACTGTCATAGGAGTGGACATAGATATAATCAATATCTTAGGGTGCAGGAGTGGTACTGTTGGTACCGATGTCGTACACGTAATATTAACAGCAGCGTCTGTCCCAGCTGTATACCGCCAAGACAGCCGCGTTCTGGTAGAGGTGGTACTCCAGGACCGTCATCGGGAAACGAAGTATCAGTACCAGTAAAAACCGACAAGGCATCGACTATGAAAGCGACATGGGACGGTCCAGCAACTGAGTCAGAGCAACTAACAATGTCGTGCATTAATGTATATATGGGAAGAAAGAAGATAAATTAGGTTAATTCGATTAGGATAGTTTACTATAGTCACTTTAGCAGTGTTCTGTTAAGCGTCGATAGATGATAATTTAGAGTAATTGCGGTAGGTGAGTTTAGTATAGTTTCGTTAACATAATGCCGTTAAGTTCGAATAGAAAATCTAATTTAGGGTGATAATGTTAGGTTAGTTTAGTATAGTTCTATTAGCAAAATTTCGTTAAGCATTGATAGGAAAATTTATTGAGTTAATTTCGTAAGGATAGTTTAGTTGAGTCCTGTTAGCATAATTACGTGAGGCCTACGATGGCTCTATCGCTCCGATCCGTTCAAATCCCGGTCTGGGCCGATTGACACAGGCATTTCTCTAATAATTTACATGTGCTTTATTTACAAACACATCGTACACCTCGGTCGTTGATTAGCACCGATATTTGGAAGCATAAATAGAGCGACCTTAAATAACACAAAAAAAGCATAATTACGTTAGGCATTGATAGGAAATTTAAGCTGTCGATTGCGTTAGGTTACTTTGCACAGATTCGCTAGCATTACTGCGGGTCGACTTCTGGCGTTCGCGACCGCGCGTATAAGTTATTTTGAACCTGAAACGAACAATGATATAGTAATCGCTCTAGAGCCAGACGGGTAGGAGTTGGCTTGACTCAGTTTGAGCATCACGCCACAGCGAAAAACCTTTGCGTCCACCCAGTCACTATCCCTGATCGCAGGCAGTCTGATTATAGAACTCGATAGCCATCTTTTACATAATCTTGCTAGCTATTAGTAACCGTCAAGACAAGCTTCCAAATTATTTGAGATGGCCACACTTGCTCAGCGATGCCCATAGACCGTTTAGGTCTCACAAGTGAAAAAAAAAGAAAATGGAAGAATACAGAGACTATTAACATTATAATTTATAATTTATAAAATAGTTTAAATTAGTGTTAAGGTATTGTAATTTAGTATTAAGGATCAATAATTTAGAAATAAGATATTATGATTTAGTAATAAGTAATCGTTATTAGATTATAAATATTAAATTTTAATTTATATGTCAGTATTATATAAAAAAAGATCACGCCATACCGGCCTAAATTAGAAGAGGTAAAGTAACGAGAATTTTAACATTTTCGCGGGTTTGGAGAGCCGTCTGTATAAAATTTTTTTTATTATGTTGGTGCGGATGCCCCTGCAGTACGATAAAATTTACAGCAATAATGATTGCTTACATTTAAAGTGGTAGCCGCTCACGTTAAACGTGTTTTTTGAGCTCAGCGATTTTCGATTGTGATAAAAAATGGAGCAAAGAATTTGTATTCAATTTTGCGTAAAAAATGAAATAAAGTGTAAAATGTTAACAAAGGCATATGGTGAGTCTGCTATGAGTAAAGCAAGGATTTACGAGTGGTATAAGCGTTTCCAAGATGGCCGCGAAAACGTTGAAGATGACGAACTACCCGGACCCCCAAGCTGATCCACAACCGATGAACACGTGAAAAAAGTGAAATGGTTATGAACGTTCGTCGAATCACAATCAGAGAAGCACTGATGATTTTTTTCATATCAGTTGGCTCATGCTATGGAATGTTTTTGTTTTAGATATGAAACGTGTGGCAGCAACATTTGTTCCAAAATTGTTGAATATCGAACAAAAACAGCGGCAAATGGAAGTTGTTCATGAATCACTAAATGAAGTTAATAACGATGCAGAACTACTAAAACGTGTTATAACAGATGACGTTGTTATAACATGGGTTTATGGATATGATGTCGAAACTAAGGCTCAATCGTCCCAGTGGAAGCATTCTGGATCGCCAAGACCGAAAAAGGATTGACAAGTGCGGTCGAATGTGAAGGTTATGCTCACTGTATTCTTCGCTTTGAATGGCATATTGCATCATGAATTTTTGCTTCAAGGTCAAACAATCAATAAGGAGTACTACCTACAAGTTCAAGGCCGTTTGCACGAAACAATCCGAAAAAACGCCCGGATTTGTGGCAATATAATTCATCGCTTTTGGACCACGATGATGCAGCAGCTCACGCTTCATTGCTTGTTCGTGTATTTTTGGCCAAAAACAAAACCTTAACGTCCATATTCGCCAGATATGGCTCCACGTGACTTTTTTCTATTTCCAAAAATAAAGAGAACATTCAAATCCCGTCGTTTTACAAGCATAGATGACATTAAGGGGCCCGAACACTGTAAAATTTTCGAAAAATCAATTTTTTTTAATTTGCTAAAACAATAGCTTAGACATCGAAGAACATGTATGTAAAGTTTCAAACAAAAATTCGAACTCTAAGTAATTCAAAAGAGCGCCAGACGCTGACGTGTCGGCTGAACATATTTGGCGTTTCGGAGCATTGTGCGCGTATGGTAAATTCTCCTGTTTGCTTTGCTTATTCTAGCTCAAAAAAAATCATAGATGGCAGCATGATTGCAGAAGTATATACACATATATACTTGTGTATTTACTATATGTATAGATTACGGTAGACATAACCTTAAATTTAGTGAAAACAACGTGCTCTTGTTTTGTTGTCGAAATTTCTTATTCTCGTGTTTTTCAAAGTTAAATTCTTGTGTTTATTTTTGAATAATGGATAGAAGAAATAAAAGACACTGTGTTGGTAAGCCGATAAACAAAAGAGATAGAAAAGACCAAAGAGTTGGTCCAGAAAATAGATATGTTGCAGAGAAAGTGACGGTGAATACTAGTACACCTGAGCAGAAGCTCAATACTTCTTTTGAGGATTCAGACGTGTCAATCGACCCAAGTGTTTCTTATAGAGTCATCAATTTTTTATCTATTTTTTCAAAGCTAAGCCAAGTAGTAAAATGTAAACCATGTGGAGGAGACGTTCTCTGAAACTGCGAGCAGAGGATTGGGTTTCAATTTAATAATGACGTGTAAAACGTGTAATCCAACGAAAATCCCTTCTTGCCCTAACATAAAAAACGCTTTCGAAGTCAATCGTAGATTTGTTTTTGCCATGAGGATGCTTGGAGTCTCTCAAGCCGGAGCCGAAAAATTTTGCGCCTTCATGGACCTTCCTCGGCCTCTCTTTCCGAAAACGTATGCTGAATTAACCGAAATCGTTAGAAACGCTACAGAAAAGGTAAAAGATATGTCAATCAAGAGTGCAGGTGATGAAGAAAAACGGCTAACGTTGGAGAAAAATACAGATTTCGTCGTATTGTCCGTCTCAGGCGATGGCAGTTGGAGAAAACGTGGTTTCAGTTCTTTACATGGCATGGTTTCCCTAATCGGATATCGTAGTAACAAAGTGCTTGATTTTACGGTTAAATCCTCACATTGCCATGCATGGTGTTTGTGGAAAAATAAAAAAGGTACAGCTGAGTACGATTTATCGTACGATGAGCACAAGGAATCGTGCGATGCGAATCACGTTGGTCCCTCTGGAAATATGGAGCCGCACGCTATGGTGGAGATGTTTCAAAGGTCGGAACAATTGCATCAAGTAAAGTATGAGTGTTACGTCGGCGTCGGCGATTCCAAGACATATTATAAAGTCGTCGAGAATGCTCCTTATGATGTGACGAAAAAAGAATGCGTCAATCATGTATCCAAATGCATGGGTACTTGATTGCGCAATTGCAAAAAACCACTACAGGTCTTGGAGGCAGGGGTAAGCTTACTGATAAGCTTATTAAGGATCTTACTCTTTATTACGGGTTAGCTATAAGGCGCAACATTGATTCTTTAGAGAATATAAAAAAAGCCACGTGGGCAACCTTTTTACATAAATCCTCGACCGATTCACATCTAAGGCACGAAAATTGCCCGGAAAACTGAAAGGTTTTAAACACGAATCTGCATTACCCCAAGACTTTCTGGATGCTATAAAACCGGTATATACCGATCTCAGTCGTGACGATCTTTTAAAACGATGCTTGAGTGCTTTCAATCAGAATAATAACGAAAGCTTCAACAACATTATCTGGAAATTCGCGCCGAAATCAACGTTCAGTGGAGTAAGAACTGTACATATTGCAACAAACATAGCTACTATTATATCTAATGGTCACACAGCACTTCTACGTGTGTTAGAATTCACCCTCTCACGCGGAAATCACCTTGAGCGATGGACGCTTTGAGAAAATCCATGACTTCGAAAGAAAGGCAAATCAAACACAAAAATGGAGCAAGTTCCTATAGGAGAAAGAAAAACGGTGATTGGAAAATTTGATATACACCGTCAGAGGTACAGAAGTACCGAAACCACCCAGAAGTGAGGGTTTTAATGAACAGAAAGGTAATCCCCCTCTCCGTTCTGCTTTGTTACGAGCGATCTACTTCCAAATGCGATATTAATGTAAACGAATATTATTTCACGGTTTAGATTGAGTATAATTTCATCCCTCTGCCTTCCCGACCCGTTTCAGGAAGCTTAACCCTTATGTGAGCAACCAACTTTTCTTACGTTGATGGGCAACCGGGTACCCGGATACCCACATCTGGTTTTTTTTTATTTATTGAGTAGTAGTATAATTGAGACCAATCCAAACCGATTCCATGTAATAAATAAACATAAACAAAAACTATTTCGGCTATTTCCATGACATATAGATCAGTAGAGAAATCTTAAATGGAAATCGGAGCAGAGATTTCGAACGCACAGCAGGTACTGCACGGTCAGTTTTCATGTTTAATGGGTAGGCAGCTGCTCGCAATTTTAATAGTGGTGGTAATAGGGTAGCCTACCTGTGTTACTATAGAACTGAGGCCTTTGGGGCAGCTGCGGCTCAGTTCGGAGTGTCTAGTCGAAGGGGAAAGACGTGTTTAGCAACGAGAGCCGACTGTGCCGTAGAGCATCAAGCCGCCGCTACGCAGAATATTCATCGACGCCTAACGCCCTTTCAGTTTTGAACCTTGTTATAATTAATTCAGTATTATTGAGTGATTTGTGTAGAAGATATTCATCATCTTTCATCATGCAAAACCATTTATCACGTCATGAATTTTCAAGGTAAGACTTATTTCGGAGCATACTTTCACAGTAGCATTTTCTTCCATTTTTGCCACAGATGTTGATCATGAAATCAATTTTTCACGTGCCAGGAAAACGACTTATTTGAATAATATACTCCGATATCCCGAGGACAGTTCGGAATACGATGACCGCAGTGTGGACAACGACTGACTACCTCAAACCACTTTGGATACGGTGTCGGAATCAGACGCCGCAATTGGCAGCGAAGCGTCCGGAGGTGAGGGAGCGAGCAGCTCCAGTTCTAACAAAAGTGAAAGCGAGGGCGAAGATGCAGCGTCAGGTATGGGGGCAAGAAGCGGGTACGGAAACGCTCCAAGAATACGTTGTGAAAGATAGAACGATTTGGAGTAAGACGCCGCCCGATGTTCATCAAGCCGCTTCTCATAATCTTCTCCGCCAAAGAAGCGGTCCGGCTAGATCGACAAAAACATTATTGGTAGTTTCATAATATTATATCAGTTGAAATAGTAGATCTTATAGTTCGTTATACAAATCAAAAGGCAAAGCGTGTGTATGATACTTATAACTCGACGAATCCGAATTCTAGTCGGTCGTGGCGGCCCGTGACTACACAAGAAATATACGCGTTTATTAGGATTTTGATTGCTTCGGGGGCGAATAAGTCAAACACCCATCATACAAATGAGATGTGGAAAAGTACTTATTATCCTCTTTATCGTGCAAGGGTGGGTTTGACAAGATTTCGCGCTATATTACGATTTATTCGTTTTGATGATGAAAATACGCGCCAAGCATGAGCACAAGAGGATAAAGCTGCTCCTATTCGTGATATATGGACGATGCTCAATGCAAATTTGGCTAAAATATATAAACCAACAGAGAACTTAACTATCGATGAGCAGCTTTATCCTTTTCGCGATCACACCAAATTTACGCAGTACATTCCTTCAAAGCCTGCTAAATACAGCATCAAAATTTGGTGGGTTTGCGACGCTGAGAACGCGTATCCTTTGTTCGGAATTCTTTATACTGGCAAAGTGGGCAATGTTCGCGAGAAAAACCAAGGAGAGAGTCGTGAAAGAACTTGTAGCTCAGTTTAAAAATAGTGGAAGAAATATTACGATGGACAATTTTTTTACTACCTTGCCTCTTGCTAAACTATTGTTATCGTGGAGATTGACAATCACTGGTAGTTTGAAAAAAATAAGTCTTACATTCCTAAAGAAATGGCTCCTAATAAATCTCGAGAACAATACTCTTCTCTTTTTGGTTTTCATGAACGTAACGTTACTATTTGCTCATATGTACAGAAAAAGAAAAAAGCTGTTATCTTACTTTCTACTATGCACTCCGATACTACTGTGAATGACGACGAGCAAAAGAAGCCACACATGATTACTTATTATAATAAATACAAAGCTGGTGTTGATACAATGGATCAGATGGTAGGCAGATATAGCACTCACGGACGCACTCAGAGGTGGCCACTCGTTTTTTTTTTTAACATTTTAGACATTGCTGCACATGCAGCGTATATAGTTTACTATGAAAACAATAATATGGTCAAGAAAAAGACCCATCAGCGTCGTATTTTTTTACGTCAATTGACTGAAGAACTATGCAAGCCTTCGATTGAAGACCGCTCTTCAAACAATTAAATCATGCGCCACCACTCAACGAAGAACGCAGTCGAGGACATATTCGGAGTTCACGTCGGTCCTGTGCCTGCCGCTAAAAGAGATAATGAGACTCGCGATACTACTGGTAGATTGAAAGTAACAGGCTCTTGTCATCTTTGCTATAGATTGACAATCAAAAGACGTAGAAAAACCAGAAAGAGTTGCGTAGAATGTCAGAAACCCGTATGCGATGAATATTCTTTAACAAAAGTACTGTGCTCTGATTGCGTTGACTAAATGTAAAATTATTCATTTTCAATACTGGAATTAATTATTTATTTATAAACCTGTATTATATAATTATCATATTTTTAATTAACATTGCTCATTTCCAAGTTAATACGTCACTTATTTTCTAGTGGGTACCCGGGTACCCGGTTGCTCACATAAGGGTGAAAGGTAATGTAAGAGATTATAAAATGGCAGCAACCATGAAATTATGATAACATTCTTTGGTCTATAGAGCAAAATGTACAGTCTGTTCATAGCTGGAGAAGAGTAATTAAAAAAGCTAAATGAATTAGATCGATCGTAATAAAGAAATAAATCACATTCGAAAATTATAGAAGATGTCTCCAAGATCTCGTAATTGCCTAGCGGGAGCAGTGCGATAATCATTCAAATGTATACATACTTCGTATTGGAAAACAGAACAAAATTGCTTTGAATCCAGTAATGATAAAAGATATTTATTAAAATATAGTACGGATACTTTACAATGGAGATATAATAGAGTTATACAATAACAAAGGGCGTAACCTGCATGCAAAGTAGAGAAGGAAATATCAAGCGGTACAAAAAATAGTGGAACAAGATAGGGGATTCATGGAGATCAATGTCAGAACACTCGGGGTGGAAGAGCTATGGAAGAAGGAGAAGAGATTATTGATATCACCAATGAAATTGAACTAACACTGGTAGGTGAGTAGGCAGAACTCGAGAGGCGGAACTTCGAAAAGAAGTTAGTAAGTGGTCACAGGAGCAAGGAGAGAGGAAGAAGAAAGAAGAGAACCCGAGGAGTAGAAGAAAACGGACCTATTGAATAGGTAATAATTTAGTTCTGAAGAATAAAAAATTGCAGGCGGGGGGAATAAGCGGAGGGCAGCAGAAGCGGTAGCATGTCCACACCTCATGCCATCGGATGGCTGCAGCCTTCTACCGACGGACACCGAGAGTCACCTCCGTTTCGGCAGTGTTAGAGAGCAAGACGGGCGAATTTTTTCACGGAAGATGTTGCGGTCCGGCCAGCGACGACCGTATTTATATCTCTAAAAATAAAAATCTATGCAGTTAAGAGTGTTGAAACGCATGATTAGATAGAAAACATGCTCATATTTTATCAATTGATACTAAATTTCAAATAATTTAAAACTAATAATTTACTATTCCATGCATGTGTTTTTGAATTTGATTTTATAAAACTCAGATAATGAATTCAAATTGGAAAATCACGTGAACCGGGAATTTTGAAAATGAAGTTAAATTAAAATAAAGCTAGTGCGGAAAAGCCTGGTAAATAGACAATTAGGAAAAAATTTTATAAAAGAAAAAATGCATTTCGAACTAAAAGCCACGCGGTCGACAGATTTCTTAAAGAGAACTTGCGCGGCAAAGAATCTTAAAAATAGGGGTCGGAAAAGGCGATGCGACCAAAGGCATTTTAAATTTTATGTAGATCTTTCAAAAAATATAAAGGAAAAAGAAAAGTGAAAGTTCGAATTCAGCGAGTGCACGTATGCGGCGCTCGAGACGGGAGGTGGGCCGCCTACTCAGGACGAAGTCCAAGTGTCAAATCATACAAGGAGGCCTATTACGACGCTGAGGACGCGTGTTCCATAACCGGCGTGGAATTAACATGCATTTCCATAAGGAAAAATCAATCACGAGTATTTCTTATAAGAAATAAATCAAGTTGCATATATATCCAGGCATTGTGATTCGAGTTCTACGAGGAATTGCAAACATCCAAGTAATCAGTTACCCAGAAATGCTCCCCCCCCCCCACGAATATTCAACTGGTACCCCTATTAACAGAAGAAAGTGGACTTGCGTATACTTACCAAATGTTTCACTCGTGATGTAAAAACGACGCATTCAAAGACGAACTCCTGGAGATCTACTGTAGGATGCGAGAGATATTAGATGTCCTTACGTTAGTTACCGCTAGGCTATACTAAAATATAACAATTCTATTCAGGTTCTAGATCTTACGTACCTTATGTACCCGCGAACTGGTATAGTAAGCCCGTGCCGAACCCTAACCTTCCAGCGATAAAAGCAACCCCTACTCCATCGGCAGTTAGACCGTGAGAATTTAGGTTTATCAATTTTAAGAGCGCTGAATGGGACAGTTGATTGAAATATTTCAATGATGCAGCTATACCGGATTACGGTCAAAGTCGACACGGTAGATGCTTCATTTACCTATGTAAAGAATCTACATGAAGCATTCAAACGCGATGTATGATTGAAACATACGTTGTCATTGACCGAAAAATTAATACATTATAGTTATAATCCACAGATAAGTGGATACACAAATAAATTCATTTGACGATTCAGACGCCGCTGAGAAATTATGAAATTCTTTCGCGAAATCGATTAAAAACGAGTTGGATCACGTGTTCGGGAAGATCGAGACTTTGACTTTCGCACTAACCAAATAGGATACAATAACCATCGTGCGTCAACCTTCACTAATAATAATGCAATATTACATGCGAGCGAAATAAAAAAATCTAACAGAAACACGTACGATATCCCTGGCGTACGTGCATCGACGCAAATTCGACAGAAAAGAATAAAAATACTTCCCAGAAGTAATTAGAATTCGAAAACCCACTTCTTCAAGATGTATGCAGAGTGCACTACCAATATGGCTCAAAACCCAAGGTGTGCACCGAATCTTGCATGCGTTTCAGGGAATTTACAGCCAACTGTAAGCAGTCGGGAAACAAGTAAGCTGTGTTTGGGTCAACGTTAACTACGCGGTCGCTTACTTTTCACGTCAAAAACTTCAAAATCGGCGTGATTTTTCTGATGGATTTAAAAGCTAAATTATCTGTGCTCGGTCTAGGTCTCGGGCAAGCGATGTTATGGAATTTTGTAATAGTGGATCTAGAAAACCCCATCGTAGGTAGCGACCTACTGCGAGTATATTAGCTTCTGACTTGAAACTTTGCCTCCTTATACAGTGGTCGACGCACGTGAATGTAAAGTGCATTCCGTTCATCTTGGCGAATTTTACAGTGCATATCGTAGATTTATAGTGTGGATAATAAAATCTAAAAAATACGTAAAATAAATTATGTATAAATATTGTGTGTAACGGTGACAAGTACCCTACACAGATTTCATTCGGTTTTACCTATAGTAAAATCATACAAAAAGAAGGGAGTGCGGCTCTAAATACATGTATGAATAGATGTGCGTGCGCGCGCGTGCATATGTGTGTATGTGTGCGTAATGCATTGCGGCGCCACTAGTTGTGAGTACGCGCCAGTCTACTTCCGTCGCTGTTACAACATACAGGCTTCACAAAGCTGACCCCGGTTCTCGACCACAAAAGACAATCGAGAACGCACGAATCCTAATTCGTGGTAAGAACATGTGTAGTAATTATAACCTGTATTAAAATAAAAGTTTCCATTCACTAAAGTGTTAATTTGTTATTACAATCACTTACAAATAAGTCGTTTTTTATACATACCAATAAGTTGGTATTACAAACTTACCCATCCCGAACCCCTCAGCCGAAGGACGACAAGAGTATAATCTATAATAATATAATAATAAATTAAGCTTCTCGTAGAACTTTAGAATTATTTGCAGTATAAATATATTAATCGAAATTGAAGTTAAAAAATTAGTCAAAGAATAATAGTAACTACAACGACTATATATTTTGTAAAATATTTGTTTACACTATTTATATCTTGTAATATTTTACTTTACTGATTCTGATATCTACTTACTAAGAGTATTTATGTACATTGTTCATAACAGATAATAGAAAATGTTTGATTTGATATTTTGTTATTTTGTAGTAATTATTGGTTTGATTATTTCCAATTAAGGTATCAGTAGTGGTGCCTATTGACACTAAGCATCCGTGACCTACATAAAGAGAAGAGAGCCTGCTCTTATGGTTTTCTCTTTCTATCCTGCTTACGGACTCACTTGTTTGATAGCATAAGATTCGTCTCCTCTAGTCATAATACTAGGAAAACTTATTCATCTTAAATTCATAGTAGTAGATTAAAGCTTGAATAAGTTTAAGTTCTAATGAACTATGAAATACACAACTGAACTTCCTATTAAACTATAGAAATTTTAATTCTTAATAATACTATATATAGTGTTCGATTTATAATATTATAATTTCTACACTTCAATAGAGAAAAGTGGTTATGCAGTCAGCTTCCAACAGAATATCCGTTAGTGTCAGAAGTTATACAAAAATATCCATGATTGATAAAATACATTGTTGGAATCGTAACTGTCTAGAAATAAAACATAAAATTTATTAAACTAACTTAGGAAAACAATATCACTTAAAATTACAACGATTACTTATTACCGATTATAGGCAGATGAATAATTAAGACTCGTGTTTGCTAATGACCAGCTACTAATTCCATTGCAACATACCAAATAACATCAATAACGGATTACCAGTTATGCAAAATTCTGTAAAACAAAATTATGTAAGAAAGGCGTTGATATCAATAAAAGCATATTAAAAATAATATTTTATTAAATTTTAGAACTTTATTTTTCTTGTTATAAATATCTTATTGTAACATGAAAAATTTAATGAGATCCGATAATTTTCAATAACATTATCATTCATACAATTAAAAAAATTATTATATTTCATGTTCTTAACTTTTTCCAATTTTTCAATTTCAAAATATTTTTTATATTTTCAGTTCAAAATGTTATATACTTATAATTATATTCATTATTATATTTATATTTATAATTAATATATTTTCACTTTAAAATTTAAGTTCAATCATGATTTACTATATGTTAATAAAACTTTCAAAAAGAAAAACAAGGAAAAGAAAAATCATAAAACAATGAATGTTTTAAAAAAAATGTCAACAGATCCTAAGAATACAAATACTAATCCACATCAACAGACTACAGATCAACAACTACAGATCATACAGTAGGTTTATCGTTTCGTCAGTTTTGTAAACTTTTACCACAGCTGTATTCCGCACGCTATGGAAATACAGGGGCTGTTTTGCCAGTTTCTAATTAGAATGAAAAAAAGACAATTGTTGGATCGTGCAAAACAAGCATCTGTACTGGACATAGCGCAAATTGATTTTCCGGATCAGAACACAGAAATATGCTGACTAATAAATGCTTCAAACGAAGTAATGAGTACAGTCTTCGAACAAGAACGCGACGGTCAATGGAGACTTGCATTATTTTTCAAAAAGCTAAATAATGCTCAAAGAAAATATGCGACAATTCATCATGAGTTTATAACAATATATTACGCAGTACATAAATTTAACTACTTTCTTGAAGTGCTGCTTCTACTTATATCATGGGTGAGCATAAAGATAAGGCACCAGTTGTACGTTACAGACAACTGAATTATATTGCTGAATTTAAGACAGACATTCAATCTCTTCGAGAACGAAAACCGATTCGCGGATTTTAATCGTTTAAAACCACGCGAAGAACAAAGCTGAAAAATATGTGTGTCGAGTGCGTCAAAGTATTAATACCTTCCGCTTTCCCACTCTCCCACTCTCCCACTCTCCTTTACGCTACGCATGTAGCATGCAACCAGAAGTTCGACCCAGAACTAAAGGATTCTAAGTGATAGAGACAGCTGTTTCACGACCAAGTGTATACTCAAGTTTTTTCTGTAATATACACGAAAATATTCCAGAGTCAATGTGTAAAAAAAGACCTTATCAATAGGTCCGATACGTAATAACTTAGATCAATATTTTCACGGAAATTGAATTAGTTTAGATAGTTCCATCTAACTTCAATTGAATTACTCGTGAACGGCTAAACAGTATCTGGTTCGACTATTTCTGAGAGATTAATGACTTATGGATTCACCTACTTTTTAGGGCGTTAGTGCGATCCACGTTTTTAACGGTGAGATAAGAAAAAGACGAGAGCGAGCAATAAGAGAATTCGTAATAAATATGTCGAGATTTTCAGCACTCCTATTCACGAGTCGATGGCTGCAGGATACTCATATGAAAGATACATAGAAGACGGTTTTAGACCAGGGAATTAGCATTGTATCAAACGATCTGTGTACAGTTGTATGTCCTGATATTTGCGCTTAATATATTCTAATATATGCCTGTGACTGCTTGTGCTAAATATATTTTATTTTGAATTATTAGGAGGCGAATTTATGATGGAAAATGGATACACGTTAGCTTAATCAAAATATTTTCCGTCACTTTCTACTACTCTTTCTCATCTTTCTGGCAATATGGAGATACCGTGGCGAATGAACGATGGTGGTTTCGAGGCGACTCAATCATCCACAAATTCTCTCACTTTTTGAACATGTCGGAAGTGCGTATTAACGAGATCGTGCTGCATCGATTTGAATAGGTGGTAATCAGAAGGCGCTATGTCTGGTGAGTACGCTGGATGCGGAAGCACTTCCCATTCAAGAGAATGACTTTGCACATATTGCTCGAGATTGCTGGTCTATGTTCGATCAATTTCTGTTGCAAATAATTCAGTTGGCGTTTGTATACTTCAGCAGTGGCGATTTAATTCGGCTTTAGCAGCTCATAGTACAGCACACCCTGTTGGTCGCACCAAATGCACAGCAATACCTTTTGACCGTGGATGTTCCGTTTCGGTGTCGACATGGACGATTGGCATGGGTCCATCCATGACTTTTTGTGCTTAGGATTGTCATAGTAGATCCACTTTTCATTACCAGTCACAATACGCCACAGAAATTTGTTCCTTTTTTGCATGGCAAGGAAAGGCAGTGCGATGATTTATCGATTCATAATGACACTTTCAATCAAATCGTATGGCATCCGTTTTCCTTTTTTATGAATCTTTCTCATCGCATGTAAACATTTTCCAACTGCTCTGTTACTGACTCGTAACTTATTAGCGAGTTCTTTCTGCGTTTAAGCTGAGTTTTCGTCCAACAATGCTTGCAGTTCACTATCTTTTGACTTTTTCGGTTGTCCAGAATGTTCTTTGTCATTAACATCACTATATCCACTTCTAAACAACTGCAATGACTCTTTACATGTTGTAAGCGTTGGAACATGTTCGCTATAACAGTCTTGCAACAATCGATAAGTTTCTGCTAAACTTTTTTTCAAATCAAAATAGTGCAAAAGGACATCGAAAAAACGATTTATCACGATTCATTTTTCACCAATTATAATGTTTACACAAATGATAGCGCTTGTTAACTGCATTTTATATGCCAAAACTAAACAATAAGTACTAGATCAAACACATCTGACTTTTCGTAATACTTATATAGCCATCTAAACATGAAGGTCGGAAACTAAGTTCGCCCCTAATACAAACCAACTGATTTTGCTTATAGGGAAGGAACTCTACATATATGTATAAACGATTATGTGTGTATACATATTGTGTAATTATGAGTGATGCAGTGTAGTGCCACTGTCGGTATCGAAAGTGGCATCGAAAAAACGATTTATCACGATTCGTTTGTCACTGATCAAAAAATTATAATGTTTATATAAGTAATGGCGCCTGTTAACTAAATTTTATTGGTAATTGCCAAAACTAAAAAGTAAGTACTAGATCCGACATATCTGACTTTATGTACTGCTTATATCGCCATCTAAACGTGAAGGTCAGAAAGTAAGCTTGTCTCCTAATATACTTTTTTAAGTGTCTTATTGCATGGCATTCATATTTAAAACATAGTACGAATTTCAGGCAATCAGCGATATGAGGAATAACGCCTCTAACATAACATTCACAGTTTCTCGGTATCGCCTGGCATGTCTGCCTATAGTGAGTGAGGAAAGCCAAAAACAAGGTAGGACGTGCAGCAACGCCCACCCGTCCAGTTCATTTTCTCTCATGGAACAGATGTACTGTATCTATTGACTAAGAGTTCATGTACTGCAAGTCTTAAAATAAACGCTGGTTATATTTTTCAGAAGTGTTTAAATTCTTTCTACCTTAGCTTTCTTGAGAAACGTGCGTGTAATATTTGTTTACGCTTATACATCTTACTGCTTGATTCCTTTATACATGGGTTCTTTTATATAAAGAATCATACTGCATTTTGATATTGAACTAAATGTATAATTATCACATTGTAAAAATAAATGCTGGCCGAGATATGTCACTCTGCATTTGCAACACAGTGTCTCTTTTCTTGTGATTGTAATTTATATACTTTCGTAAATAGTAATTTTTTCTATACTTTCGAAATTGATACACCAATTGAGTTTTGTAAACTTCGGAAGCCTTTTTAATGTTCAATTTTTACTTTATGAAGAAAAAAAAACAAAAAAAACTAAAAAAATATAAAAAAAAATAAAAAAATCTAACAAATACCAGGTATGTTCTCAAAGTTCTTACACTTTTAAAAAATAAGATCAATAAATTATTTTTAGGAAAATCATTTCTTTGCTTAAAAATAGTATTCTTCAGATCCAATAAAAAGTTTAGCCAATTAAACGTTCGAACAGCATGTCAAATATCTTCTTTAGATCGTTCACTGGAATCATCTTCAAAATGGTGGTCGTTGCTTTTCGGATGTCCTTGACGTCCCAGTAACGCTTTCCTTTCATTGCCGAATAAGTGAAGTCATAATGTGCCATACGAGGTAAATACGGTAAGTGATTGACCGTCAGACTGCCGTTTTTTATCAAAAAATCAGTTACCAATGCTGATCAATGGGCAGCGCATGATCATGCAAGAAAGCCAGCTTCCACTTTCACGATATTTTGGGCGAATACGATAAATACCGACAAGCAAACATTTCATAACACCAAAATAATACATAGCATTAACTTTTTTGCCAGATAGAATGACTTCCTGGTGAATAATGCCCTTGTAATCATTTCGGCTTATAGGGTGCTTTTCCTCATCGTCAGCTTTCATCATGTTGACATTTGCTTTCGAGATCATATTGAGAACACCATGTCTCGCCACCAGTCACGATAGAATAAAGATAGTTTTGGTGCCTTTTAGCTTCTTTAATGATGTCTTTAGAATGTTGAATTCTAAAGACAATTTGTGTAGAACAAAGCGCGTTCAAACCTTTCGGAAACCCAAATGCTCAGTCAAAATACGATGAACTGATGCTGCTAACGAATTTAACTCCACTTATTATAAATAATAATAAAATACTATTGAACCAACGCCTTGAGGCAGTAGTGAAGTAAAACTTCAGGTGTTTAGCGAAGTTAAGAATCATTTGTCGAGCTTACGAACTGGGTGGTTTTTTAGTTGCTAATAGATGTTTTTTCATACTCAACAATGCGATAATCAGGTTGGTCCAGATTTTTCGAGTCGACAGAGAGACTCTGAACGGGTGTACGCTGGATTAGGTATGTTTCAGTTAGATTAAATTAGTTCGTAAGGCGGGGTGAGGAATACCACAATATCGTGTAAAAAGAAAAAAATAGAAATATTTATTATACTGTATACCAATTATGCACGGAAAAAATAAAAAATAAACATATGTTATTAACTTACAAAAGCTTCTCTTAGATTCATCTAAAATCTGACTTCCATCATTGATAGATTTACGTGCTTTATCTGTAAAAATTGAAGTAAATATAGTAAGTAAGCTTAGCAGCTATTATGCCTATAGAAGATAATTGATAAGAAGAATGAAATAGAATTATATATTATATACCTAGCAATATAAGTTCCTTATCTGTAATTTTGTCAAAAACTTCGTTGAACTCATCAATTGAACTAAACTGATTCATATGATATTTTTTTATATGATTCTTCAGATGTACGCGATACCTTATTTTATAAGGACAAAATTGACAAAATAAGTGCGGTGGTAATCCACACATTTGTTGGTGGCTATTTCTATTATACTTATTCTCAAATATTTGCTGACATTTTGAACACTTATAATTCTTCGAACTATGATTCTTTTTTAAATGTTTGGTCAAAATATGATACTTCACATTGCTTTTATATCGATTCTTATAACTGCAGTCGTCACAGTAGCTCATGTTTGAACCACTGCAAGTCTGTATTATGTGTCGATAAACTATTAAAACAGATGCAAAAATACTCTTGCATATATCGCAGCTAAATAGTACTTTAGATTTGCATTTTGGGCATTTGTTTAATATTCCCTTATTTACTTTGTGAGTTTCATTGCATTGGCTACAGATTACGTTAATAAATTCCATTACATTTTCTACAAAATTAATTGAAAATCGAGTATTTTATTATAGTTTTTGAACAATTTAAATATATATGCTAGATCAATACTGAAACTATGGATGATTGAAAAGTTCCATTTAACTACTAAAAATAATTAAGGAATTATTCTATTCAGGTACAAAAAAGAGCTTGTTTTCTTCTAGATGCTAGATCAAAACAAAAATTTCGTGCTTTATTGCATTTATATGCGCATAAAACCAAATGGCAATGTGGCAGTATATAATGCAAAAAAAAATTTATTGAAGTAAAAAATTGACATGTACTGCAGTACTGCAACTTTGATTTGCTCTTTGGAATGAAAAATATGTTATCACTGGTTTACAAATTGATTATTTATTTTGTAAGCAATTTATGTTCAAGCAAAGCGAGGCAAGTCTACGTGAAAATTGACACCTTTGTATGAATTAATTAGTTTGTTTTTCTATTTTTAAAACAAAAATTAATCTTAATTTATTTAATGTAATAATAATAATGTTTCATATGTAACATGCAAATCACTTAAGGATTTCAATTCTATAAAAGATTCCCAAGCAACTCAAGAGTCAAATAATAAATAAAATCATTTAAATCCATTAGACTTTTGTATATGAGAACGCAAATTCCAAAAATTTTTTTTTACAAGAAATTACTTCATGTAAGAGTGTATCGAATTAATTTCGATTATGTACTATTGGATTAATACAACTTCTAGTACATAATTATTGTTTTTTCCCAACCCACTACATTGTTCATATTTCAAAGGATGCCAAACAGTTAAACTGTGTTACATTTATCCAAACTATAAAAACAGTAAAAAAGGATTTACCTTTATATAATTCCATTAGCCAAGCTTCGATATGGTTACTTTTTATATGACTTAATATTTTCATACCGCTATCAAATTCTTTACTGCATATTGTACATTGGAATTTAGACCAGGCTTTATGGCGCCGTAGGCATGTCGTTTTTTTGTCACAGACAAGTTGGTTTTTTTTATTACAATAAGAACAAAAATAAATTATTATTCTGTTCACATCTAGAAATAATAATGTTCCAATTGTATATTTTAAATTATATTAAATTTCTAAAAATACTTGATTATGTTAACAGTATAGATTGATCCCATTAATGGAATATAAACATTTTGTTATTTTAAATGATAATTATATAGATCTGCAAAATAAGAAGCTATAATTATTGTTGGCCAACTGAGGTCATTAATCCATTAAGACCATGAAATACCCATGTTTTTTTGTTTGACGATCTGATTGTTTATTGCAAAATTATTTAAACAAATTACCAAAAAGTTGAAAATTTCAACAAAAACTAATAACACCAATCGATTCTACGGAAAAAAATAAGATGCTGCTCTGCAGTTAGTTTTTAAATTCTTTTTGTATGTTCTGAACACAAGTATTTTACGCATGTTTCACACAATTTTTAAGTTCTTACCATGCAATTAATTTCAGAGCATTTTGTTAGTAATCCAATTTTCATTTTCTAAGTGACTGTTAAAGTTTTTATTATAAGTCTCATATTTTATTACATGTTTTAGTGATGAATCAAAGGATCACATGAAGAAGTGGCATGAGCAGGCTAAGAAAAAAATTTTATTTCCATAAGCTTTTTCCAAGTATAATAGCTATATAGGAGGAGTCGATCTTCATGACCAACATTGCAATTCTTTACTACCGACGATAAGATCCAAAAATTGGACTCAGTGTTCGTTGGTTCGATTGATTCAAGCTTCGATTGCCAATGCAACAGTAACATACAACAAATTACACTATTTTCGGTAATTTGTTGGTAAAATTATTTTTGATAATTGTATAAATAATTTGCAATAAACAATCATATCGTCACACAGAATATCACGGGTATTTTATTTTTTGCTAAAGCAACCGATGGCGTAGTTAGTTTGGGTCGAACTATACTGTGCTAGCCATGGATCTTAATGGCTTAATTATTTGCGTAGCATTCGAATCCGGGCTCGTAATTTGTTCATCACGTCAGAATTTTAGATATCTTAAATTAAATGGATAAAACAAGGCTATTTTTGGTATACTTAAGGCTCCGTAACATCGCGTAACTTTTTTTTCTGCAACTGGGGAAAGCCATCTGAAAAGTTTATTTTTACCCTTCAAATCCATATTTCAGATTTGAGATATCATTATAAATATATCGTTGATTGAAATAAAGTATTTTAGCAGCTTCGAAATAACTAATTTCCCTCGTGGAAAAATATAACAACCTGAGTGATGCAAAGATAAAAGAAAGTATATTTGTAAGTCCTCAGATTTGCGATTGAATAAAAATAATTAATTTCGAAAAGGTGTTGAGTGCAAAAGAAATAAAAACCTGAATAAGTTTCAAACAAATTCTATCGTAATTATTCTATTGTAATTATCAATAGCTAATAAGTAGAATACTAGCAGTCTTCAATAATATAATTTGTAATAGGAGCATAAAGTTACACTATTTGCATTCTCATTTCGATTGGTTTTCCAAAAATTTAGGTCATGTTAGTGAAGAGTAAAGTGATCATTTTCATCAAGACATATCAGAAACGAAAACACGTTATAAAGGAAAATGGTCTTCATCTATGCTATCTGACTATTCTGATCACTACAGCCCAATGAGCCACATAAACAAAAGGCGATCTAGCATAAGATCTCTCGAATTTTGTTCGACAAGAGACTTCACAAAAGTCAAGAAAATTAGATACGCTTTATAACAGCCGTATCTAAATAATAGCATATCTAAAAAAAACATTATGTAATTGACAACTGTCGAGTTCGGATTCGAATTCTGCGCAAAAAATTATTTCGAAAATGGTCCTTAGTTGACCAACAAAAAAACCATGCAGATCTGTGTTATTCATTACAAGTCGAATAAAATATAGATTTTATTGATTAATGAAGTGTTATAGTAACTTACTTGTAAGCAAACCGAAAGTAGATTGTCTCTTTCGAATTCTCTTGGTACTTATTATTTTTTTATTAAAATGCTGAGTTCTAATATGTTTATACATTCCTGAGGAAGACATGCATTGTCTTTTACACGTTAAGCATTCGTAAATTGAGGCTATGCCGCATATAGAGCAGCATTGTCCGTCGTTTTTTTTATGACACTTAGGACAAACGCAACACATTTTCTCTAAAACTGTAATAACATTCAGTATTAAAAATGAATTCTATATACATTCAGTATGAAATTCATTCAATATTAAAAATAAGTCTACGATCAGTATAAGAGATAAATTTTGCCATAATCAAATCTAAATAATCGTAATTTATTACCTCCAGTTTTCTTATGACGTCCTATAACAACTACACTTTTAGTAGAATTCTGAGTCACACTATTAGGTTTAGTTCTAACGGAAGAACACGTCAGAGTTCTTAACGGTATATGTGACTTATTTGTTGCAGTAGCATTTTTAACGTTTTCGCTAAACGATTTTTTATTTGCAGATAAATAGTTTTCTATATTATTTCTGTCAAGAAGTATTTTAACAGTAGGAAGTTTTTTGGGATCTATATTATTATGCTTTTGCTTAATAGATACTATTGGTTTATCTGTAATTAATAACGATATGTAGTTAAGACAATTACTTCACTAATAAATAAAAATAACTCAAAGAGTGTAATTGTACTGTCAAGTAATTATTTCTCAGTTTTGATATAATGATTTCAACCATTTTCTTTGAAGCTTAACCGCCTTAATTATAGAAAAAAGTCATGAAACAAAATTTACAAAAAATCGAAATATAATAAAAATTGCATTTCTGAAATATTATTACATTTATAAAATATTATTATACTTTGGATGATGTTATATTTTAATAAAAACAGCTATCATATGCCACAATACCATTGAAATTATAATTTGCTCTGTTAAAAATGGAAGATCGTATAAAAGTCTTTTTCAATATATCATTTTCCAGTATACCAAATAGATTTAAAATCAGGAGGTCTACGATGGCTTGATCACTATAGCGAAGGACTAGTAATTCAGTGATGCAAGTTCAAGTCGCTGGTCTCGGCCGATGGATACAAGCATCGCTCTATAAATTGACATGTGCTTTGTTTACAAACACATTGTAGACCTCCGCTGCTGATTATCATCAGTATTTCGAATTTCAGACATGCTGGTGATTTTAATAATATAAAATAAACTCCTGTAGAAAGAATGATATTTGTAATATAAAAGTTTTAAGACAACAAATTTCAAGAATAGTCAGAAATTTTTCAAAAGCCACAAATGTAATTTCAAGTATAATTAAAAGAATGAAAACTGAAATGCTTAGTAGAAGAATTTAGTTGTACGAGACACTAATAAAAATCACAATGCCTGTATGCAGCAGCAATTTGAGACCTTCAAGGTGGAGAGGATATTGAATTAATTCAAAGCAGAAATATTTAGATTTGAGTAAAAGGCGAAAAATAAATAGATTGGTACAACAAAGAAATGCCAATTGAAATTTGAGATAAAACTATAAACTATAAAATTCAAACATTTTACATGATAATAGAGATTACACATGGAATTAAAGATCTCTAGCGAAGTTTATAGTCAGGTTACTAATTTATTAAATATTTATGGTGCTGAAATAGAAGGAAACGCAGCGAGGCTTACAGAGGTTTATTCAAATGATTGAAGTAACGAAATTCCAAAGTTTCAAGTCGTGAAAATGTAAAGAAAAGAATAAATGATATCTCGTATAATAGTATTTAATTGAATGATACAATGATACAATGATACAAATTTTTCCAAAGACTGTATATAGCTTGTAGACTTCATGTGACTATTCCTACAATGAATTGAGAAAGCCAGCAATCGTTTTAAACCATGAAAAGAACAAAAAGATTACGTATATCTACAATGTGTGATGGAATCTTATCTTCATTGGCTATTCTTATTAACGCAAAGTAATTATTCAAATCAATTAGTTTTGATAATTTGATAAGCGAATTTCTTGCTAGAAAGAGAAAATCTTGTCTTTTTATTTTTTATTTTTTAATTTGAATAAATGTTTATTATTTATATTAGTGAATTGACTGATGTATAATTTTTATTCCTGGCGGAAGTTTGTAGTTTTTTAAGAACGTAAGAACTTTATAAGGATGTATTAATCAACCACGCAACGATAATAAACGAGCGATTTAAATAAGTATAATTGAAATTTTGGGTAATCATCAGACAATCTGAAATAAAATTTAAAAAAAAAAAGCTAAATGCTTCGATATTTACGATATTAATACATACTATTATATTTGTTGAGATTTTGGATGTTATTAGAAAAACAGTTTTCTGAAGAATTGCTCAATTTTGAAAAGTAATTTAACATAGTTTTTTGATATGGGGATCTATTTTTTGAAATCTCTTGGAATTTACTTAATGAGTTGTTTGTTTTTAATTTTTTCTGTTTTGGACTAATGTCTGTAGAAATCGAATTTAACCCATTATCTGAAAATAATATAGAAAAATTAAATTCAATACTTATCTGAATAATAAATTATTCTATTATTTACTATAGATATTTTACATGATTTTCTTTTCAGCATGTTTTCTTTTACAGCTTCTAAGTTACTGTTCAAAATATTTTCTTGAATTTTCTTGTGACATTTTAGAAATCGTTCTTTTTCATTCATGAAACCTATTAAAAAATATAATAGAACATTATAAGACAATTTCATTGTATCTTCTGTACATTTTATAATTATTAATAATATATATTTTAATATATAATTTATGGTATTTATAAGTTATTTTTATATTATAAATCCGTTGAATTTATTTAATACTAGTTCATCATTAGTAGATAATATATTTAAGGAATTACTGCATTTTTTCGGACTCAGGTTCACGACATCAATCCATTCAGCATCTAGAATTAAAAGGTTCCTTAATTATTAGCTGCTATGTTAAATGCTATCTAAATATTTACCAGATTCTATATCATTTTGATTCGATTCTTCTTCTACGTCGATATGATCAGAGATTATGTTGTCAAATGTTATTGACGTATCTTCGTCTTCTGAACTATTATTCATAATATCTATTTCTTCCTTTTCTAAAATATAAAAAAGTATAATTTTAAATGTTGTTTATTAGTTAATTATTAGGATTTTTCATACATTTATTACCATTTAATTTCAATTTTTCAATTATAAAAAATATTTTAATTATACAAATTTACTAACTGAGTTCAAGCGTGGCAAATAGATCATTTCAAAATTAATTCGCATACCGCCATAAAACATGAATTATCATTATTAATGTTCAATAAAAAAAATTCTTTATGAACACTTCAACTTTAGATTTATTATCTTAATCTAGATAAACAAAGATGCAAACATTCTTATAAATCGAAAGGAATGAAAATTTGATCATCGTAATTTTCAGTGATTTAACTATTTTTTAATTCGAAAATTAACGCAATTGTATGACTTGCCGTAAATTATTTCGAACTGGTGCGTAAATGTTGCATTTTCGAGTTCATGAATACCGAAGAAATAAAAAGAATTAGGACATTTTCATATTTACAAGTCGATCGATTTTTCTTAGTACCATTATACGATTGTATAATTAAATACATTAAGAAAGTTTTAAATCGGAAATCTATAAATAAAGAGGAAAATATGAGATAATTTATCATAAAATCGATGAAGGGATGAAAATTATGGGTTTATATCATGATAAAATGGAAATTGCATTATGGATTATTGAAAAAATAATTATGCAATATTGCAAAGTGGTTAATGCACAGAGAACAATAAAGAAAATGGACTTCGACTACTGGTGCACAAGAAATATGTCGCGTTGTATATAAGTTGATTTTATCATAATAAACATATACTGGTAAAAACTAAGCTTACTTGTATTTAATGGATAAAGCGAAAAAGGGAATGCACACTCTGTCCATATAAATTGCTTGGGGGCATTTATGAAAAGTAGTATATGGTATTTGTATTTCTAAACTGAGTGATAAAGACGAAACATATATTAGTTGTAAGTGTTATCGATTAAATAGCTATTCTTTTTGGATGTCCCCAGAGAATAAATAACTATCGAAGAAATTCATTTACTAGTATCAAAAGGTTTATTCAACGTCACAAATATATTTAAGAATTCAACGTTTTAAATGCAGTCACGAGACCTCAAGCAAATGTACAAGCGGAAAGATATAACGGCACTATTAACGATGTCCATTCTGCTAGCTATACGAAAAAGGATGGTATCAAGACCACAAAGTAAAAATGGGATTACAATAATAGAATAAATGAAACGATCAGAACAGTTCCTTCTAAAATACTATTAAAATATTAAGCAAGATATGAATAAGGTTGAAATCAAACTATTGAAGAAAGTTAGTTTCATAAAGTAAAGCAAAATTGAATGGAAATGAGAAAGACACCTGAAAGAATAAAATTGAAGCAAATTGAAAAAAAAACGAATATATAATTTGTGTGGAGTCACCTCAAAGTTTTTCTACGAAGGACAGCCGAATATATACGTAGAGTAAATGTTTCGAATGAGGGTAGAGGTATAAAAACCTCGAAATAAATATGTTGAAATCTATGAAATAAAAATAATTTTAGAAAACGACGGATTCGTTATCAGCGATATCAAATTTTCCCATAGGAGTTAAAAAACCTATGAAGCTGTTTTTCCTCGCGAACAATGAAAGTTATCGGAAACATTTGTCAGCAGTGGAAATAGTACATCTAAAGATGCGGGCGTTCTTCTTTAATTTAAAAAAAAAATGAATTTGGTCTAGTAAAAAAATTATAGATATTGCATTAAAATAAAAATCTTAGTCCAAACAGAACTTAATGAAAGTCCTGTCAAAAATTTTATTGCGTTCAGAATGTATACCACGTTAATCGTGCAAAAATAATATATCGAAAAAATTTACAGATTTTCAGCTGGTATACACATAATATTACTTAAGAAGTATGTCTCAAATTATATTTGAACAACATCCAACCAAACACTATTTCTGATTTTTCTATATAACATACAAAAATAGATTGTTTACGAGGACAAAAAAATTAATATCCTAAAAACGTACTTAAGATCTCATATATGTGTCTGAAATATACAGATGAATAAAAAAAATAAATCTCGTAAATATTTCAATACATTTTATTATGCGTTGATGAGAGGTACAATAATGATGACAAAGTTTAGTAACTTATTATCAACCAAATAAGAAACATTAAAATAATTAACATTATATATTTATATATTTATCAAGAAAATTTTAGGTTGAATTTGATGTTAAATATAGGCAATAAAAAAAACTTAAATACTAAAGATAAAAAGTAAAGCGTCTATTAGATTTCGTCACAGATATTTCATTTAAATGCAAAGGACTGTTCATAAATTACGTAAATAATTTAGAGAGAGAGAGAGAGAGAGAGGAGTATAGCAGATTGTTACTTTAAGTTACATGGGGGGGGGGGGATTCCAACAAAGGCTACATTGTTGCGTAATTTGTAGCGTAACCCGAAATCCAGAAACAGACCATGAAAACGGTAGTTTTCTAGATCTTTTTCTAATATTGACTATTAGTTTGCGGCCAAGAACAGCATAAGTCTATATGGAACTTATGGCGAACTCAGAAATCCAGTATACAGAAAGAAATTTCGAACTTTATTCGTATGATCCATAGATATATATATAACTATATTCTATTTTAGTTTCAAAATAAATAAGAAAAATAAAATATATATTATATAAAAAAAAAATTACGTAGCAAGTAGTAAGGAAGGGTTTACAAAGTTTCCATCGATGGAAGGTTCAAAATAGAATGACAAAGAACTTACGTAATTTATCAACGGCCCTAAGGAATTCCAAATAATAATTTCAATTCTAAAACCTCGTGTTAATAAAATATAAAATAATTTAAATATTTATAAGACAATTACCTGATGTAGAGTCATCCATCGTTTCGTCACTTTGCTGCACATTAAACATTTTAATTTTTATTTACTGAAAATAAATATTAACTTTATTGATAACTTTTTCATTAATAACTCTGATATTCTATTTTTACTATTTTTGGTTTCAAATTGAAATAAATATTAGATAATCATATATTATAGCAATGATTATAATAGATAGTATATAATAAAAGTTAAATTTTTAGTAAAATAAGAGTTTTAAAAAATATATCCATTAATTATAACAAAAAAGCCGCACTCTCATAATGCATTAATGTCTTCCAGATTTTTATTTAAAAAGCTATATTTTAATTTTTCTGAAAGTTTTTATTTATTAACGTCAAAATTATCGATTTTTTAATCACTTTCCTTCTTTAGAATTGCGCTTTAATTGGTGGGGTTTTTAATTTTCAAAATAAACTATAGTCAAACTTTTGTTTGGTGTTCAGTTGTTTTATCAATTATATATTTATTTGAATGGCAAATTGTTCTGTTTTTACAATTGTTTTTGTCAATTTCATTACCAGAAAAGACATATATAATATCTTAAATACTAAAGCTTAAACATCATCACAGTATTTTAGAACATTTACAAGGAATGAAGTGTGACTATATTTAATAATTATAATTCAGCGTAAAAACGCTGAATTGCTTGATCAAAAATTCAAGCGTTTTGAAATTGTTTCAACCAAACGACTTATTATTATTTTTTATTAATTATTGGAGGTTACAATCAGAAATTGCAAGCATATTAATTAGTATTTTTTGAGAAAGTAGGATTGAAGATGTAAACTTTCGGTCACACGTGTCTAAACGTGTTTCTTTTTGTTCCCCTTTTTAATCTGCTTAGAATCTGCTGATTATTATCTACCAGAATATCAATGGATTCATCGCATTCTTTTTTTGTAAAATAACTACTATATACCGTAATGTAAATGGGCTTTTAGTTAAAGCATGTGAACATAATACATGTTGTAGCAAACTCACATTGACTCGAATTAAGTCGCATATTTGCAGAATCGTTGAAAAACACTTCAATTAATAAAGCAGCAATCATAAACATTTTGGTTTTATTAATTTTCGATTATTGCGTAAGCTTGATGAATTACTATCTTTAAACTAAATTCTGACATATTCCCTTTGTGTTGCTATATATGCCAACAGCTCCTGAGCTATTATTTAATGATGGTTGAGCAATACATCTAGCAAATCAGCCGTGACAAGGTAAATTGTCAAAAAGATTGAGTCTATATTTTTTATAAAAATCTTATGGACAAGCATAAGAATTGGAATTCATCGCAATTATAAATTTTCTCTTCTGATTCTCGGTCAACCTTCAGATCAATTTGGTAGCTTTACTATTAAGGATGTTATTCATGTAAATATGTCACATTTATACCTAGGTTAAGTACTTATACTGTGCACAACGGCGTAGTTTTTCTGTAACCGCCAAATGACGCGCGGCCGAGCGCTAGAGTCCTAGCGTATGTATTATATCGCATAAACATGAGGACTTCTTTGCAATAACCTTTGTGAACCTTAAAATATTAAACATGTTTTTTGTTAACCTTAAACTAATGTGTCTACGTTTATTTGACTGGTCCACCCACTTTCATGCCATTAACCATTTTTCTTTATGCAGAGTAAGAAGTACTTCGACCCATTCAGTGGATCACAGCTACTTCGAATTCGCCTTGCAGAGCTGCCATCGATGTAATCCAGGCATCTTCAGCTGTAGAACAGCTTCACACCCCAACGCCGACAAGCGAGCAACTTTAGCGTTCAGATATAAAGTAGATAAGTTATTTTTTCATTTTAAGCTATGGTCTGTATGTGCGTCAGATAAATTAATTTCATAGTTCATTTGAGTATTATTTTATTAATGTTTGGAAGGTAGACCTTTTAAAAATCACTAAAGAAACGCAACATATAAGGATCTATATATCTGCTATAAGGATCATTTTCTAGGCGATCTGATAATACTTCTAAATATAAAATTTCATTTAACAATTTCCATTATATTTAGGCAGTTCTTTTTTATTAAAACATGCAGCAAAGATTATCACTTCATCGATAGATTTGATAGTCTCTACTCTTACGACTTCAGTTGTATGTCTAGCTCTCCTTATTTGCTATAGTCGAACTATTTATTTTCTCTTTAGCGTTATCTCGATATTCCCTGCAATGGAGTTTGCTTTTCAAAACAATGCCCAGCAGTTTTTGTTAGCTTAAAATCTTGTCCACTTTCCATAAAAAAAAGTGAGGACATAGTCGTTATGGCAAGATCGCTCCATATGAAAATAATTCAAAGTAGAAGAAAGTAACTAAAATTAGAAGAAAGTAGTTAAAAGTAGTAAGAATGGAGTAAACTATGCACATCATATAACCTTTGTAGTTGATATTTCTTTAAACATTTATTACCAACATATTCCAGAAAAGTCCCCAAATGATTAATTAACTAAATTCAAAAATGAATCAATAGATTAATGAAATTGATCTAATATAAATTATAAATCATCAACTTTTTCTGCACTGAGAAAAAATGCAGCAAAATCAACTACCTTCGGAATTACATAAAAACAACTACCTAAAATCCGACAATATATATTTTATTAAAATAACTAACTGTTTATTAAAACGGAATAAATGCAAATTATTTGAATTAATATGTAATAAAATGTTCCCTTTACATTAGAATAATTTAAAAAATCACACTGTGTAAAGATATTTTAACTAATGCAACAACAGAAATATATTGAAAGAATAAATATTTTAGTTAAAGTAAAAATGTAGTTCCAACATTCACATTAATACAATACCTTTTATTTCTTTAAAACAATAGAATATTATAAGATTTTGTTGGCGTATACGTTTGATCCCCCCTTTCTTTTACTCATCCACAATATAGAATAAATATTTAAATATATACATATAATTTGTTAACCGCATTTGTTTTGATTGTACACTGCAGTGACAGTATAACAAATTTTCGAGAGCATTTTTAATTGATAATTTAATAATGAAGCTCATCTTCTCAGATATCTCGGATGAAATCCGACAATCTAGTAGAAGTACTACACATTTATTTGGTACAAACAAGTAATTCTATTTACTTATGATATATTATTGTTTTAGAATTCAGAGAAAAATGAAAATCAAAATAAAATTGAAGATATTAGTAATATGGAATAATTCTCAACAAAGGAATTTATAAATCAAAATATAGATTATAATAACATAAATGTGGCTTTCAAAATAGAAAATACAGACGTTAAAACATATTTAAAAAACAGTTTTGAAGGTAGACAGATGGTGTTGATTTACAATACAAAAGAAGTTTTAAGTCCAGCATAGAGAAAAAAAGGTTCTACATCTTACAGTTGCAGAAGTATTAAATTCTAAACACCATCATCTTTCACATTACATAATAATGATAAGACGTGGTCCGCCTCGTTTATTAACTTGTAGGCGATTTAAGGAAAGCACAGGCATTTAAAAATAATTGCGCAGTCAGTCACAACTCGAGCTATACGCCTTTTAATTTAGCAAAAGTAAAACGTCATCGGGTAAAACAAAATTTAATCCAAGAATAATATGTGGAAAAATTATTACAACAAATATACCTCTAATACCCCATTACAATATTTTTACAGACGAAATAACAGATACTAAATAAAAGACTATGTTTCAATTTCCTGGATTTCCATACATAGAATCTTATATTCGTCAAATATAATTATAATTTAAAAAATAGATGAATCTAAAATTTAATTTAGAGAGAGAGATACTTTCTATACTATTTAATAATAATAATAGTTCACAAGATATAACTTTTTATGTTCGAATATAAAAACAATTCATTACTCAAATTATTTTTGTGCGTATGAAGTAGAACATACAGAGCAATATTCAAAAATATCCTTTAATGACTTAATAGATAAAAATTTTGCGTACAATTGTTGTAAATTAGTAAAATCAAAACTGTATGTATAATGTTTTGTTAAATAAAAAAAATTTCTGTATTTTGTGTTTTCTTGCTTTTTCCGATTACTAATAAAAACCTATGTAAGCATATGTATGTTTACATATAAAATTTATAAAATACCAGAAAAAATTAATAGTAAAATTTACTTTACAATTTTATAAGTTTACTTTGTTAATATTTATTAAAGTTTATATTAAAAACTGTAAAGTTCAGTGTTTATCATTTGATTATCTTTTAAATGATGTTTCTGTTACATTTTTATAACAGTTAATAAATTAATTTTTATTTTATACATTACATGTATGAATTAATTGATTTATGCATTCCTATATTTCATACATGCTATATTTTTTACTCCGAGTTCCAAGCACTTCTAACTCATGAACACCTTCCACGCCATAATTAGATGTCGAATAAATCAGTGGATATATATGTTGTCCGTCGCCAGTACCAAACAAAGAACCTCGATTAGATATGAGGCTAGGTCGGTTCTCAACTCTACAGCGATGTACCGAAAACTTCTAATGTACGTATGCGAAGCGTTGCGGAAAATAAGGGATAGGTTAGTCAAGGAGAGAGAGAGAGAGAGAGAGAGAGAGAGAGAGAGTGCGCGATAGGTATAGGTACTATAATAACAATAAAAAAATTGCGATGAGATATGCACACATGCAATACACACATAACTTACGTAATATATGCCTATGAAATATATGAATGTTTCAGATTGCTATAAATTACCATCCAACATATAAAAGAAGTAAGTGTTAGCAAAAAATTTTTTTGTATCTCATAACCGCCTGATGAGATTGCTTTATTTCCGTCTATTCTTTTGTAAACTATCTAAGGTATTTCTTTTAATATCTCCTGAGACTGTTTAAGTAACTACTCGGGATATCTGTTTCAACAACGCATTACATTATTTTAATATCCCATTGGAATGCTGAGGTTTTTCCGAGGCACTTATTTCAACTATCTATTAGATAGTTGAATTAACGCTAGTTAAGAAAACGTTAAGTTAACAGAATATTGAACTTGTCTCTATTCATCGACCCGATGTAGTTATTTTCTAAGCCTTTTTACTCGGTGTAATAGCTTCGACTATACTTTCATTTCGTCGATAGATTTCACGGTTTCTACTCTTAAACATCAGTCGTTTCTCTAGCTCTCCTAATTTGCTACAGTCGAGCTATAATTTTCTCTCTGGCGTGATTTCGATATTCCCTTCAATGGAGTTTTGCTTTTCAAAATTATGGCAAGACAGTTGTCGTTAGTTTAAGGCATTGTCCACTTGATGTAAAAGGAAAAGGAAAGCGACGAATGACAATAAGAAAACGAGCGGAGGCATGGTCGTTGTGAGCGGAATCGCTCCATATGAAGGTAGCTGAAATTAGAAGAAAACAATTGGACGGAGTGAATGATGGAAACGCTTCAGATGTATGTGTCCACGAACAATCATTATAGAACCATCCGCGTATCGTATAACTCTTGTAGCTGATATTTCTTGTAATATTAATCTACCAATATATTCCAGAAAAGTCCCCAAAGAATTAATTAACTCAATTCAAAAAAGAATCGATAGATTAATGAAATTGGTCTTAATATAAATTATAAATCATCATCTTTTTCTGGTGTACTAACGTCATCATACCGAGTAAAAGAGAGTTAAATTCAGTATTGTATTTTAAGCTGTACAAACGAAATTAATTATAAAATAAATAAGCATATTGAAAAAAAAACTCAACTGAATTTTTTATTTTATTGAATGATGTTATTTTTAAAAAATGAAAAAAAGGTTAAGTTCTCCATTTAATTAATGGCTATAAAAGTATTTTAACAAATATAGAAATACTACCGTACTAGAAAACTACATTTTTTTTAACGTTTATAATACCGGTTTTGAGCTGTTGGCATAATAAAAAAGTATTTTATTTTATGTAAAATACTTCGTGGGTTAACATTACATCGCCGGAATTTTTTGTTTTTATTTATTCAATATGTGAATTTATTATAACTAATTCAATTTTATATTCTTATCAATGCCAGTAACTTTTAAAATATGACATTTTATTTGTACTTATTATCAAGTAGAATAATATTTTGAGATATATGAAATAAATGAATAAAACATTAATTTACAGTATAATTATTATCTTTAAAAATTAACAGTAGGGTAAAACTTTAATCCTAAATCGATATATTTAAAAAAATTAAATACGTTACTATTTATAACACTTACAGTAAACGTAATTTCGTTTCAGTAATATTAATCAATTTGAGGTGATTGAATATTGAACAATTGAATTTTCAGTATTAATTTTATAAAACTATACATATAGAAACTCTTATATATCATTCGCATAAATGAATTAAATATATTCGCGATTTCCAAGTTTCAAATGATTTAATTCAAACGCTGAAGTTATTTCTTAAAAATGAGCTCGGTACAAAATTTACGCATCCCTTAGTTTTGGAATTACTTGAAAAAAAAACTTTAAATTTGAACTTTCGACTTTAAAATAATAAATAAATTTATTATCAGTAAATTTAATTACCAAATAAAAAACAATCTTGACTATAATAATTGTTTATTGCTTTTATTCCACAAGCTGTGTATGATGGAAAGCGTCCAAAGAAAGTTCATGTTTGTATGTCACCAGATGGCAGTAACAGCTATGTACGGTACGACTATAACTTGATTTCCGTTTCTCCCTTATATAAACATATTCTAAGGGCATCGACATTGCATTCTTAATATTTTTATCAGTTTCAATCTAGAATTTATGACCTATATGTGTACAACGCGCAATTTATGATAAACGAAGCAAGCTTATTTAATTTTAAAAAACTATGGAATATTATTACATATATAGTAATCGTATGATAGATATATGACATAGACAAGATTGATAAATAATATGATCCTTGCATCTTACTTGTTTATAAGAACACTATTATCGGGTGCACTATTAATATATTTATTTATTAGATTAAAGTCGAAAAAAAAAACATAGTCTTTATATCACCTAATGCATACACACATACACAAAGGTATAGTCGTAAATACCTCGGAAATTCAGTTACACATATTTTCTAGAAATAATACAAAATACAAAAAAAATCGACTGTTTATTTGTACACTATTTATACATCCATTTATACACAAATTATATACCATGCCTTTCAAAAACTTTACATAAAGTTTTAATAAAACAATTGTTTTCAAATAATTTGAATTCAATGAATACCGTTTTTCATATCAAATATTTCATCAAAATTCAAAAACTTTTAAAAGTAGTTGACATATGGTTTTCATAATTTAAAAAATGTTTCTAATAAAAAATGTAGTACTTATTTTTACTTGTAAAACATGCATTATAATACAAAAGTAATAATTGGTTTCTTGGTGTATAATTAACTTAAAACGTTAATACAAATTCATATAAATATCATTATATGATATAATGTTTATAATTAATAATAAATTATCCACTTACTTGTTTAAATACATATATATCATAGCAAAAATAAATGAATGAATACTAACAATATCGATACTCTTTAACTTTATCTATACTCTATAATAACCATGACACATTTCATTGTACACAAAAAATATTGCAATATTTTTGAATTTTACTTGGTAGAAATGAATTGTCACGAGGTTAAAAAGAACTACTCACATTAATTTCACTAGATCAATGAGTTTAACACTATTATTTTTTTCCAGGCAATGATAAAAACACAGTTTATTTTATCCACGTGCGACATGAATCTAAGGAGTCATGTGTGATGCGATATATGTGAATGTGATATTTTAGCTTTAGCAATCATCAAAGCAGTTAGTAGGGCAGGCTTGGCATTGCTGGCAGGCGGCACCTAGTGACCCAACAGCGCCAAGCACCGGCAAACCGAGTTCCAACTATCGAGCAACCTACAAACTAAAAACTATATACCGCGACATTGCAAATACTATTGCAAACCCATAGACGAAACAATAACCAGTAATAACCTTGTAATAACCAGCAAACCTTGTATAAACCAAAACTGTGAGTGCTCTAGTTCTAGCAGGTTCTAGTTATATAGTCTAAAACCTGCTGCAGCAGAGATGAGCTTATCTCTGGTTACAGAAACACCCTGTTTAGGCTATATCTGTAAGGAAGTGAATAGTGAAATAAGTTGGTATCTAGTTTGAAGCACACTAAGAATACAAACTTGCCTATATTATATAGGTCATTTTTTTATCATAGTAAAATACTGTTACCTGCTGTTACCAAGAACTACTCAATATATTTTTAGATAATTCGCTTATATAAATATTTTAATATACATATCACAATTTTTATTTATTTTATTTTATAAAATATATGATTTCTTATAACCTCGGTGAGTTCTAAACTAAGGCTGTCTACTTGTAAAGCATTGTAGAATAGAACTTAAAAAACCTAAGGAGATTCTATATGTTTTGTGATAAACGATAAAAAATTCATAAAAGTTGGCATACCGTTAGAAATAAAGATAAAAACCATTTAAATAAAATTTAAAATATTTATAATATTAAGCAAATATCCGAACCTTTTATTTTTATTAGCTGATGATGAAATAAAAGAAAATTCACTCGGCAGTTTTTTATGCGTATTTATGTTGTAATTAATTCGTTTTGGAATGTAAAACAGATCCAGATTATGGTCGCTGGAGGAACAGGACTACACAACCCCCGAAACCTATTAGACTATGCATAAAGCACAATCACCCATATTCGCATTACACGCGCGCGCGCACGCAAACAAATGAACAAACAAAATATTCAACAATCATTATTGAATAGACTTTGAAAATTAAAACTATAAAAAATTAATACTATCAAAAATATAAACTTGTTCGATTTTATAAAAAATTATTGTAACTACACAAAGAACAAGTAACTATAAAAAAAAAAGAAACGGTCTGTACACAATAAATTTTAAAATTTTCTGTATGAAAATATGTTTTTTATATACATTCATAAGTACATACATAAAAATAATATATAAATAAGTATTCTAAATAAAAGCTTATTTCAGAACACAATAAATAGTTCAATTTTTCATTTGTACATGTTGACAGAAGAACAATGTTCAAAGCTGTAAAGTTTAATTATCTTTTTTTTTTTGCTTAAGCGGAATTGTTTCATCAATTTTATGTATTTTTTTGAGTTTGTACAGCTAGAAATTTCAGTTTTTCATTGGAGTCCGTTTTCATTAGGTAAGTATGTATTTTATCAAATGGTCAAGCATACTTCATTCACGTACAAAGTTCGGCAGTGGGGCACTACCTCAAGTTCCACTTCATCCCCTAAATCTTTTTTACTTGACAATGATAATGATGTCAATATTCTAACAAAAAATTAGTCTATAGTTTAATATAAGTGTAATAACTATTCTATCCATAAAATATCATTGCAGATCAAAACACAAATTAATAATATTTTTAAGAACATTTATTCCATATATTCCTCAAAAATGTATAAATTGAGCATTTATTTTTGACTGCCTGAACTGTCATACCAATTAATAATATCGATATATTATTCGATGTAGTTCATCCTTAGTATATATATATATAATCACTGAATGAAAGCATGCACAAATGTCATTGTTACTTTTTGCCTGTCCGTTCATAATTAAAATCATATCATGCAAAACAAAGACGTTAAATAATACATGGTATATATACAATTATAAAAGCTAATTTTTTAGAAAATAATTAGAAATTATAAAAATTTTATAATATAAAAGAATAAATTTCTAATGAGAAGAAATCTTTCATATTAAATAAATTTTACACTGATTTATATACAAATTAATATTTAAATAAAAATATTATATAAATTAAACTAAAATTTAGTTTACTTTAATGAAATATTAATATTTATCCTCACCAAAAGTAAATGTTTTGTTTACTATTATTTTAATTTTTTAACTATACGTAAACCTATGTTTGCATAGTTCATTCTGTTAGTCAGTAACTAAAAATATATAAATGTGCAAAATATAATATTGAAAATGTGTCATTTCTTTTATCGATAACCAAGAGTCTATAAAACATGGTTTCCTTCCTGCAGAAAGGAAATAAATTGTTTGTTATAAATTTAACATTTTTGATAATTTTGCATTGAAAGTTTGTTTAGGAGAAATAGTTTAGTATGTTCGATCAGAATGAATTAATTGTAATTTGAATCACAAAGCCTTGTGTGTTGTTGTAATAAATATTTTTGATTATATACTATGCCACACATGCTGCATTGGTGAGATTCAATACTATGCGCATTTAGTACATGATCGGATAGACTAGAATATGTTGTTTCCAGTTTGTTACACATTTCACATTTGAAGAGTAACGAGGTATTGCATTCTTTACACCTCTTCATTTGCGGAAATGCTATTCCAGTTATTAAGCACGTCCAACAACGTGACTGAAGAATATAAGACGGTCCTGTAATAAATAAAATTTCATAAACATTATGTATAAAAATCAATAATTCAAACGAAGAATGACAATAATTTCCTTTTATAATTTGGAATATGTATTGTACATTTTTTAATAGATAAATTCATATTTTGATTATATATTTATGTACTCTATTCAAATCTTTCTTTTGAAGCATGTTGGACTTTATTTTGAAAGGCCTATATAATTGATTTACTTGCTATATAAAAAAAACTTAGAAAAACTTAGGAAAAACTAAATTATATACTTTATTATCATTATATTTTTCGGTTTCGCTCTATCCAAGCCTGCAAGCTGCTATTGAACGACTGAATCAGTTAAGCTGTCAATACATGGCGAGCAACTCATCACTACGATCTACTATGATGTCATTTAAATTACGCTCCCACATCTCATGATTAGCAAATGAAAAACGCTTTTTGGCTACATACAAAGTTGCTAACACAGGACGAGCTACTCGTCACTGCATCTACTGGGACGTAATTTAAGTATGCCCTCATAATAACCTCACATGATTTTTAACAAATTTACACTATACCTTCATACTTGAAATTGATTATCTCGGACTATATTGATCATATCTATGTCGACGTTTTTTAATTTTATACTTTGTTATATAAACTTTGAAAGTGAATTTAAGAAAACATGTTAATTGTTAAGAGCTTAAAAATATAATCAACTTCATTGTTTAAATAATTATAGCATGCCTGCCGCCAACTAAATGGATTGTGATAAGTAATATTTTATTCTGTATTCTTTCATCTACAAAATACACTTTTAAAAACGCTGGTGTCTATTAGATTAAAAGTTATGCATCGCGCAACCCATGCTATACTTCCTAATCCCTCGGCAAAATAAAAATTCATTTTGCAAATAATGGACTCAGACAATTTTGAAAATTCAAAAAAATTTTCATTATTATTTCTTGTAAATATAATTATTAATTATGTTTTTTTTATGTTTTTTAACGTCGCTCTATTTATACTCCCAAATACTGGTGCTAATCAGCGACAGAAGTTTACGATGTGTTTGTAAAGAAGGCACATATAAATTATTATAGCGGTGCTTGTGTCAATCGGCCGGGACCGGGAATTGAACTCGTATCACCAAGTTACTATTTTTCGCTCTATGAACGAGCCATCGTAGTCTAATGTTATTTAAGTACTTTAAAAATGACTAATATTTTATGAATTGGGTTTCACGTGCATACAAGTCTTTGCAATTTAAATATAATTATAGATTCGTAGATAATTATTGTAAAAATACCATTTTTCTGGTAGCAATACAATAAAATAAAGATTTTATAATATTCTTGAAATATCAGCACACGCGGATGATTAATAGCTTTCTACAATGTCATAACCATTTCTGATCATCAATCGTAATGTTGATTTTATTACTGCAGGGTTAAAACATATTTCGCGAAATACTGACTAATGTTAAAAATATGAGAAATGATTAGTCAAAATCAAAAAAAATCTTCAAGTGGTTATTTAATTCGAACTGATCGATGTTTCGTTTCTTTCGGTTTGGTTTTCTTCGAAAACTGCATAAGTTGACACTAATTTTTTAATAAAATTTAGTGAATCTTAATTTACCAGCTACGGACTCTTCCATAAAAAAAGTGTAACACTTGCCGTTAAAAAATTCAATATTCACCAAAAATATAGGTAAAAAGGTCAATACTTTAAATAATACAATAAATAAAATTTTTTTTATTACAATTATATTAATAATTATAAGTTTCATGTTTCAAAATTTCTTCCCAATAATAGTTACTATATAACAACAATTATATGAATATATTTGTAAAGAAGTACTAGTAAACTATGAAAACAGAAATTTTTCTATTCTTTGTGACAAATGTGGGCGCGTTATTACGCATTTTCTATATCACGTTCTATTTAAATTACTTACCTTCGCTTGCAATTTATTTAAATAAAACTTTGATAGTTTTGTTGAATAAATGTAAGCCTTTATAATAATATGTTTTTATATAGTATTCACTGATAACTTATAATATTGTACTCTTTCAAAATTTACAGTAAGCATTTTTAGATAATCTGAGAACTATTTTGGTTTTTTCAGAGAATATATAAGTGACATTCTAGACGAATTCGGAAGGAAATATTTTTTTTTAAAAACTCTTGCTATGACTGTTTCACGCTTCAGATTCTTTGATAATAAATGTTTAAAAAATTTTAATTTCGAAATTTTCGACACTTTTATGGTTGACCGAAAGCGGCTGAAAAATAGCACATCATAGCCTAAAATTAAACTCGATAGCTTGTACTTTCGGTTGAGGGAGCAAGAAATTAGTACATTTCTTACTGGGTACGAAAGGGCTTTATTTATGAAATGAGAGATTTGCGATCGAGAAGCCGAGGGTTGTAACAAGGTTTGTAAAAAAGCTGTTAGTTCTCGGTAAGGACTATATTTTTCCTCATGCAAATCGATATCAAATCGTGAAGGTGCGATTTGTAAGCTAGACTGGTGGAAAGTACATTTTTATTGCTACAGAAAATATTAATACGTCCAAGAAATAGTTAAAAATTAAATATAGTATAAGTATGTTTGATAATTAAAATAAATTATTAAACTCGTTAAGTAGTTCACATAATCGAAAGTTGCGAGTCCGTCAAGTGCATCACATTACGAGGGCACTTATTCTCACTGTCGCTATAATCACGGAATTAAATTTAATGGTAGTCACATTGTACTGATCAAAGTAAGCTACATTATTTGCTGGCATACGCACTGCTAAGAAGTATTCTTCTATAAGAGTCTTAGGTATTTATCTATCTTCGTTGATAGTACCTAATATGATAATTATAATCTTCAAATGTATCATCAGTTGCAAAAGTTGCAGGGGGTTTACAAAGTCCGTATAAATTTTTTTTAAAAAGCTCACTTTTAAGACAGATGAAACCTTCAATAAATTGCAGATAATATGCTTCTTCATTTGTATCACAATCTCGAATACGACTTCGATCGAAGTAACTACTTTCATCTATAAAAAGATTAGCTCACGATGAATTGAAAATAATGTTGTGTCAAGCTTCTTTTTATTATAAGTAATAATACTTTTCTAATGTAGCATAGTCGTTTAATTTTCTTCTAAACCTATAAAGATTTTTCTCTGACACTCAATCTGGAAGGTGACTTGACTTTTCAGATGTTTATTTTTTACAATGTTTCACAATAGTATATTAAATCCAATTGAAGACTTGGTGGGTGTCTTAGAATAGCATAATATTATGGCCTTCTATTTAAGATGTCGGAAACAAATTTCATAACGCTGAAGATATAGTTGTCAGTTTTTTAATGCCATAATTAAAATAGGAAATTCGGCCTCCTTTTCTGTATAGTTGAAAATATGGAAGAGAAGGATACTCTTTGTGATATTGCTGATATGGGAGGGATTGTAGTTGGAGGAGCATATCACTGACCCTTTTCCCGGATAGAAGAAAAAATCTGTAGTCTCATTATGGCATTGATGAGTGTCGAAACCAATTGTTGAGAATGATTTTCAGAGTATTACTTGATATGCTATTGCAATTGAAAGAATCTCTAGATTTGCACCTTAGGTAGTATTTTTAACTTATCAAAACTTATTTGAGTAAAAGTCTGGTCCTGGTTAATACCATCGTATCTTGACCTGAAGTTAGAAAGTGAGGGTAAGAGTTTAATAAAGGTTATAATTCCTTATCTACAGTGTCAGCTAATTCGTCGATCTTTGTGAAGAAGAATTAGCCATCAAAGGAACTCCTTTACACAGGTCTATATTAGTCCGCTATTCGTTTTTGAGATGGTTCTTTGCATTTTTCGTGAATTTATTTCAATAGGCGCTAGAAACTTTAGGTAATATCGCTATGTCAGAAAGCATTAAGTACGAAGATGCGGAAACCTGAGCTTTTACCTGAGAAATTTCTGCGATGCAGAGAAGGGGTTATTGTAGATGTGAAGAATTTGCTAGCTGGATCACTTTTTAGGTGTGTATGAATTTCTAGTAGGAAAGGGTAGAGAATTATAGATTGTGCCGGAATATAAGCAAACACATCGTTCAATAAGCCCCGAAACTAGCAACGAAAACTTTTTTTTTCAAAAATCATTTTTATTCATCAATATAATCTCCTTTTAGAGTGATACAATCGTTCCAACACCTTTCCAACTTTTCTAAACTATGCTTATAAAAGGATTTATCCTAAGGTGTAACGGCTTCCAATGGCCTAGCCGAACGTTCTGCATCGTATGTGTCCGTACGACCACGTTTAAAATCAGCATACCGCCGACAAATCATTGGTTTGGAGTCCGGATAATATTTTGCAAGTTATTGCTAGCCTTTTACGGTGTTTTTACCCATTAAAAAACAATGTTTTATCAACACGAAACTCGCTTTTTTCCATTTTTCAAACAAATTACAAAGTGAATTTACTCTAACCTCGATAACTCTGCTGTTTGTAGTTCGATCGACGAGAAATTTTTACACGTTTCATATAAAGGTTCGTACTCTAGGAAACGTGGTCAGTTTGGTACTATTAGCACCATCTTTTGATTAGTCTCGGGACTTATTGAATGACGTGTTACTTTGTATGTGCTAGATTGGCATGCAATAGGTGTCTGGAAGAATTAAGTAGGAAATTTTTAATAGGATGGAGGTGTGATCTGAATCAAAGGCATGAAATACTTGCAGTGCTGATTCAATCAAAAAAAATTTTTTATGTAAAGTTAAATGTATTTTAGCCAGCAAATTAATATTAGTTGCAACGAAAAATATAAAAATTAGTTTAATGTTGTGAAATACAATGTTTTAGACAATTAAATTACAAGCAAAAAAGCAGTATGTTGAACACGATTAAGCTAGCTTTAATATTTGTTAAGTACCTTTAAAATTATTCATTCTATGATCACATCGGATAAGATGAATATAAGGAATCTTGGAGCACACTGCATTGACCTTCAAGTTGCATATCTGCTCATGATTTCTTAGTTTACACAGCGACATAAAGTTTCTCCTGCCACAGTTGCAACATTGATCCTTTGATGATATGTTAAGATTAACCAATACATGTATACGAAGACCTGCGTAGGTGCGATAAGTTTTGTTGCACATGGCGCATACGTATACAAGATTACCTTTGCAGTATAAACACGTACTTTTGTGTTGTAACGCTATGGTTTCTGTGCTGCATAACAGACAGTGTGCCTTAAAATGTTTCCCTGAAAATATGGAAAAAAAAACTTAATAGAATGTGCGCACTCAAAATAATATGCAGTTATATATAAAAGTTTCAAGTAGAATTATTTTTGCGTAGAAAAAAACTACACTAAAAACTAGACGATATAAACTAACACTGGTGTTGTCAACTGCATGCGTCCAATTAACGCTTGACAAGTGTTATCGAGATAATTACGCATAGAGAACAACCATTTGCTGATGATATGTCGATTGTAAACGGAATCAAACAATGGTCGAAGACGCGGAGCTCACAGCTCATGCAATGAAGATAGTTTCGCCCAAAAAATTTGAAATAATCCTGAAAATTATCTTTTCCGATCCAAAAATAACATTGTAAGTGATAGCTCACATCCTAACATATTAAAGGGCATTAATTTAAACTTTTTTTTAATTGGATACCGCGTTTGTTACATTGGAACAAAAACGAGTATTCTTCGTTTTGTTTTAAACTGTTTACGCCTGATTAAAAGGATTTTTTGCATCGGTAGGTAATAATGAAGGAAACTTAGATCTATAACTATATATCAGGGTCAAATATAATATTAGCCGCGAATAGAGAAGAGAAAACATTCGCGGATCTAATTAGGGATTTTTGGTCATCAACTTTCGAAAGGTCAGACGAGCAAAAGAGATTACTGTGCATTACGTTTTTCGATTGTTTGGATGGCGCAACAAACACCTTTATTTTGCTGTTTTAGAAATCTCGAAAAACGACAATGAAATTTAACGATTTACGATTCAAATTATTTCCAAAATCTCCATATCCACTAGATTTTATTCCGTCTAACTTCTATCCGTTCGTAAATCTCAAAAAGATGCTTTAGAGAAATTTGATATGAACGGAACTAGTAACAACAGGAGACGCAAATTTATAACAACTATGATAACAATAAAGGAAGTATCGTTAATCTAGTAATGAGTTTTCACAAGTTATGGTCAAAAATGAAATAAAATAATACTGAAATCAATAAAAATTAAAGATAAACGTAGAACGTGTTAGACATTATGAAACACTCTTCAAATCGCCAAAACAGTAAAGAATATCATCAAATTACATTTTGAAGTAAAATACAACTTTACTCCATTAACCCTCCGTACTATTTGTCAATTCGCGTCGACCATTATGTTATTGTAGCAATTGCACCCTATTTTTACACGCGGTGAAGATTTAGTTTTCCAATATGTAAAACTATCCCATTTCAGCCAAGTTCAACATGAATATCAGAAGTTTTAGGATTAAAATATATAGTTTAATATTTACATATGTTTTTTTCATCTTCAGTTATAAAATTTAGAAAAACTTCAGCCAATGTTCGATTTTTTAAATGATTTTCATCATTGTAATTATTTCTTATTTTGTTAGTGTGCACTCCACATTGAGATTCATCTTTTGAAACTCCTTTATATGTTTTATGTTGTTTCATCATTTTTTTACAATTTACACGGTTTCCACCTATATTGCAAAAAGATATATATAAATTATTAATTAACAGAAGTAATATGATTATTAATATTTGAAAAATTAATTATATTTCTGTCGACTATTATAAACTAAATTAATAAATATGTTTATCAGTCTGAAATGTCTGTTTTAAATTTATATAATTATAATTACAGTCACTGTCTCTTTTTATGATCACCTCCATAAAATCTGAAGTAGAAATACTATTACTAAAAAATAATAAAAATTAAAATAATAAATATACTATTGTTAGGAAATAATAATCGGATTGTGCCTACCACCAAATTTACAGTCTCTGTACCTGTGTCGTCCAAGACTTCGAACCACTTCCGTTCTTCATCAGGACTCCTGGATAAAAAGTCTGTGGTCTTTAACAGTCAAGCAATCAACTGTTCCTTAGAAAGAGTCAAAGTGATTTGAAATCTTGGACGGCACAAATACAGAGATTTGGTAAATTTGGTAACAGGGTCAGTCAGATTATCTTTTGCTAAAAACAGTATATTTATTATTTTTATTTTTATGATTTTGTCATGGGAGCATTTATATTCTAGACTCTGCGGAGGTGATCATCATAAACAATTGATCATCATAGACAATTTGCCTGTCCTTATTCTTATAGTATTTTATAAAAATTGTAAGACCAATAAAAATATTTTTTTGTTTGATAACTAATATTACCAATTAAACTATAATAATTTTTAACAATATTATACAATTTTTAATTTACTTGATTTAATAAATTACCATTGCAATAATTTTAAAATAATTTAAACATATGTTGCAAATAACATTACCTTCATTTTTCACTTTGTGGTTATTTTTACTATCTGCAAACTTTGAATTAACTCCATTTGTTTTTGCTACTATTTCAGACATTTCAGTCAATTTATAGTCTGAACAAGTTTAAAAATAAAAAATTTAGTTATGATTTTGAATTAAAAAACAAATTACTTAATGGATTAAAGTTTGCTTAACATAGCACATACCTTTATTAACCATTGAATTACTTTGATAAGCTATAAAAAAAAATTAAAGAATTTCTGAACAAATATTCTTGGAATTCATAAGTTGTATTAAATGACAGACTTTGAAAAATCTGTCATATTAAATAACCATCTTTTATACCAATAACCATTTATTAATAAAAATATATTAAACAAACTATATTAAATTATATCATGTAGATATGAATGACTTAATCTATTTGAAATTATTTTATATGCTATGGATATGCTAATGTAAATATTTAGCTATAGATATTTATATACAAAATTATTAAAATTTATTTTGATAAATACATTTCACAATCTAAAAACTAACCGTTCATATTTTTTTAGAAATTGTTACTGAACATTATTAACGTTTTCTTCTGAAGATGGTGATTGAATGTTCAATGATTTTTTATATATGTCAATGGTATTAATTAGATTCTGATCATTAATGCATACAGATTTAATAATTTTGATATTTATGATTTTACCTTGCAACTTTTTTTCTACAATTTAATTTATGAAAATAATGATTATTAAAATATTTGTTCCATTAGCAAAGTGATTTGAAGTTTTAAAATTGTTGAAATAAAATTAAGTATTATATTAAAAAGTAAATGGGTTAGAACATGAAGTAAAAATAATAATATTGCAACTAACCATTAATATTTTTATCCCTAGCTTTACAAGATGATACACTATTTACATTTTTTACAAAAGCTGCTGATTGAATGTCCAAAGATTCCTCAACTATAGTAGTTTTGTTAATTGTATTCTGAGGATTCGTATCTACAAATTTAGTATTTCTTTTTCTAATTTTACCTTGTAACTCTGTCTTCTTGCCCACAATTTTACATTCTAAAAATACAATTAATAAAATATATTTTGAATTAGCTTAATGATTTCACCTTTTTTATTATTATAATAAAACTAAAATTTAACTTTATGCATGTAGTTTGTACTGAAAATTAAAGGATAAAATATAAAAAAATTTATAATATTAACACTAACCATTATTTTTTTTATTCCAAGCTTCACTATATACACTATTCACATTTTTCATTAAAGCTGGTGTTGGAATATTGAATGAATCATTCAAAATCTCAACATTGGTATTAATTACACTTTGAAAATTATTTATATTAGTCACTATAGGTTTTGTATTTCTTCTTACAATTTTACCTTGTAATTTTCTTTTCTTTTTTATCATTCTAGTTTCTAAAATTATAATTAGTTAATATATTTTAATTTAATTTAATGATTTCCTGTTTTTTACATTAACCAACAACATAACCATTTAAAATAACAAATTAATATAAGTAACATAATATTTATATATGAAATAAAATTAATCATATAATAATTAAACTTTGGTATTTTTTTCTAAAGCTTTATAATATCATATACTATATACATTTTTAGATGTATATGGTGATTTAATGTTCCAGAATTCTTGACTTATGATATGATCATTAGTCTTAGTATTAGATTGTGAACATTAAAGTCCATATGCTTAGATTTCTTCTTAAAATGTTACCTTGTAATTTCATCTTCTTTCTTATAATTTTGGCTTGTAATTTTTTTATCTTCTTTTTTACATCTTTTACTTTTTCTTTTATTTCATCTTTATCCCTTTGATTCTTAATTTCATTTTTTTCAGTCTGCTTTGTTTCTACTTTTGGTCTTATTTTACATTCATAAAATTCGTCATATTCATCATATTCATTGTATATTGTATCATTTTTTATATTATTTATATTTGAATCCGATGTTATATTTAAATAATACCAGTCATCTTTAAAAATGTAAATATATTATTCGAGTTTTATTCTCAACTAAAAAAATTAATATCAGTGACTTATCCAATGATTACCTGAACCAAAGAGAGATAAATCATCTGTATTTTCAGTATTTTTATTTGTTTCAACTTCCTTAATATTAGATTCTTCAATATTTGATTTATTACATATCATTAAATTTTCATGATGTTCATTACTAGAAATTTTTTTTCTTTGTACAATTTCATTTAAGCCTTCACTTTTTCCTATAAATAAAATAAAGAAAACATAAAACAATAAATCACTATGGTATAACATAAAAGTGTGTTAGTTTTTTTTTAATATTATAGACCAACCTGAAGGTTTGATTATATTCAAAATCTGAACATCCTCTAAACAAGAATCCTCTAAATCCTCAATTACTATTGTCTCTGCAAATTATTCATAATGATAAGAAATAGATATATAAATATATATATATATATATATATATATATATATATATATATGTGTGTGTATTTATTATTTTATTTAAATTTAGACTAATCCTCCTCTTAATAATAACAACAACAACAACAATAATAACAACAATAAAATTAATAAGTACAACGAAAATTTTTTCAATACATACTATCTATATTTTATATTAATTATCATATAAAATATAAAAATTGAATTGAAAGATATATCATAAATTAATATATATATACCTAATTCTAATTTCTCATTAATCTGCTTTTTATTTTGTTCTATCCTAGTATTTATATTGTCATTACTATCTATAGGTAAACTTTTGACTGAATTTATTAAATTTCCTTCTAAACCTGAAAATGTAATATACTATTATTGTTAGAATTGCAGCTCCAATTTAGACTAATTCAGGAACAGACAAATGTGTTTATAAACTGACTAAACTAATTAAAAAAGTGTAAAAATAAGATTTCATCAATAGATCCAGGTAATTACAGCTCTTAATCCTTGAGTTTTACAAAAGATCATACAATAAAAAAATGCAATGTTTATGCTATACATAAAATGTATATAAAACTTTATAAATATTGAGTTAAAAACAAATATAATTTAGAAGAATGTGAAGACTGCATTCATATATGCCACGCATTTCTAAAATAAATACGCGCTGCGATAAAGCTATATAGGTAAAGAACGTCAAATTTTAAGCAACAATTTAATTTCACCTATACATGTTCTATAAAAATAGAAAAGTTTGATTTGCGTATAAATATAGTAAGTATATGTCAGACAACCGATAGGCTTTCTGCGCGGTTCCTTCGTGGCCGATATGCTTAATATTGCCGTACGTCAATTTGGTCGAACTTTAGTTAAAAATAATACAAAAAGTTCCTATTTTAGAGCAGGTGCAATTGTTTTTTTGCAAATTTTTATTTTCTAGCGTATTTTATTTTTATTTTTATTTTATAGCGTATAGTTGGACCATAGATTCGAAAATTATTTGTAGAACAGATCCTACGTTCGCAAAATCTACCCGGGAAGCTTATAAGTATTGTAGGATAGAAAAATAAACTTAAAAAAAAGTTTAATGCATCAAACTTGAATAAGGCATAATTTTTAAATTATTGTAAATTGAAATGCGGCAGTATAAGGCTGTCAGGGTTGTAATAAATATTATAGATATATAAAAAGGAAATTATAAGACTTAAACATATAAGCTTAGTTATATAATAAATATATGCAAGAATTTATTTTTTATTTTAAGCATACAAAACAATAATCAAACTTTTATTTACCATTTATGTTTAATACTTTTACTACATTTTTCTCATTTTCAGTAACTATAAATAATACATTATAGTTATTAAATTTATAATATCAATTAAATAATAATTAACTAAATGAACTAACCAGAAAAATCAGAAGCATTTATCAGAACAAGTTCCTTTGTAATAAAAGGTGATACTTGTTTTCTAATGTCTTCATTTTCTATAAAATTTTCAAAGAAAATTTAATATATTTATATAATAAAATTATCTAGTTTTTATAATAATTTTATAAATAACAACATTACTTATTATTTAATTGAACTTACCTAACAATGTTTTTATGGAACCATGAAGCCCACATACATCTGAAAAGAAATTTACTTTTAATTTTGAACTTATTTGTTTTTCTATTATAATTATTTTATTTTAATTAATTTCAAAATTACTGATATTTGCATTGTCTACTGATTTTGTGTGTTCTACTCCGTTATTTTTATGGTGAAAAATATTTGTATTCTCTTCAATTATTTCAATATCTGAAATAAAAAATAAATACAATATTATATGTAATTATTAATTTATTTGCTTTTTATTATTTAGAAGAAATCAAAGCATTTATCTCAATATTTTATAAATCTAGATTGTCTGGATCTCTCCTGAAACTTTTTTTTCTACCTGTTTTTGATTTCATATAAGAAACTATATATTTTCATTGTATTATAATAAATTATGTATTTATACATAGACTTGTAGTTATTAAATATTAATGACATTACCTTCTAATATGTTTAAGGAGGTAGTTCTTTCATTCATTTCTTGTAATTTTTTAGTTGATTATGAGCACATACCTATAAATTAAAATTGTTATTTTCAAAATATTTATTCAACAGTTGAAAATAATGTAAATAAACCATTATCAACATTAATTAATTTGATATTTCTAAAAATTAAAAGAATCATATTAGAATAACCTTGATTTTATGAGTAATTGTATGTTACATTATTATGAAATTCAACATCATTAAGTAAAAAAAAAATTAATTTAACCGAACTTATTGATCTTTTATTGTTGACTTTAATTTAAAATAAAGTCTTTTATTTTTGTTTTAAAATGGAACTACATTCTTTATATTAAAATTTAGTTCATTAATTACCGAATGCATTTAAAAATGCTGTTTAATATTTATAACATACATTTAGTTAAAATTATAATGAACTATAATATTTTTTATCAATAATTACCAATATATCTTCATTAAACAATTATAACTTTTAAGCTACTCGTATTAAAAGTTGTTTGGGAAAAAAACCTTTTTTTTTATATAAATAAGGCATTTAGTAAATTTATTGTTAAATAAACTGATATCCACAGTATACACAATTTATATTATGTTTGAAAAGTTTCTCATTAAATGTTTTTAAACAAATTTTGATATAAACAACTACATAGTTAAAATTTTTTAATGAATATGTATTTGTAATTATTGATCATTATTATTTAATATATATATATTATATTTATTACATTATATTATTATTATATTTATTACATATAGTAAATATAGGAGTTTTAAAAACTTAGAACTAAAATATATCTTTTAAATTAAAAAAATAACACGCTTTTAAACTACATATAACATTTACTATTTTTACTATTTAAAAAGTAGAAAATGTTCATCCATCGAACAGTGATATAAAAATATATTAAATTCTTAAATTAGAACTATTATTAATTATATTAACTCTTTGCTCAAATATTTTGAAAGTATTTGAAATACTGAAAGTAAATTCTTTGTTGTTAAAAAAGATTTTGATTAAAATTCTTGTATATAACTTGATTTAATTATTGAAGTTTCTTGACTATAGAATTTCATTTGCTATTTACATATCTAAATAGAATTGAAACATTTTTCATTCCATCCTTATTTTTACAACTTATTTGTTAATAACTATCTAATAAATTCTTATTAACTCTAAGATTTTTAGAATATGATTATCCATAACAATTGCTGTTTTTAATTAATGGTTCAAAAAATTAAAAAATAGCAATATAGTAATTAAAATAATAGTAAAAGATTTTATGTTGATTACTAAATCATTGATTTTAATGATATTTCTTACAAAATATAAGTAGTATAATTACACTTAATAGCACTGTTTTCTTTGCAAATTATATATATATATATATATATATATATATATATATATATATATATATATATGTGCCAGAATTTACGATTTTTAAATTAATTAAATCAAATTAATTATTTATTTTTTACAATAATCACACAATTAATAATTAAATTTATCTCAAGTAATAGGCTCACTAAAAATAATAACTTAATCTTAAATTCGAATGCTGAACATCTAAAATAGACAAGACTAAAGTATTATGTAAAATGATGTTTCAACAGCAGTTAATATTTTATAGATATTATTTTTCGATTAAACATTATTAAATATAAATCATTTGTTTTAAATAAGTGTACCTACGCAGAAACATATGTTATAATGAAAAATTTATTGTGTTCCGACAATGGTAAGGATAAACAGTTCCTCTAACATTTACATAACCTTCCATTCGAGATTCAATTAGAATTCAAGATGCCGAGGGACTGAAGAGTTGCTGGAGAGCGAGACCAGAGCAGCAGAGTTTAGTTGTAGTTTGATCGTTTCATTGAATATGTGTGTGCACAACGTACGAGTTACGACTTAAGTATAATTTACAAACATGATTTTAATGCGGATATTTTATTTGTGTGATTATTCGTGTATTTTAAAATAGAGGATTAGAATAAACAAGTAAAGTATAAGAGTATATTGTTGCAATATGGATGGGTGATTGTTGCACACGTGCTTAATACAAGTGGAAGTAGGATATGCCAAAAAGGTGTTATTAATAATTGATATTTATATCTAAAAATAGTTTAGTTCGTGCAGATTTTCTATATGTATAAGATCTTTATTAAATATTTAATTTATTGTTACATGAAGAATAGTTTTAACCGCGATTTACGTTTTAATGTACAAGAAAAATGTCGAAGAAAAGTATTGTCGATAATTCTAATATTGATATTGTTTGTGAAATTGAAATGTGTTAATCTATTTATCTATTGTGCCAGTATTGTTCTGATGATAAAATTTTAATTTACAATATTTTGGAAGTTGAATCAATGAAAAGGAAAACAATATCTTACAAATATGTAGAATCTGTATTTGCTTGATTTAAAGAGGTTAGTTGTTAGAATTCAAAAGTACGGTTTCTCGCTATTTAATTTAGCTTTCATTTTTTAATGAAATTTATAAATAAATTGACGATTAACTGAATTTTTGAAAAATGAAATAATTATTTTTAGTCAGGTCTGAAATAATTTTAAATACGTTTCTTAGACTTTACTTCTTGGCAGAATATTAAGATTTATATACTTTGCAGTGAAATAAAGAAATGTTGTAAATATAAAAAATAGTATATTTTTTATCGGGTGCGGAAAGGCTTTATTTACGAAACGAGAGATTTACGAAGCCGAGAATTGTAACGAAGTTCGTATAGAAATCTTTTTGTACTAAGCAAGGACTATATGCTTACTCATGAGAACCCGAATCAAGCGGCTAAGCTACGGTTTGTAGGTTAGAATAAGGAAATTCTATTATACACAGAAGTATAATAACAATGTTATATGTAACTATCTTTAAAAAAACACATTATACATATATACATACATATACATATTTAAAAGAGTAATAACTGTTATAAGAAGTTGTGGAAGTCAATTTTTACCAATTGAGTAAAAAGTGTTCAATTTTAAAGATTCTTGAATGTAAACTTTTAAGGGGATGTCAGAGCAAAAACTGACTACCATATCGCCGCATAACGTGACAAAATGGCAGATGATCTGATCATATCAAGTCTTTCGAACAAATTTTTACGAGGTATAATTTCGTTTCCAAATCTGTTAAATAAATTAGGATTGTTTATCGTTATTGGAATTTTGCTAATTACCGTTTCAGGCCATTGATATTTACAAATTGTTATTAAAAAAATGTTTTTAATCACAAATTTTACTCTAAAATCTGTTAAAGGTGCCTTCGATTGCCGCGGTAGTCTAAGTTTATACAAAAAAAATTCAATTAAAACGAATATGTAATTTTTAACTTAAACAAAAAAGAATTTAAATGTACATTCTCCTATAAACATTATGTGTTTCTTCAATAGCTTTTGATGTTTGTTGTAAATAGATATTGATTTGATTCTTTCTCAAAAGGCTAGAACAGTATATATAAATATTGGCATTTGAAATATAATACACGCTACTAGCGGCGGAAAGCAGAACTACTAATAATATAGTCTAATATAATTAATTTGACGTCATGATATAATAAGTACACGAAAGTATTGCTTACATTAGTAAAATTTTGAAATTCTTGAAAATTTTGTTAAAAAAAATTATCCAAATCAATAAAAATAAAGGAAAAAAAGTCTTATATTCGAGTGAAGAGTGGAAAAGGTATACGATGGAATTTTCTTTACATCATCCAAAGACATATATAGCTAAGAGAGACTGCTGTAAAGAACTGTATATTTAACAAAAACGTTAATATTAATTAAAGTTTTCATTGTATTTCCAAGATTTTATTTATTTTATGATGTTTAAATAGAGAACAATCATAAAGAGTAGACAAAAATGATAAAAATTAAATACACTAAGAAAATATCAGGTATGTGAATAAGTCTTTCCCGTTTTTTTTCAAATTTTGAGCCTTTATTGTGAAAAAATGGTTACAAATGAATTATTGAAAGTATTGGCCATCGCTAGCTACAACTTTTTCCCATCTTTCTGGCAACATACGAATCCCGTTGCGAAAAAATTCGACCGGTTTGGCCTCTATCCAGTCATCCACCCATTTTTTGGCTTCCTCGTAGGAATGGAAGTGCTGGTCAGCCAGGCCATGCGTCATCGATCTGAAGAGATGGTAATCAGACGGAACAACGTCTGGACTATACGGCGGGTGGGGTAGGACTTCCCATTTGAGCGTTTCTAAGTATGTTTTCACGGGCGGTGCAACATGTGGGCGAGCATTGTCATGTTGCAAAATAACTTTGTCGTGCCTGTCGGAGTATTGTGGCCGTTTTTCTCGCAGTGCGCGGCTCAAACGCATCAATTGTCGTCGATAGACCTCGCCTGTGATCTTTTCATTCGGTTTCAGAAGCTCATAGTAAACCACACCTAGCTGGTCCCACCATATACAGAGCATGAGCTTGGCGCCATGAATATTTGGCTTGGCCGTCGATGATGATGCATGGCCGGGTAGTCCCCATGATTTTCTTCGCTTCGGATTATCGTAACGTATCCACTTTTCATCGCCAGTCACGATACGATGCAGAAAACCCTTTCTTTTATGTCGCTGAAGCAGCTGTTCGCAAGTGAAAAAACGCCGTTCGACGTCTCTCAGCTTCAGTTCGTACGGCACCCAATTTCCTTGCTTTTGGATCATTCCCATGGCTTTCAAACGCTTGGAAATGGTTGTTCGGTCAACTCCCAATGCTTCAGCAAGTTCTTCTTGCGTTTGACAAGAATCTTCATCAAGCAAAGTCGCCAATTCTCGATCTTCAAAGATTTGCGGCCGCCCGGAACGCTCCTTGTCTTCCACGTCGAAATCACCGCTTTTGAAGCGTCGAAACCATCCGCGAACACTTGAATCATCGACACAACCTTCTCCATAAGCCTCCTGAAGCAATCGATGCGTCTCGGCAGCAGATTTCTTCAAATTGAACCAATAAAGTGAAACTTCCCGCAAATGACGTCGACTCGGCTCAAATCTCGACATTTTCACGATATCAAAAATTTATGATGCGAAAAAATTTTAACTAATGTGTTAGTATGGAATTGTTGACATATGAATAAGCTTTGATTATGACATATGTAACCTATTGAATACTCGCACAGTATTGGTGGCGCCATCTCTTACAAAAAACGGGAAAGACTTATTCACACTCCTAATAGTTATTTACGGCTGGTATGATAATTATTTTTCTAAACCAAATATACGTATCGCAATTATTAAAATAAATACATCTATTTGAAAAATTATTTAATTTCTCTTTTTATAGCACTATTTGCTTATAGTAAAGAAAACAATGATACCATATTTATTCTTTTTTTTTGTAACTTATGAAATTAGAAAGTATAGTATAACATTTTAAGAAGTACTTTTATTTTAAGAAGTAGCTGAAGTATAAACACCTAATTTTTAATTAAAAAATCGACTCATTTATACTCTATACTATCAGTATTGGGAACTAAAATCGTTGATACCACCTCTTATGGTCAGATTTTTCACTGAATAGAACATGAAACATTGCCTTTAAAGCACAGCAATTTTCATATTATTTATTGATTTTTGATTATAAAATAATTGCTATGGATGTTGCAATGCAGATAATTGCTATGCAGAGTTGGCAGAACTAAAAAAAGTTCTCATAATGATTATCCTGCAGTTAGTGGTTCTGAAAGTAAATCAGGTGACAAATAATCAGTAAGTTTTCTCTCCTTCTCGCGACTAAATGAGTGGAGCAACAAACATGTGCGAGACAGAACGTATCATAAAGGAACTGCGGTCGGCGCATCTTAATAAAGCAACTGCGATGCAGTCGATAATACAGCAGCTTGGCCGTAATTCTCAGCATATGAGCATTTCTTAATTATCCGATTCCACTCTGAAAATAGACTTTCATTTAATTTTACTACATAATTTATCGAAAGTTAAAAAAATGAAACCGCTTTATATGAACGTTATGTAGCTCATGGCATTACTTCCGCCATGTTTGGCTTTCCAACTCATAGACGCGCCCTCATTTTAGTTCCCAATACTCGTGGCGTCCTTCGTTTTCATGCAGTGGCGCCTTGGATTTGCAGTAATCGTGTTGGACATTTTTTTTGCCAATACAAGAGTACGTTAAACGGTTGATTGTGCATGCGGCGCTTCCTGTAGAACTTTCGGACAATATCCGGTAAATTAGTTTACTTAATTGTTATTTCGGAAGTTACTTTTGACCTGTTTTTTTCAGTCTTCCATGAGAACTCATGTAGCAGTTATGTTCAAGTCGTACTTTTAACATCGACTTTTTCAAAATTTTACATATTTAGTGAATAATAAAATAACTAAATTTTGAAAAAAATTAGAAGACGACTATTTTACTCGATAGTAGCTTAATATTCTAGGTTTCTTAATATTTTAGGTTAAGTCATAAGACTTAACCCCTCTTATATCTCAGACCAGCATGTTCCTTAAAATAGGCCCTATATTATTTATAACATAAAACGAATTCAACAGTTTTCATATTTTCATTTTGAATTTTCTAAAATATTGTTAATAAAGAAGAATCATTACATTCATCCTTATAATATTTTATTGAGCAATAATATTATTAAATTGTTAAAAAGTATTTAAAAAATCCGTAAATATTTACGTGCGTATATTAGGAAAGGCGAAGAGGCTTCAAGGAAGCTTTCCATCGAAGTTAATGGTTTAGATTTTTTTGCGAGACGTCACTGATGTGGCCAGGTACAGATTCTAATAGACAGTGTAAAGCAGGCATGACTTAGATATATTAAAGAAATATTAGGTTCAGATTTGAACTGATCACCGCAGTTTATATGTGGACCTAACTACAGTAGCTACAGACGATAGTCAAATATCGAAAAATAGTTTTAAAAATGACAATTAGTTTCTCTGGATTTTCTCTATACTTCCTAATGTCTATAAGGGCGCTGCTATACGTCAATAAATATTATTACAAAGCTTCAATCTTTTTAACAATAAAATAGTAACATTTATTATAAATAACGTTATCTTTTTAATTAAATGCATTATGGGATTACACTAAAGCGGGATCTTTATTGCGGAATATGTTTCTTATTAATTTTTTCTAAACTTAGTACCTTTTCTATCGATCCCTTTTTGATGTAAGTGATACTGCTTCGAAATAAATGAAGTATTGTTATAATATATTATAATCCAAAATGTTTTCACGTATCTATAAATTATAGATTAATAAAGCGTATTAGTCTTCTCTTTCTGTCTACATTTTCTTCTCCTTTATCCTTTTTCATACTAACTAGAATTGGGACAGCATATTTTTTAAGAATTCTGAACTGCATACAAATATCTGATAAATAGCTTTTATATATTTAATTTAATTTTACTTGTGGATTCCCATTAAGAAATTAACTTAATATATTACCTTACTGGCCTGTGCAATAATAAACATTTGTATCAAAATGTAGTGAACAATCAAATATTATTATTTACGTTTATTCATTATTTCTATCTTATTAAATAGGTTTATTCGTCGAATTTTGAACTAGTGCAGCAGTATGATTCGAAATACGATGGAAACTATGATACATTTTTAAATGTGTAATTGCTTGTATAAATTTTTCGATATTTTGGAAAAAAACCTATATTAATTCGTCCAGAATATTATCTGTTGGATGTTGTATTTTTTAATTATAGTTAATTAAGTAATATTCTCTTTATTTTGCGATGAAATGAAATCACTCATGTAAACGATACTTATTACTTGGTTTATGTTTATTCACCTCGGCTATATTTATTAGTTCTGCTCGCCTTCGATAGAAGCGCATTGAATATTTAAGTTTTCGATAGACATATTCATTAGGTATAATTAGATAACTTGAATTATTGTAACGATCACTTGTACATTTGTAAAAAAGAAGTTGTTTGAGTAACCTATTCTTACTCTGTTTAGGTCAATATGCTGTTTCGGTATTTTATATTTAAATGGACTCAAAAAAAAAGTAAACTATGTGCATAATTAGTACATCGATAGTGCATGACAGGCTTAAGTTAAAAATTATAACAAAATATAACTGTTTTTGTGTAATTGGATAGTTTAATTAACTAATCATACTTTGTACAATTGTAAATATTAATAATTAAAATTATTTTCAGAATACCAAAACTGAATGCGGTTCTCTTTATTGAATCCATGTATACATTTTTATTCGCTGAACAACATTTCTGTGTCTTTAACCAATCTTAGAAACTCTATTAGCCTAAACTTAAATCGACTTCATTCACTCTGCATGCACGCCAGTTTCTGTCTCTTGAACTGGAAAAACTTATGACTAAACCCAGTGGAATAAATGTCGATTAGGAAAACCCTCTCTAGAGTGATCGGTGCATTAAAACTGTTAAAACATATTTAGCCATTAGCCCATAACATATTTTGTAGGATCAAGTACTGAATTTCTCAGTCTCAGATCGTCCCTGTATTGTAGAATGTAACCAACACCTAAGTAATCAACAAAGCCAAAATTTCTGAGTGGTCACCCATCAAAGTAGTGACCACGGCGAATGCTACTTAACTTTGCTGAGCGGTAAAGATGTGATTTCGCAACTCCAAGGCAAAGGTTTTTAATTATTTTTTAATATATGAAATATATCCGAATTCAAAAGTCCTTTGTAAACAAAAAGTAAATTACTTGTTACAAATAAAGATACAACAGTATTTTCATCTAGAAGATTTTTAAATAATCACTTGTCAAATATGGAATTAAATATGAAGCAGCAGCGACGGAATTCTCTTACGGAAATTTATGATTGATAGTTTATGATTATAAAGATATTACATATTCATTGTATCAGGTATACAATATCATAGAATTGTTTTATTGGATTAGCACCTCAATACATAATAAAGAATAATATATAAACAGATATTATCAAATGTATAGAAGATATTAAATATTTACAATAGCCGAATATATAAAAATAGTTTTTTTAAGCTCAAGCTGTAGTTTTTGTTGGAAATAGTAAAATCGCGGCTATACTTTAAATATTATAAATACTCTATTCCATATGCCGCATTATTCATCCCATACAGGATTCACGCATTGTTCCATTCATAAAACTTTCAATGAATCTTAAAAAATTACCAGACATTTCCTCTATTTTTTCAACAGAATATTTGATTCTTTTATATGCGATTAACTGAATTATAATCTCTAATCCATTGTTTGATAATGACTTTCAAAGGAAAAACTTCAGAATTTTGAAAAATTTACAAAGTCTTCTCAAAGCTCAACAAATTTAGGGTAATTAACTTATCTCGCTTTTAATCTCAAAGATTAAATAATCTCTTTCCTCTGTTTTAAAGTACAATATTAAAATAAAAATATATTCGATAAATAAGTAGGTATATAAATTTCAGCTATCGAAAATTATACAAATAATATTGCCTGTACAAGTAAGTTTCCAGCGTTTTTTTCTAAAATATGAGGGTTTATTATGAAAACATGGTTACATATCTTTTTTTTAAAGAATCGTCCATCGGAAGCTATAACTTTTTCTCTAATTTCTGGTAATTTTTCAATGCCGGACAAAAAAAATTTCCGTTTTTCGAGCCCAAGAACGTGTCGAGCCAATTTTTGATTCCTTCTACTGAACAGAAGCGCAATCCCCTAAGAGCATTCTGCATTGATCGAAACAAATAGTAGTCTGATGGTGCAAAGTCTGGACTGTAAGGCGGGTGAGGTAGAATTTCTCATCCACTATTGTTCAAATACTTTTTGACCGAAGCAGCAACATGTAACCGAACGTTATCGTGATGAAAAATGTTAGACTTATGCCCAGTCTCATATTCTGTCCGCTTCTTCCTATAATGCTCGCTTCAAAGGAATAAGTTAGGTTCGATACAATGGCCCTTTGCTGGTGTGACCACTCGGGAGTAATTTGTAGTATACGAAACCCTTTTGATTCCACCATGTGTGGAGCATGACCTTATTTATCTTAACATTTCTTATTACGTAATTATTAAAATTTCGTTTTGGAGTCGATTGGGCGGGTTGACCGGGCTTTTTATACGATTTTCTGCATTTAGGGCTATCATAATAACTCCATTTTTCATCGCCAGCGACAATATGATGAAAAAATAATTTATTTTTATACCGCTGCAGCAAAATGTCGGAGATGCAAAATGGCCGTTCGACGTCTCTTGGCTTGAATTCGTACGGCACCCAGTTTTCAATCTTCTGAATGAATCTCAGTGGTTTTAGACGCCGGGAAACTGCTTGTTGTGTGACCTTCAATAATGCAGCAAGGCTTTAACTCTCCACGCGTTGACTGACTGAAACTCGCGCGATATTTTAATGTTATATAATCTGTATGATCGTATAAAACAACAAACAAGACTGTTAAAAAAATTATTGATGCTAATATATAACTGTGGCCGCATGCACATAAATATTTTACAACATGTCAAGCTGATTTCAAGCTGATCCCACCAAATGCACAGCATTAGCTTCTTGCGATGAATGTTTGGCTTGGCCATCGAAGTAGAAGCATGCCCGGGCTTACTCTATGACTTTCTACGGTTTGGGTTGTCGTAGTGAATCCACTTTTTGTCTCCCGTCACGATTCGATGTATAAATCCTTTGCGATTTTGCCTTTTGAGCAATTGTTCGTAAATGAATAAGCGACGCTCGACGTCTCTTAAGCTTCAGTTCGTAAGGAACCTAATTTCTTTGCTTTTGGACCATATCCAGGGTTTTAAAACGTTATTAAATAGCTTGCTGAGTCACTCCTAACTCTTGTGCAAGTTCTTGTTGCGTTTGGCACGAATCTTCCTTAAGTAAAGCTTCCAATTCTGTGCCACCATATACTTTGGGCCTTCCACTGCGTGTTTTGTGTTCCATGTCAAATTCACCACTTTTAAATTTTTGGAACCATACTTCAACACAATTTCTCTCATTCAAATTAACGTTACCTATGCTTCTATGAGTAGCCGATGTGCTTCAGCTGCAGATTGTTTTAAATGAAAGAAGTAAATTAACAATTCCCGCAAAGGTTGCTTATTTGGCTCAAAATTTGACATCTTAACACGATGAAAACGTAGTGATGCTAGCAAAAAGTCAGAGGTGTTAAAAGGTTATACTGTTCCCAGATATTAACGTATGCTATATAACTTTTTACAGCTGACAATTTCGATATAATGTTATCGGTGGCGCCATCTTTTCAAAACGGCGGAAAATTATTTGTACACCTAATATAATTGAGACTTATTTGCAATATTTCTTTCGCATTTATGAATTATAATGAAAATTATATAGTTCCATATAGTAAATATATTTAATTAATCATTTAGTTAAGAAATTGTTGTAAGAGGTGCTGTAACCTGAAAGTAGTTTGGGGTAGTGATCTTCAGTAAATAATCAGACACCTGTGTGACGGTTGTTCATTAACTGCTGTTTGTATGTCTTTATCCCGGAAATGAAGAGAATAGAGAGCGTGACAGGAGTACTTGCGTAGATAGAGAAAGGTGCACGTAAGCGTAAGTTGGAAAGTGAAAGAGTGTCAATTAACTGTCGTCAAAAACAACAGAATAATTTTCAGTGTTTTCGATTATCTATGGAATAAAATTATACAGAAGTTTCGACAATTATGGAATACCGTTATAAAATTAATTTAGAGTACAAAAACCGTGATGCAATTTCTGTATATTGTTTTTTTTAAATGGCAGTATGCAATGCAGACTACAACACTAATTCAAATATGAAGGGATTTAGAATATTTGGAATTCCTATTGAAACACAGAGATAGCAAATTTCGCTTCCAAATATTAATTGAGAAGAATGGGTTGCTATTCAATGTGTATTAAATTAAATAATATATAAATATTTATAAAATTATAATGTCAGAAAAACAACATATAAAAATTTATAATAAAGGATTTTTGTTCTTTTATGAATATTTTACAGAGGACGTGTTAAATAAGGTTCAATAAAATTTTCGCACCCACTTGCCGTGGAAATGTCACTTCCATTTTAGAAAAACATGGCTGCTGGTATCTGATTACTCATTATAAGATTTATGGAGGGTAAAGAGAAGGATTTGAAACTCCGATCGCTATGGGAAAAGTTCATCAAAACTTAACCGGAGATGGTAGTCGTCCGGTAGATATTGCTGTCTTGGAAATCTCTTGATGGTTCTGCGCGCAACAGAGAGAGAGAGAGAGAGAGAGAGAGAGAGAGAGAGAGAGAGAGAGGAGAGAGAGAGAGAGAGAGAGAGAGAGAGAGAGAGAGAGAGAGAGAGAGAGAGAGCAAAAGCCGAAGAGAGTATTAGAAGCAAAATAGGCGTAGCAGAGATTTAACTTTCCCGTCTCTCCACGCTTACTGCATACACCCACTCTCTTTTCTCCAAATATATGCATTTGAACGAGCAACCTCACAGGTTTTCGCCGCTGTGCGGCCAATTCTATTCCGAAATCCTGCCAAATTGACGGTAGAAATGTTCTTTCGAATCAATTTTTCGTCGACCGTTAGCAAACGCGGCACCCATCTTGCAAAGAGTTTTTCCATATACAAATGTTAGTGCAAAATATTTTGTATACGTTCATATGACATCTTACAGGTCTCTGCTATCTTTCAGTACTATTTGATGGATCTTTTCGATCATATCTGGAGTTGTGACCTCAATAGGGCGTCCTGAACGAGGCTCATCAGAGGTGCTCATACGACCCTTTTTAAACTCGGAAACCCACTGCTTAACGGTTGAATATGATGAGGAGGATGTCCCCAGTGTTGAGTCCATCTCTTCTTTAATTTCCTTCAGCGTTAACCCCTTCAAATAAAAGTATTTGATGACAGCACGATTTTCCAGCTTTTCCATTTTTACGTCAAACACAGAGGCGTCTTGTTCAGCGTGCTCTCAAACCTAAACTAACATGGCGATCGGACTGAAACTATAGCTACAAGCTATCTAAGGATGGTACTATAGAACGTCACCTCAAGGTAGGCCTAGTGGCGCCATCTCTTGGCCAGGCCGGAAACTTATCAATCCACCCTAGTATATATTAGGTTGTCAAATATCTCCCTTCCGCTTTTTTGCTCTTCATTTAATGCTTTATAAAAAGTGTAACATTGGTCAGATTTACTTCAAATATGCGCCGTTTTGTTCGATAGTCTGTTTCCATCTAGGCGGCAACTTCATAATACCCATCTCGTAGAAACCCCTCTTCTTATTTGCGAAGAATTCGGACAGCCACTTTTCACAAGCCTCTTTTGAGTCCAACTTTACACCACCAAGGACGTTCGACATGGACAGGAACAGGTGGTAATCACTTGGCGTTATGTCCGGGCTATATGGTCGATGGGATAAAACCTCCCATCCAAACTCCCGTAGCTTCTGACGAGTCATGAACGAAGTGTGTGGTCTGGCGTTGTCCTGGTGGAACACTACACCCTTCCTGTTGACCAATTGTAGAGGCTTTTGGTCGATAGCCTGCTTTAAGCGGTTCAGTTGTTCACAATAGATGGTAGAATTAAGCTTCTGGCCATATGGGAGCAGTTCATAGTGGATGATTGCCTTCCAATCCAACCAAACACATGGCAAAACCTTCCTTGACTTTAGTCCCATTTTGGCCACTGTTTGGGACGGTTCAACGGCCTTAGACCACGATCGTTTTCGCTTGATATTGTCGTATGTGATCCATTTTTCTTTACTAGTCACCATCCGTTTCAAAAATGGGTCGAGTTCGTTCCGTTTCAGTAGCACATCGCAGGCGTTGATTCGATCCAAAAAGTTTTTTTGCGTCAAATCATGCGGCGCCCAAACATCAAGCTTTTTTTTGTATCTAGCCTTCTGCAGATGGTTTAAAATGGTTTGGTGACTAACTCTCAACTCCTGGGTGATGCCACGAGATACGACATGTCGGTCTAACTCGATAAATTCCATGATTTGATCGGTATTCGTCGTCACAGGTCCTTCGCCGGCTGGCTTATCCATGGTGTCATTTTCACCGGCTCTGAATCGTCGAAACCATTCCTCTGCGGTTCGAAGTGATAGTGTACCATTCCCTAAAATATCATTAATCTCACGGAACGTTTCTCTAGCGGGTTTGCCTTTGACGAAGGAAAACTTTAAAATAGCGCGAATTTCGGCGTTAGTGAATTCCATGTTTACACGTCTATAACTTTTGAACGCAATATCCAAACTAATCATGCATAGTGTCATTTTTTACGTTATGTCAAGAACTTTCAAATGATGTATAGCATTGCCAGATACGAGCTCTGTAGCGCTTTGTACATAGCCGCGAAATTCATAAGACAAAAAGGAAGAAGGGAGATATTTGACAACCTAATATATAACTACGGTAATTCTACGATATCACAGTCCCTTGCGAAAGGGACCGGTGTGAGCCACGCGAAGCCTGTGCTGTAGCAGGGATGGGAGATAACTGGCGCGTGCCGCCATTTTTGCGATACGTGTTCTTCGCGAAATCTTATCGGCAGCTTCCGTTCTCGACAGAAGCGCCGCATAGTGATATAAGCATACTTATGCACTCACGCATACATGTAGGGCCGCGTCCCTATGTCACTCCCCCCATTTTTGGGATTTTATTATGGGTAAAATCGGGTGGGCTGATACAGGGGGTTCCCCTCTATCGCTTACATCTAAACTTAAACTAAATTTTATTTACATGTTTTTTTATATCTATTAACCTTTAGACTGCCGGCATTTTTGCTTTATAAATTGATATTTTTGATGTGCAGAATTTGTACAAAAAACACGTCATATCTCTAGAGTAGCTGTCAAGGTCACAGGTGGCTCATATGTGTGCCATGTCGGCAGTCTAAAGGTTAATACATACATCTTTTTTTTATAAGTCTAAAATCCAAATTAAATTAAATTTTATTTACACGTTGTTGTTTTTTTTAAATATTGATTTGACACATACGTTTTTTGTACGAAGACTTAAATCTAACTTAATCTAGATTACCACACCTGCGGTTAGACTGCAGCTTGAACGAAGCGGCGTAATCGCTGGCCTAATCTTGAAACATAATTATGCATTCCCCGCTTTTGACAATAACACCCCCTTTGTACATGATCTCGCGCTCCAGGTCTGGGGTAAGTTTCAATGCGCAGTTATTCTTATTCTAATCATATTGTTGTACCTAAGTATATTATTTACAATGCCGCAGTCGATGAAACGTGTTTTTTTCTTCCCTAGCCTATTCGTTATTACAAGTTTTCGATGCCACGCGCTGTGACGTTGACCAGGAGGGGATTTATGTCCGGGTAGTAATCTAACTTTAGGCTGTTAAGATGCAGGCAGTGGTCAAGTTAGAAATGCCTCCGTGTCTTGATTCCCAGGACCTCGCATATCTCGAGGCGGGAGGCTCTGGTAGTCATATCTAACAGAACGTCCTCCGCGTCAGGATTGTGATTTACACGGAGGCACCTTATGGAGTGACTCTCCTTCAGCGCCGGCCACGGGTATCGGTTCCCCATGGGAATGTCTTGAGGCTCAGAGTAGGCGAAGCGAAACTCCTCCAACGAATTCTTGTTGGAGAATGCGGCCGCCAACAGCTGTGACACGTGCCTTATCGACGTACGCGCTGTCGTCGTATTCTAGCCTGCGCAAGATCCGGTTTTCTTTCACGAACTGGGATACTTAACTTTCTTACAGCTTACGATTCTGACCGTGTCTAAGTTCGCGAAACACGCCTTCTCCAGGCTGTTCGACCTCTAAAAGGGGTTACCGTTTACAACGAGCGACGTTGTTGCGTCCCGAGCAAAATGTCGAGTCTATTTTATGATTAGTATGTAAGTGTGAATCTATCGACCGAAACGATATTATTTTCAAATGTACGCGATACGATTATCAAATAAAGCCGCGATGTTGCGAAGGATACCGCCAATTTATCGATAAACGAAATTTGACAATTATGAGTTTTACGAGCGATTTAATAGAGAGCAAACGTTTTGCACTAAAATTAAGAATATTAAAATTTCAGTTTTTGGAACTTTGTCCGTCGAAACTCACTTTTGTACGTGATTTTTCGCTTTCCTCGTTTAGGTTTTGCACGTTTCCCTAAACGCACGGGCAAATGCCGAGAACGGTGATTATTTAATCGTGAAAAAATTAATAAATGATCACAGAAAATACCACACGGGACTGTTTACATGTATTAATTTTATTTTCAAAAATTGTGAATAACAGATCAAGGTAACAAATAACTTGTAGCCCTACATAAAGCAATATATTTAACAGCGAACTACAAATAAGTCGTAGACATTATAAATACTTGTTATACCGCTAAATATCAAATACTATCCAATATAACTTTTTTGTACACCATATAAATATTAATACTAATATTACATATACATAATCTAATTATAAATAAAACCGAGAATGCAAGAATGTAATAAAATGCTAAAATAAGTAAATAAATCATACGTCAATGAACAAATAAATAACTTCTAACTAAAAGTATAATTAATGAAGACACAGGTAACGAGTAAATAAATATGTAAATTATACAGCAATTGAGAAATAAAATAAAATCAGTGCTGCCGCGCATTAAGCTAAAGATGTTTCAAGGGGATCTCACTTTCCCTTTTCTCAAGTGAGTGGTGACAACGCTGCCCAGGATCGAACAACCGTGACCGTTAAGGACGAAGCTTGCTTGCCCGTCGTGCCCTGCCTTCGCCATCGCCACGCAACGACGGCTACACCCGACGGGACGTTACTGGAGGAAAATTTTTGGTGACAGCGATGGGATACGCCGTCAAAAGACTCGAGTACCCCCGCGGGAAAAGGCGCCCTTAGTACCCTTGCGGGAACGGGGAAAACATCGACCCGGTGTGCATCACCGACAGCCGCCGCAGCGAGTGGCCTCAAAGAGAGGAGGGAGCATCGAGGAGTGGTGTTTGCCGTCTGCGAAATTCACCAGATAAGTGGTATTTCCTTTTCTTTCGTTGGAATATCGGAATGCCGCTCATAGGCTCTCTTTTTTATCACGATAAGATAGGTAGTCCACGCCGTAGATTACGTGTTTAGATCGTGAAGTGTTGTGTTTTCACTTGCTAAAATCTATTGGAAATGCTTGTAGTGTTTTCCATTTTATATTAAAACATTAAATTGAGTGAATTTAAATTTAAATTTAATTTATATTGAACTAAATTTCACGGAGTGTTTTTCATTAACCCTCTTTTGCTTTGCGTAGTTAGAGGATTTCACACTATTTAGTTAGTTTCTCTAATTTCAATATCGCGAGTATTTACCTAGATAATACAGCTTCGAGGTTTGTTATTTCCACAAGTTTACCGGTTTATCGTGATCTTGCCGTGAGATAATCAAATGCAGTTTCTTGAAATAACGCGATAATTGATCGTTGTTTCTTCGCAGAGTGTTTTTCTACTTTTTTCTAAAGGTTACAAGCTTACATAGACTATGATTTTATTTAATCTCTTTAAGTGTTTCGAATCGGATCCAACAAATTGTTGGATTTTGTGTGCTTTTCTAAACTGCTTATTTGTTTACGGCAAAGTATTCAGACTGAAATCGTCGATTTCATCCCGCCTCTTCGTCTTAAACGCAAATTTTACATTAAAATTTTGTCGCTAAATGATAGTTTCTAATGTTTAAAGAAGAGTGTCCTAATTGTTAAAAGCCGATTTATTATATTATACTATATTATCATCGATTTATTTATTATATTTATGCTATTTGAAACATTACATTTATAAGGGCTAACACCTGTGTCTAATCTAACGCGAATTCTAAGACCTAATAGGACCATTGGGAGAATGTGAGATGATTCAGAGTTGTGTTTCTTTGGCATAAGCGTTGCCTTCAGGTGATAGTGCCATCTCTAAACCATTGCGTTGGCTACTGGATGGAAAGCTATTGTGCGAATTCGAACTGACGTCCCTGGTCGGTCGTGATGACCTGAGGAGTCCCGTAACGAGCAATCCAGGTATCTATAATGGCATAAGCTACAGATCGCGTAGTAGACTCCTATCGGGATCGTCTCGGGTCATCGCGAGTACATCTCTATGATTGTTTTTTGATATATTTCTAACCGTTACTAATCGGGAGTGGACAGACGATTTCAACGTGAATATGTTTGAACCGGGAGTCGGGAGCTACGATGTGGTTCGGTAACGGTTTATTGTGCCGAGCTACCTTCGATAGCTGGCAGTCGATGCATTCCCTGCACTTTCTATGTATTTCACGACTCATGTCGGGCCAGAAATAGTGCTCCCTGATGAGTCGATTAGCTACGCGTGCGCTCGGGTGCGAAGTGTTATGAAATCATCGGAAGATCTCGTCCCGCATAGATTTGGGTATGTACGGACGGATCGTATATTCGCAAATGTTACAGTAGGAAGGAGTATGCTCCTCATTGTTAAACATTAATTTTTTAATTTAAGCGGGTTATCGCGGTCTCGCAGGACTCTCAACAATTCGCCGTCAAAATCCTATTCGCGCGTGAATTTAACAGCGTCGAAAAGCGCGTCGAAAATCAACGCACGGCGGGTGCTTTACCTTGGACGTGGTTCATTATATACATTAACGATTTGTGGTCGGTAAGTATATTGAACTTCCGACCCTATAAATAATAGAAAAATGACTGTGGTCGACACTGGTCTCCGCATTGTTGTTCTAAAGCCGCGCCCATCGCGATGTGCGACGCGTCGATAACTAAACGGATCTCGGTATATTCGCACGGGAAAGCCATTTTCGTGATATTAATTACGCTCTGTTTGCATGTTTCAAAAGCTGCGTCAGCTGATTTGTCCCACGTTATCGGTCGATTATTCTTTAGCTTCGCACTCTTCAAAAATTTGCATAGAGACCCTTGCACCTCTGCTGCATGGGGAATGCATCCACGATAAAAATTCACCGCCCCAGGAATCTTCGCATCTCCTGCACTGTTTTTGGTTTTGGGAAATTGCGCACCACGTCTGTTTTTTCCGCGTGTGGGCTTAAAACCTTTTTGATTAACCGTGTGCCCTAGAAATTTTAATTCGCATTGGCCTAACTCGTCTTTTTCTAGATTTAGGTGTAGCGCGAATTTATCCAGCCATTCTAACATCTGCTCTGCGAATTCGGAAGCAATCAGAATATCATCCAGAAATACGAACGCGCATTTTAGGTCGCCTAATGCGCTGTTGATGTATCGTTGAAATGTCTGGCCTGCGTTGCATAAACCGAACGTCATGCCGGTGTATTCGAACAGTCCGAAGGGCGTGATGACCGCTGTCTTTTCACGATCCGTATCAGCGAGGGGTATTTGGTGATATGCTTTATGCAATTCCAAATTAGAAAATATCTTTTTCCCGTAAAGTAGAGTGGGAATATCCTGGATGTGTCGTATCGGATATTTGTCGGCAACCATGATCTGGTTGAACCGCCTGTAGTCACCGCAAATACGCCACACACCGTCTTTTTTATGGACCAAGTATATCAGACTGGCCTAAGGACTCTTTGAGGGTCGCACGATTCCCTTTTTGAGCATCCCATCGAATTGCTTTCTTGCTGCGTCTAGTTTTTCGGGGGATAGTCATCGCGATAATACGCCGTTATTTATCGCAGAATTTAACTGCTCGACACCTGTAACACGTGGGGAACTTATTAAAAATTTTCGCTAAATTTTATTAATTTTATGTCCGATATGACATGGAATTCGCGGAGAAAATCGCTGCCGATAATCGTGCTTTTTACGTCCGCCATTATGAAATTCCAGACCAGGGTCTGTGAAAAACCGAGGTCCATGGTCATCTGTTTTGTCGCGTATGTCGCGATTTCAGAACCGTTTGCGGCATAAAGTTTAACGCTTGAACTTTCGGCTTTTACTTCATTATTTCTTGACAAAATCGAAATTTCCGCTCCCGAATCGATTAAGCAAATGTCGCCGGATATCATATCTTTAATGTGGAGGCGTAATGAATAGGTTAACGCCTGAGACACCTCTATGCTTGTGCGCTCGCTTAGTTTTTCTTTGAGATGCGCCCGCTCTTGTTTTTCTTTGTGATGAATTCAGAATAACGATGGCATTTTTCGCTGCAATATCGTGCTTGACTGCCACCGTGTTGTGTGATTTGCACAGCCCGTCGATGAGCTGTGGTGTCTCGTTTTTATATTCTCTCTTTTGATTATAATTTTATCGAGCTTGTACTTGTCGACGTCTGTTCGGGCCGCTCGCAGTGCGCGTTCGAACAACGCAAACCATCCATTCGCTTTATTTTTATTAAATATTGTAAATTTGAATTCCCACAAACGCACGGTGTGTTGTGGGGCTGGGAGATAATTAATATAGGGGCCTTCCGCTCCTACTTCGATATTTCCTGGCGTATTTTGATATCCTAGATACGTGTTCTTCAACGGTACTTTGTGTTTGGTGATATGCTCCTGGGCAACGGCGCCCTGATCGTACTTACAGTCAGTCCACGCCCGGAGCTCTCGAACGAGTTCGTCTACACGTTCGCGTGTTGCCATGTTCTCGACTCTTATCTCGTTGAATCGTTCTTCGAATATTAGCATAAGAGCCTGCATGTTGCTAGCCATCTCGTTCTTATAGGAGCTATCTGGTTTTTCAAGATTCCGATGCTCCTCAATTATTGTGTTATTCATATTGTCGACGATATCCGAGTTCTTATGATGGGGGAGTGCTTTACTGGCATATCTACGATTGAGTACATAGTACCTTGCCGTGTTAAGCCGGTCGATTTTATTCTATCTGCGACGGACGGCGAAACTGAGTACCTCCAACCCTTTATATTTTCTTCTCTGCTCATAGATATGAATTTACAATGCTCAGGTATACGCAGATACCTATATAACCTTAATCAATCTATGGCCGCTACTACCTAACCCCTCCCAGTAGGTGGTGGTGTCTTTGTTTTTACGTATCGACGTCGTTATCGATCCCCGCGCCGTTTTTATTTGTGCTTAAGTAGCTTTCCCATGATCGGAGGTGGTAAATTTTGATGGTGGTCGGTAGGTGCTCACGGGATATTATCCCGGTGGAACGATACCATATACCGACTGCGCAGGCAGGGACCAGCAGATATAGCTGCGACTAACCGACGATAGGCATTGCTCAACGCTTAGGGAAGATTGGTCCAAAGGAGCGAATCTTACCTCCCGAACAATGTCGAGGCGGACTGCCGGTAATACCGACCGTGATCTTCTTGATGCACGGTAAATTAACGATATGGTCTATCCTCTTGCATCTAAGGAGCTCTCCATCTTACCAACCGCTTTACGATCACACCCCTTAGCAAGCGTAGTTGATGTAGCGATACGATCGTTGTGTAGTGAAGCTACACATTCACCCTTTCTCAATCGCTAGACAGACGATTCGAGTTCGCGAATTCAATTCGTTCGATTACGGGATAAAGAAGAAACTTCCCTACACGCTTATATTCGAGAACTTTTTTCTCTACGGAAACGCGATTCCGCTCTACGCATTGGTCGACTCTAAATTACGCCGCAGTTTTATTATTTAAAGGGGAAAAGAGAGAAAAGAAAAAAAATTCTTTTTAATTTCGCGATGTACCGGTACTATCTCACATTGTGTTTGGTCCGCGCAAGCTCGCCTTGCTACATTCGAAACATGCTCGTATTAGAAAGCACCTTGTAAGTACTAGTGCACTTTGCAAGCACAAAGTAACTGTTTTTTATTTGTAATTATTGAACGTAAATTATACATAATAAATTAAATATACGTATAACGTAAGTACGAATGCTACTACGATAATTTAAAAAAAAAGCTTATAGATTTTAAGTATCAAGTTTATATAAAAAAAAGGTAAATAAGTTTTTTCTTATATATAAAAAAAATAATAATCTTATGTTACTATTTTTTATTTAGTGTTCACAAAAATGCCAGCGATTAAGTTTCGAGGACTAAAATTTTCACAAATTTTTTTTAAAATGAAAGTATAAATATAAATATTATTTAAATATAAATATTAATGTCAATTAAATATAAGCATTAATTAAATATAAATATTAATTAAAAAGAACTATTCATTAAAAATAAATATTAATGTTAATGAAACATATATATTAATTAAATATGAATATAAATCAGATAGAAATATCTCCCTCCCTCCCTCTCTCTCTCTCTCTCTCTCTCCTCTCTCTCTCTCTCTCTCTGTGTGTGTTCGACAGCTGCAAATAAATAAAAAGTAAGAATAAAAATTAACTTTCTTTTAAATTATTATTTCAACCTCTAACTACTTTCTCTCTCTGTTTCCAATTGATCCGGGGAAGTGACTGGTCTTCCTAAGTGCACACACACACACACACACACACACACACCAGTGTGGAGTTTTGTTGCTTTCTCCCATCTGGCGCCTCCCCAGGTTGCGGATAGGGGATGGCTCGCTACAATTTGTAGAGGGCACTGAGGAAATAAAATACTCAGGGCGGACAGAAAAAGCTAATAGGGAGGGCCTCCCGAACGTAAGGCCAATTATGACTAATGTTTGGTATAAACAAGGATATACCCCAGGGAGTAACTCCGGCAAGACCGGTCAATCTCCTCACCGATTCCGATAGAGTGCAAGCCTCTATGGTCGGTGGTAGCCCCTCGGATTCTGGGGAGGGCAAATCAAACATAATCATAGATAGTACACTGGGTACTAAAGGAGATGTCATGATGGATCAAGAAACAACGGATCGAGAAATCTCCATCACGCGCAGAAACAATCACCTGGAGCGACTTGGTGAGAAGATCAGCCAATTGTTGGATTTTGTCAAAGATAGGCATAACGTACACAAGACCATTAAGGATCTTGCTCGTTCCATTAATGCCTCATATAAATGCATTAGTATGGCAGAGGATGATCTATTACAGTATCAACGTCCTGGTACACATGAAGTGGTGACTCAGACTACGCCGAGTCTACGCTCTGACACCAAACGAAGCGCAACAGAAGCGATGGTTTCCACTCCTAAAACCATAGGTGGCAAAAGGACGAAAGAACCACCATTGGGCTCAAGGAGACCACTAGAGTCGGTCGGAGTACCTACAGGCAAGTCTGAAGCCAAAGAAAATCAATGGCAGACCATCAAGCGTAAGAAGCCCAAAGGCAAAGATAAAGAATTATCTAGTACACGCAGGCTTAATGGACGAAATAGGCCAAACTCCATTTTGATTAAGGCCAATGAAGGAGTTACATACGCGGAGGTACTGCGACAAATAAAGAATGACCCGGAGTTATCTCATGTCAAGAATGAGGTTAACAGGATACGTAGAAATGCAAGCGGTGCCCTTGTACTTCAGTTGGAACGGACAGCCAAAGATGCACATGAGTTGGCACGCATTGTTGAATCTAAGGTTGGCCATAGCGCATCCACTTCGGTCCTGAGTAATCTCATCACATTGGAGATTAAAGATATAGATGAGTTCACTTCAAAGGATGAAGTATTAGAGGCTCTGAGAACACACCTCGAGCTAAAGGAGACTAACCTACTAATTGCTCGTTCCTTGCGGCAAGCTTATGGGGGTACTCAGACGGCGGTGGTGTCTGTACCATATAGCCACGCAGCTGAGCTACTACGTGTAGGGCATGTTCGAATCGGATGGGTCAGCTGCAGAGTTCGAAAAAAAACAGAAATAAAGCGCTGCTTCAGGTGTTGGCAGATTGGCCATTTAGCGTCCGTGTGCTCGGGCCCTGACAGAACTAAACTTTGCAGGCACTGCGGTGGAAAAGACCATCTATCCAAGCTGTGTGTAAACGGGCCCTGTTGTTTACTCTGTAAATGTGAAGGAAAAAAGGAGATTAACCATCCAGCATACAGCTATAAGTGCCCGATTACCGTGGCGTTTTTAAACAGACATAAAACATGAAAATACTCCAACTGAATACCAACCATTGCGTAGCAGCTCATGACCTGCTGAAACAGACAATAAAGGAGCTAAGAATAGACATTGCTGTAATCTCCGAACCATATTGTGACAGGGTCAGACCACAGCGCTGGATAAGTGACACAAGCAATAGAGCTGCCCTCTGGATTGGTCAAAATAGGCAGGTACTAAAGCAGTCGAGTCATCGGAGCGAATTGATATCCTGGGCTAAAATACAAGAAATATACGTCTTTAGTGTATATGCTCCTCCAAGCTTGACGGACAAGCAGTTTGAAATCCTTGTAGCTAAATTAGTTGATGAAGCCATGGACAAGAAACCATTATTAATCGGTGGCGATTTTAACGCGTGGTCCACAGCCTGGGGAAGCGCTTCAACAAATAACAGAGGTAATATGCTGCTTGATGGCCTTAATTCTCTTCAACTCCACGTGGTTAATAAGGGATCTGAATCCACTTTCATTAGGGGTGATAAACAATCAGTCATTGATGTAACATTCGCCAGTGATGACTTGATTCAGCGGATCCTTAATTGGAGAGTAAGCGACCTTTACACCCACAGTGATCACAGGGCGATCTTGTATGAGATTGCAGAGAAGAAAGTAAAGAACAAGTGCAATGAGTGGATGCCCACACGGAAATGGAACATCAGATCGCTAGACTGTGAAGTGTTCGCCACTATAATATCAGAAGAGCGTTTAGAATATGGTGCACCAGGCCATCTGGCAAATGCACTCATGAAGCATATCTCTGAAGCATGTGATGCATCGATGACTAGGACTAAGAGCGGATTTAAACATCGTCAATCTGTCTACTGGTGGACAAATGAAATTGCAGAATTGCGCAAACAATGTCATCGCGCACGTAGACTTGCCCAGAGAGCCCGCACCCATCGTGATACGTTTAATAGTTTATTTAAAGAAGCACAGAGAGTGCTTGTCAAGGCCATTAAGGCAAGCAAGCGTCGATGCTGGCTTGAACTGTGTGCAGAGGCCAACAATGACTTATGGGGACGACCATACAAAACAGTCATGGCACGATTGAGTAGGGCACCAATACAACCCACTAGCACGGTATTGATTGATAAGATTGTTTCCGCTCTCTTTCCCAATGACATTCATGGGACTGTACTGCGCACGCAACACTCGGACGATATACCTCCTATAACAGAAATGGAGCTACATAATGCTTACGCTAAGACTAGAGACAATGCTGCCCCTGGCCCTGATGGTATCCCTAATGCGGCAGTTAAGTTGGCGATTCAGAAGAATCCAGCTATGTTTCTAAAAGTATATAATGCTTGTCTTCTTGAGGGTATTTTTCCTGATTGCTGGAAAACTCAAAGGTTAGTCCTGTTACCTAAGGGCAATAAGCCACTTGATGATCCTTCATCATACAGGCCATTGTGTATGCTCGACACGGTAGGTAAAATATTTGAAAAAATAATATGTAGCCGACTGGAAGCATTCACTGAAGGATTGCACGGCTTATCCTCACGCCAATTTAGATTTCGGAAATCAAAATCAACAGTCGATGCCATTAAACTGGTAGTGTGTACCGCAAGAAATGCAATCAGTGGTAAGAGATGGAAAGGTGGCACTAAACAGTATTGTGCCATTGTCGCTCTAGATGTCAAGAATGCCTTTAATTCAGCGCGCTGGTCTTCTATTATGAGTTCTCTTAAAGAGTTCGGAGTACCTGGTTATTTACAGAATGTCGTGGCCAGCTACTTTGAGAATAGGATAATATTATACCGAACGGATGAAGGCACTGTATCGCATAAGGTTACTGCGGGAGTCCCCCAGGGCTCAGTTATGGGACCTATATTGTGGAATATTATGTATGATGGCGTGTTGAGGATTCCACAACCGCCTGGTTCAATAACAGTAGGGTACGCCGACGATATCGCTCTAGTAGTGACGGCTAAGATCCTTGATGAACTTACTGAAAATGCCAATGAGGCAATCAGCAACATCAGTAGATGGATTAAGACGGCTGGTCTATAATTAGCGGAGCACAAGACAGAAGTAGTTCTTGTCAGCAGTCGTAAGAAGGTAGATAGTAGTACTCTTAAAGTTGGTAGCTGCCGCATTAGTTCTGCGCCATCTTTACGATACTTGGGTGTCCAGCTTGATGCCAGGTTAAACTTCAAAGAACATCTAAAGATATCTGGCGAAAAAGCGCAACGAGTTTCAGCTGCCTTGTGTCGGCTCATGCCTAACATTGGTGGCCCACGTCCACCCCAGAGGAAACTATTAGCTTATGTTGTTAATTCTGTCAGCATGTATGCAGCACCAATCTGGCATCATGCATGCGGAATTAAATCGTATTGTGAGTTGGCCATTGCGACCCGTCGTCGCTCCTGTATACGTATTATTAGTGGTTACAGGACGGTATCCACCGACGCAGCTGAGGTACTTGCCGGAATTCTTCCTTTCGATTTAGCTGCAGATGAACTGGCTAGGCTGCATAACATATGTAAGGCCGCAGTGGATTCCCTACAAGGTGCTAAAAATGTGGAACGTCATCGTTCTATAGAAATATGGCAAAAACGATGGACCGATTCTAGCAAAGGCCGATGGACTTATCGTATCCTCCCAGACATACACAGATGGATCAACAGGAAACACGGGGAATTAGATTTCCACCTAACTCAGTTGTTCACTGGACATGGTTGTTTTAGGTCCTATTTCCACCGCTTTCACCTGGATAATAATGATCTCTGCCCCATCTGTCCGACTTTGGTCGAGGATGCTGAGCATATATTGGTGAGCTGTCCTCGTTTTAGAACACAACGTGAGCATTTGATGAACATCATCAATAAGCCAATAAGACCAGAGAGCATCCTATCAATAATGCTGGAATCTTCTGAAAACTGGAAGGCAGTAGCCAGTTTCGCAAAAGAGGTGATGACCAAACTTAGATATACCGATAGAACTAGGCGAATGGCCCAGGATGAACCAGGCCAACTGATCCTATTTTAAGATACAGAGGACGAACACCGAACCCCTGATCACCTGTGTGGATGGGGGACGTAGGATAGTGTCATAAGAAGATGAGTCGTATAGGCTAATTAACAGCCCCGCCGAAGTAATATTCCCGGATAGTTCCGGCGGGATGCTGGTTTCGAGAGGCCACTAGTGCAGAGCTTGCTCTGCCTACGCCTAATAAAAAAAAAAAAAAAAAAAAAACACACACACACACACACACACACACACACATACACACACACACAGATATATATACATATATTGTATAAAATGGTCGGCAAAATATTAACATTTTGAAGTGGACGCTACATTGAAGCAGCTTTTTATACAGAAGCGACGATAGGTAAATTGCGGTCAATTATTTAGAGATATAGATTTGTATATATGAGTACTTTTTACTTAGATATTATTGAATTGTTTATGAAATCGGATAAATTATTATCTCGGACGAAGCCGAGACGGGGGATGCTAGTATATATTGTGACGAGCGTCACAAGGCGCCCACGCCGACTTGTCCGGGGAAGAACGACGACGCGCGTGCCATTTCGCGGACATGCAAACATTAAGGCGCTCGCGCGCGCCGTCGCGCCTTGTGCTCGGCACGGTCCCCCTCCTCCCTGTTCGTCTCGCACACGAACCAAGAGCAGTCAAAGGAACGCGCACTTTATCAAATACTGTGCGTTAGTTATAAAAAAAAAAAAAAAAAAAAATATTTCTGTCTGCCTAATTTAATTATAATGAGTGCCAAGATGATCTTAATATTTGGATAAAATATATAGCTTTATTATGTTAGACTTTCGTGTATACATTAAATAAATGTAGATATACATATAATAAATATGTAACACAAATGTATATATTTACATATTTTTACATATTTGTGATTTTAAATACCAAAAAGAAAATTCACAGAATAAATTATGTATGTACAGTTTGTGCTAATTTATAAAAGTACAAAATTTTCAAATTTAGAATACCAATTTTATTTTAAATTTATACGTATGTAAACATATAAGTCCAAAATCATATTATTTTTTTTTGTTCTTAAAAACAAATTTGCAATTAACGCATTTATATATTAAACAACATAAAATAATTAGTGCGAAAAAGAAAAAAAAAAGACGAAAAATCACACTTATATATCTTCGCTTAATAAATAAGAATGTTTTCTAACCAAGCTACAAATTACAAATTAATTTTTGTAAGAGTCATAAAAATTTATTTATACCATGGTTAAAGGAGTTCAACGTGATATAATTGAATCAAAATTAAATTAGTTAATAATAAATAAATAACATGAATAAATAGAAATAATTAGAAATAAAATAGACGTAAGTAAGTTAATGAGAACAAATAACAGCATAAATTAGGGATAATTAGAAATAACAGACATAAAATAGTTAATAAGAATAAATAAAAGGAATAAATTCAAGATATAGTAATTAGATAATTAGAAATAATAGCTATAAGTTAGAATAAGAATAAATAAATAATAAGTATAGATTGGAAATAATTAGAATAAATGATAGAAAATAATTAAATAATTAAAGAAAGAGGATAGGGTACAAGATAAAAAAAGGAGAGAAAAATGCTACAGGCAACCGATTCTTTGTAAACGCGTATTCGGCACGTCACGACCGCGGTCGGCCGTCGCTGGCAGCCGCCGAACTTTCCCCCCTTTTTCCCTCCTTCTTCCCTGTGAGCAGCAAGACGAGGAGCAGTGCATCGTTGGCCGCCTAAAAGAGAAGAAGTAAGAAAGAAAGTGAGAAGAAAGTAAGAGAGATAGTGAGAAGAATTAAGAGAGATAGTAAGATAGGAAGTAAGAAAGAAAGTGAGAAGAAGTAAGAGAAGGAGGAAAGAGAAGAAAGTAAAAGAGATCGTGAGAAGAATTAAGAGAGATAGTGAGAAGAAGTAAGAAAGAAGTGAAAAGAAGTAAGAGAAGGAAGTAAGAGAAGGAAGTAAGAAAGGAAGTAAGAAAGAAAGTGAGAAGAAGTAAGAGAAGAAATAAGAGAGAGAGAGAGAGAGAGAGAGAGAGAGTGTGGAGCCAGAAGAGAAAGAACGGGCAGAGCCGAGGAAGCCGAGCCGACGAGAAGGGCAGCCACAAGGGCCGATCCGGTGAGCTGAAGAGAGAGACAGCAGGACGGACGTCAGCGGACAGCGAGTATCCTGGTGAGCGGTGAGCATCCACCGCGTGTGTTTCCCTCCCCCGTTTCTCCTTTGTGTTCCCTGTCCCCTCTTCCCATCCCTCGACATCCTCCCCCGGGTTCGGTGGGCGCGTCGGGGCGCGGATCGCGGTCGGGACGCGTCGAATGCGGGACCGGATTAGGATAGGCGCGCACGGATTGTGAACCACCGGACAGTGTAATTCAGTGTTGTGTAATAAAGAGAAAGAAAAAAAGATGATTTTCGCGTTGTTGTGTTTTTTTTTTGTCTTGTTGATTTGACGCCTTTCCCTCCCAGACCGGCTTGACCCCCTCTGCAGCAAAGGAGGTAAGTGAGTGGAGGTAAAATTAATTTTTTGTGTGTGCGCGACCTCACCGGGATCGAAATAAAAATTCAATTTTCGGAGAGCGGATCGCGGCATTACAATATATATTTGAGTTATTAGGACAATAAATCTGTAGGCCGAGGCGAATGCAGGTTCCCTTTCAAAAGAAGAGGAAACTGTATTCAAGTGAAGCACTTAAACTCCGGTTTATCTAAAGGAGCATAGAAAATATTCCCGAGCTAATGGAGGAAACTCCAGGCTCAAAACAAACCAAGGTACAACGAAGGCACAAGTATATAATATAAAACTATAGTGTGTACTTCGTATTTAACTAATGTGGACGAAAGAGTGAATATGCCCAGACGTCACATATTAATTAAATATAAATATTAATCGAATAGAAATATTAATTAAATATAAATTTTAATTAAATATGAAAATAAATTAAAGAGAAACATTAATTAAATATAAATATTAATCGCATGGAAATATTAATTAAATAAGAATATTAATTAAATATGAATATAAATCATATATTAACCTTTAGACTGCCGGGATTTGAAAGAGCATATCGTCGTCAGAAAACTGGTATATAAGGTATCTTATATCAATGATTGATCATACACAAAGTGTCGATCAGGGGGTGCGTCAAAATATTGATTTTCCGGCAGGGAACGGAACTGCTAATGTTAAAAATATCAAATTTTAAAAATATTATTTTTTAATGGTAAAAAGTACTTCTTTCTTCATAATAATATTATATAAGTTAGATTTATCGATTTAGTTAACTATTTAAAGTATTTTAAAGCGTTGTTAGTAAAATTTTAGGGGTTGTTTTGAAGGTATTTCACCCCATTAGACACGGTTTTCAAGTTTCATTTATTTTGTAATGCAACTACACATTTCCGGAGTATTTTTTGACTCTGAATCCAATGATTAAATTGTAATAAGTCCAAAAACCATCCCTAAAATAGGTTACTCATCACAAACTACCCCTTTTGTCTCGCGTCAACGATTACGAAACACCCTCCTCTTTTGAGCGCGGGCTTGGGGCCGACTGTCGCAGAGTTATGTTTCTTTTTTTTTTTTGTTTTTTTTTTTATTTTTTATTCTTTTTTTTTGTTGTTTTTATGTTTTCTTGGTAATATTATACAGATTTTAAATACTTTGGTGTAAGAATTCTAACTTATGGTAAAGATTCTTTAGTGTGATAAATTTCAAAACAAGATTCAATACATAGGCTTTAGAACATATGTAGATCGGGACTTTTTGTTGAGCATATGTCATAAAGCACATTGACGTGGTAATGGTTTATCACTCTTTTCAGATTTAATTTTTCTAAGAAAATGGCGGCCGTTTAGTCGAATTCCAGGTGCAAGAGATAGGGTTGGAACTTTTTCAATGTCTAGTTTTAAAATTTCTCTCACTACGCTCAATCAAAAATCGAGGAATGAAATTTCAGTTGTAGTCAGCATCTCGTATAATTTATTAGAATTCGTCAACATCAAGTCAACAAGATGAAAAAATAGTTTTATATACCATTTCATACATTTTCGGATTGTCTCTGTCATAGACAACTGTCTGTCGATATCATCAACTTTACCCATATTTTTGTTATAGTCATGAATACAACTTGGTTTCATAATATCTTCATTAGTTTTATAATGTTTTTTATCAGTGGCACAGTACTCAAACTCGTGAATACTTGTCAAAACATAAACTTCTTTTTTATCCATCCATTTGATCACCATCCAACTATCGATGTGAGCAACTTGTGTTTTATCACGATTCAACTTTGAGTCAAGAGTAGGTATTTCTTTTCGATTCTTTTTCACAATTCCACAAAGGCTAGTTTCTTTATCGTGGAGATATTCCGCAAGTTGTGGTGAAGTGTACCAATTATCAGTGAATAATTGACGTCGTACATTACAATAAGGTTGCATAAGATGTGCAACAATGTCACCAGAAACGCCTAAATCAAATTTATCACAATCAGTATCTGCACCAGTGTATACAATAAAATCTAAAAGAAAACCTGTGTCACAATCTACTAATTCAAATAACTTCAGTCCAAATCGTTTTCTTTTCAAAGATAAGAAATCTTTGAACTTAAGTCTTCCTTTCCACAAGACTAAGCTTTCGTCTATACAAAGTTTTTTACCTGGAATAATTGTGCTAGAAAATTTATTTTTCAAATAATCAATCACTGGTTTAATTTTTTTCAAAGGGTGGTTGTTAGAAACCTCTAAATTATTAGAAAAATGAAGATATCTTAAAATTTGAAGATATCGGTTTCGGGGCATAGTTTCGCCAAATATTGGAGTACACAACAATGTATCCTAGCTCCAATAGTGATTCAATTGTCCTTGCACAACATCGCCCATATTTATTGACAAAGCAATAAATATCCATAGTTCATCTTCAGTCAAATCAGTCCATGGTTTCATGTTTTTTCGAGTTGGCTCAGGATTTTGCTCTTGAAATAGGTTTGTTTGTTCTACAATAAGGTTTACAAGAAATGGGTCTAAAATATATTTAAAACATTCTAATGTTGTTATTTTATTTATTGACACTTCAGGACGTAGTTGAGCTTTGTCAGGAAAATCTTTTATCGACGGATAAAAATAAGGATCAAAGTATACGTCAGGTGCTTCGTAGTCATCATTTGGGATATCATTTGAATCAATATCACTCGCAATGCCTCTATCTCTAACATCTTCTTCAGGCTCTGATTCTCCACTACTCCAAACATTTTTTTCTACATTCATTGTATTACGCAGTTTGTATAATAAGAAATAAAACGAAAAAAATACTGTATTTTCAATAAGAAATATTTAAATTCAATAAATTTTGAGTTCAATCTCCGTTTTCTTATGCAAGAAAAAATTTATAAATTTATTTCTGATTCACTATGTTAATTTTTCATAAAAATTATTTTATGAAAATAAATCTATTTATAAGCCACATGCAAACAAAGCAACATATTTTTCCAAAAAAACCTAAGATGAAAGCATCATAAATATGGGAGGGAAGGGAGGGATGGCGGGGGGGGGGGTGAAGTGAAAAAAATAAATTCAGTAACTAAAACTTTTATCAAAATAATAAAATATATTACGTTGATAATTTTACATATTTGCAAACAAAGCAACGCATTTTTTTTAAAAAAAAAAAATACAAATGGTAGTACAAGGCATAGAACGGGTAAATAAGGGTAAAGAATGGTTGAAAGGGGTGGGGAGAGATAAATTTATATTAAATTGTATTGGATTGTAGTAACAAAAACTTTTTTGAAAGTATATTTCGTTGCAATTATGATCAGATCGATAAAAAGAAAGAACCGCTTGTGCAAAGTAAAAATGATAGTTTTAAGGGATGTCGGGTGGGTGAAAAGGGGTGTAAAGGGGTAAATTTATCTTAAATGGTTGTAAAAAGTAAAAATTCTATTAAGGTTATGCATATTTTAGTCTAAAAATAAAGATTGAAGAAGTTTTTTTGTTGCGTCAAAATATTGATTTTCCGGCAGTGTAAAGGTTAAAAAATAAGAAGTGATTGTAATTCCTGGATTTTCAGTTATAAATATAATATGACAAAATTATTACTAAATTTTAAATTCCAATATTGGATAAATCCAATAATAAAATAAATGTCAGTCCAACTGTGGCTCTAGGCTCTAATATGGCTGTGCCAGATTATGTGCTATCTATACGTTTTCGATTATCCTATATATATTTAAGGATAAGTCTAAAAATATCCAGGAAAATTCAAAATAAAGTTAAAGAATTGTAAAGTATTATAATTTGTCTGTATTGCTGAATAAACCTTATTTTTTATTAAATAAAAAATTTAATTTTATCCTACTACCATTTCAGAAGGAAAACGTGCACCAAACGGTTGTAACAGATTTATAAATTTGGAAATACTCTCGAAACACTTTAAACTTCATTTAATAATCTCGTATCGAAAATTGTAGCTCGATTTGCATGATATAAATAGAATATAATCTGGAATATAATTTTCGTTACCGTAATTTTTTCTTTTTTGTAAAATAAATTGAAACAATATGACCATAATAGTAAACTTTATAATGATTTTTTGAAAATTTGTAATGCATTATAATTAAACATAACTTTTTTAAACCGAATAGATTTTTCTTATTATAAGTTTATAGATTGAACATTTAAAGATGTTAAGTTTATATTGTATTCATTATATTGATAGTAAATATCACTTATTCTCTTTCTTTCTTTCTTATGTTTCAATTTGCTGCTACACAAAAATAACTTTCTATGTTTGCGATAAGAATAAGATAAGTAGAGGGTAGGTTCACTAGGTTTGAATATAAGAAATTGCTAACTTTATTGTTCTAAACCTATTTTTGTCATGTTAATTGTCGATGCCAGAAAACAAATAAGAAAGTGTAGAGTACTCTGTCTATTAAGTGTATTGAATAATTGAGCTCAAAAATTTATACCTAGCTGCAAATGCAAGGTAAAATTTTTGAAAAATTAGTCTGAGACTTACTTTTATTGGATCTGTTCTGAAAGACCTCTGTGAAGTTGCCGATAAGTAGATATGGCAATGCTGGAATGCATTTTCTTATTAAAATTCGATTTGAAACTTTCTTTAAAAAGTCTTTTATTTAAATCAAATGTGTAGTACACATGCAAACCTTTACACTAATCCTTGCTTATACATATACATGTAACGGGCGCGACCAGCAGCGACCAGCTGTTTGACGAGGTTTCGTGCAAATGGGCGCGATCAGCTGCTTACTGAAGCAAACTCAACGGAACGATATCCCAGTCACCCGTAAGTCAAAATACCGTACCTGACCGTTTATTTCCACTGATTACGTCAACGGCGGAAAACTGGCAGTTTCATAACCGTTTATGACATTTACATAGGGAGTATAGGATAAAGCATTGCCATATCTGCTTATCGGAAACTTACCGGAGACTTTTCGGAACAGACCCATTATTTTATTATTTTCGTGTACTTTACCAAAGAAAAAGAAAAATATAGACATCGTATTCGAACGTCCCAACTTGAATCTGCCCATAGAAGTCGTCCCGTCATACCCGGACAACGTATTCTGCCGTCCGAACATGAAATTTGCCGTAGAAGTTGTCCCGACATACCTGAACATCGTTTTCTACCAACTAAACACGATACTCCCCGTAGAAGTCGTTTCGTCATACTTGGACATCATCTTTACCATCCGAACACGAAATTCTCCGTAAAAGTCGTTTCAAAACACCTGGAAATCGCATTCTATCATTCGACCACGAAACTCCCCATAGAAGTTGTGCCGACGTACCTAAACATCGTTTCCTACCAACTAAATCGATAGTTCCAGTAGAACTCGCTCCGAGAAAGCTAGAATCGCTTCCTAACGACTAAACACAATACTCCCCGTAGAAAACATCCAGAGACACGTAGGCATTGCATTCTATCATCTGAACACACAACTGACTATAGAAATCTTCTTGAGGCAACGGGATATCGGTAATCAACCACCAGTACACGCCAATACAATATTTATCAGTAGAAACCGTATCTAAAATGTGTATATATAATATGTATAATATAATTACATACTATGCATATATATATATATATATATATATATATATATATATATATATATAGAGTATATTTCCGTTATTTCAATTAAATACCGTGAATACTTTCGTAGTAATGCCAACTGAAATTCAAGCAAAATGTTAGTATGCGAATAGCATATTTTTTAAGATGATGGGATATTGCTCTTTTATGTAGAAGTGGCGATATATTTTATATATATATATATATATATATATATATATATATATATATATATATATGTTCATAGTTTCGAGGCTGTTGGTAAACAATCCTATTTTGCCATCATTTCTTTTGTTCATAATAAAAAAAACATAGTCTTTTGCCACAAATCTGAAGTTAATATAATTTATAAAAACAAAAATATAATTTGTCGTCACAAACTATATTCAGTGTGATTTGGCATACAGAAACATTTTATAAGAGAAGTGAATATATTTAAAATAATTTTCAACAAACTTTCTATTGTTTCATATACTATCATTTATTTATTATTATTTCATTATTAATTCAGTAAATTTGATGTATAATATTAATGTTCCAAAGCTCGAAAAATTATTTGTAAAAACGTTTTCCTAATTATTATAAATTTTTCAGTACAAATAAATCAAAAGTACTAAAATACAATAACAATGAAGGAAATTTGTTACATGGAAGTATGGTAGTGACATATATATATACTAGCATCCCCCGTCTCGGCTTCGTCCGAGATAATAATTTAACCTATTTCATAAACATTTCAATAATATCTAAGTAAAAAGTACTCTCTATATAAAAATCTATATTTCTATAAATAATTGACCGTAATTTACCTATCATCGCTTCTATAAAAATCTGCTTCAATGCAGCGTCAGCTTCAAAATGTTGATGTCTTATCGACCATTTTCTACAATATATATATATATATATATATATATATATATATATATATATATATATATATGTATATATATATAAATACGGCTTTCATAGAGAAAATTGTACTTTCGAGTTCGCGCGGTAGAAAAAGATGTTCAAGTGTCTCGAGACGACGTTTACAGAGAGTATCATGTTCGGACTCTAGGAAATGTCTCGGGACTCTTACTGGAAGTGTGCGTGTTCGAATGATAGAATAATAATCTCTTCATAGAAGTCGTACTGAAATACCTGGATATTGTTTCCCACCAACTATACACAACACTCCCCGTAGAAGTCGTTCCAAAACATTTGGAGATCGCATTCTATCATCCGAACTCGAATCTCCTCGTAGAAGTTCACCCGACATACTTGAACATCGTTTCCTAGCAACTAAATACGATACTACCCGTAGAAGTCGTCTCGTCATACCTGGACATCGTTTTCTACCGTCCGAATACGAAATTCCCCGTAGAAGTCGTTCCAAAACACCTGGATATCGAATTATATCATTAGAACATGAAACTCCTCGTAGAAGTTGTCCCGATATACCTGAACATCATTTCCTACCAACTGAACAGGATAGTCCCAGTAGAAGTCGCCCCGACAAAGCTAGTATCGCTTCCTAACGACTAAACACAATACTACTCGTAGAAGTCGTTCGGAAAGATCTAGATATCGTATTTTACCGTCCCAATACGAAACATCCAATAGTAGTTGATTTCCTCATACCTGGACGTCGTTTTCTATCAACTAAATATAATATTCCCCGTAGAAATGACCCAGAGACACCTGGACATCGCATTCCATCATCTGAACACACAACTGCCTATAGAAATCGTCTTGAGGCAACCTGATATCGTAATCAACCGCCCGTATACACCAATGCAATATTTCTCAGTAGAAACAGTATTTAAAATGTGTATATATAATATATACAATATAATATACATACAATATATATATAGATAACGTATTTCGTAAATTTTGGTTTTTTTCAATTAAATACCTTGAATATTTTCGTAGCAGACGATGGTTATTGCCTTTTATGCAGAAGTGTCGATATTATATATATATATATATATATATATATATATATAGTTTCGAGGTTATTGGTAAAAGAACCCTATTTTGTAATCATTTCTTTTGTTCAAACTAAAAAGAAGTCTCTTGCCACAATTCTGAAGTTAATATAATGAATAAAAACAAATATATAATTTGTCGTCACAAACTATATTCAGTGTGATTTGGCATACAGAACCATTTTATGAGAGAGAGAGAGAGAGAGAGAGAGAGAGAGAGAGAGAGAGAGATATTTTCCCACGTAAGAGATAATAAAATTTACAAAAATTAAAAGCTATCCACAATGTGTTAGAGTAGTGTCAGATTAACCTGAAAAACAAAAAAGGTAATACCGACTAAAGTCACACCTTCTTTAGGATAAGAATCCCAAAGTAAATGATTATTCGTTTGAGCTGGCCTGGTGTTAATACTTTAAGCGGACTACTTTGAGTTGATGTTCGTGATTGAAGACGCCACCTAGTGGCCGCTGATGAAACTGATTGCTAAAACCATTAACATAATTTATTGATGAAAGTAAAATTATTTTCAATAAAAAACATAGCCTATGTCCTTCCCAAGACAATATAGAATCTATATGTCATATTTCAGAACAATCGGTTCAGTAGTTTTTTTGGTTATCGTGTACAAACAAAAACACGCTTTGTCTTTATAAATTAGTATAATGTAATATAATATAATATGATATGATATGATATATATATAGTGTATTTCTTTAAATATTACAGAATTTTTTTCTAGAAAAATGTATAAATCATTACAATAATATACACGAATCTTTAATTTATAATAATTAGATAATCGTATACTGTTATAATGCATGCGATAAAATTATTTAAATGTGCTTGGAAAATTATAGAAATTATGTACGCTCGTATCGCATTCTGTCAGAGAATCATATAACAGATAAATAAGACAAAAATTATTCAAATTACAATAAGATTCTGAAAAATCTATTAGGTGATTCGATGACAGTGCACCACGCGTGATATCCATCGTGTTCCAGGTCCCCCGAAAGTGCGTATTACAACGGCAATTTTACACATCAGCTCCCATTTATCCTCGGAGTATTTTTTTCCATCTTGTTCTACAATACATGTAAGTTCATTTATAATAATTTTTAGGATTGTCTCGTCGACGACGTCTCATTTTGTTTATACAATACGTAGAACAGTGAAACAAATTTTTTTTTGATATATTATTTTGTCCTACAAGTATCGATACTCGACTTCTGTAGGTAAATGGCACCTAAAATTTGTAATAATTTCTTTCTTTGAAAACACTAGCACCACGTGGAACAAATGACAAATTTGTACGAATTTTCTTTATTTTTTTTACCCTACTTAGAGAAATGTTATGGAGTATAAGAAAGTTTCGCCACTTTTGTAGGCATGTCTGAAGATTTATAAAAAATTTATTTTAACTGTCTACAATCAAAATTGAGGGAATGAGACGTCGAAGTAAAATTACTTCCGTTCTGGTGGTTCAGGGTGGCGCTGCGATCGAGGTAGGCAGCACTCTTAATAACGTCTGTATGAACGTAGCGCCGAGCACGGCATGCAGCCGCACTACACATCAGCGAGGCCCACGCAGCGGTCGTATAGCGGCCAGCAGCCGCGCTCGACTCACCGCCGCTGCAACAGAATTGCTCGTCGTGCGCGCGCACGCGTGTATGTGTGTGCATTTTAGATAATAGAAGAAAATTCCGGGCGGGATAAGAATTCAGAGGAGAAAAGTCGCGTTCTCCGCGCGCGTAGACACGTAACAAAACGAATAAAATATCAAGGACCATGCTGTAAAAAATCGCAGGCAAGCGCAGAAGAGGCGAGAACCTGCCGTGCGAACGGCAAGCAGAAGGGCGCCGTCGCCGTTGCGCAGCCTGGCGCCGCGGAAGAGGATAGGGAACTGAATAATTAAGCAAGGGGACGCATGAGCCGCAACTGTCGTCCCGTATTTATAAATTCGCGCGGATGAAATTTTAAGCGCGCGTGGTGCTGGTAATCAGTCATCGCCACCGCCGTTGTCGTTGTCCTCGTCGTCCTGGTCACAGAGAGCAGCGTAAGTCTAAAATAATCACTATATCTGTATAATATACATACATATATTTCTTTCTATGATGATCGTCTTCTTCCTCCCGTTTTATTTTAACGCAATTTCTTTTTTACACGTCGGAAAAGTATCTATTTTCGACCCTTCTATCCTCCTCGCCTTGTTTATATATATATATATATATATATATATATATATATATATATATCTTTGCTTTTGCGTGCGTGCACGAGAGATTGCTTTCATCTCTCTCTCTCTCTCTCTCTCTTTCTGTCTCTTTCTGCCTGTCTCTATCTTGCTTTTGCTCACTCTCTCTTTGCGAAACGTGTACGTAAAGACGCAGAAAGCGCGAATTATAAGTCGCTCGACGAGAGCGAGAGAGAAGGACGGACGTGTATCATGCACTGACGCCCCTACTATGCTGCCATAAACTGTGAAGTCTCGCTTTTGGACATAAATTAATATTCAAATTCTTGTGTTGTCATTTAGATGATTAGATGTCTTTTTCAACGAGCGGACAGATGCTTCTTTGGTTAAAATGCCACACGACGTCGGAAGATTTTTTTTTAAGGGTCGGCTTTTACGTTATATCGAAGATTCGTAGATAAACAGATTTCGGCTCGTTTGAAGTTCAAAACAACTTCACGAGGGCGTGCGCATAAACTGTATAAGAGCATGTGCGCCGTACACACACACACACACACACACACACACTCTCTCTCTCTCTCTCTCTCTCTCTCTCTCTCTCTTGGAAGTTTGACGTTAAGGGGGACTTAACGAGCGCGCTCCGTTCTCTCCCCATACTCTCCCCTTTGGCCTTTAAAAGTACAATAACATCAATTTGTTTCGACGGTCATTCGCTCCGCTCCGCGAAATCGAAGGCTGCCTATAATATAGCGTCTTATAAATGTTATCCAATGATCCAAGAATAAAAAGATCTAATATATTAATCACTGGAAAAAAGTTATTGATTTGCGATATATTATATATATATATATATAATGTAAACAAGTTATTTTATTTGAATTCATTTATACGTTTCAGAAAAAAAAATTCTGCATGATTTTTCTCTCTCGATAAATTATGATACACCTTGGATAGATACAGGGAAAAAACAAGGAAAGAATATAAAAGGAGGAGTCTGAGCGTGTTACGAGAAAGAAGGATACACCGCGCGCGCATACACACACAGCAGCACACTTATATATATATATATATATATATATATATATATATATATATATATATATATGTACACATGCATACATTCATACACACGAGTACACAAGGTACATTCACACGTGAGCACGCCGAAAACGCGGTCCGTCGCCGCCACCGCACTGTCGACTATATAGTATATATATATATATATATATATATATATATATATATATATATATATAGCGCGAGACAAGGACGTATCCCCGGATTTTCCGTCTCTCTCGCGGGATGGTTTCATTGCCCTTTCGAGGCTCTCCCCTCTTTCTTCCCCCCGCTCCTGTTATCATCGTCTCGTTCTTCACCCCCTGTGCGCGCGCGCGCCCACACGCAACATGTATATATACACGCTTATACACATCTGTATATATGTATGAGTCCACCGGGCACCCGTGCCGCGCGCGTTTTGCTTGCGGCATCATCCGCAGTGTTGTGCCGCGACGACGACGGGAAACCCGCGAGAGTGAGAGAGAGACTCAGAGAAGAGCAAGCAGTGTGTCCTGTGCGTGTATATTATATGCTATAGAAATAAGCCGCAAAGGGAGAAAGAGAAAGAGAGAAAAGGGCAGCGTCGCCCATATATACATTATATATATATATATATATATATATATATATATATATATATATATATACATTATATATATACATATATACATAAATAACACGCAACGTGAGTGCGGTCTGTTCTCTTTATCTTTCCGCGTGCGCGCAGCCGCGCACCCGAGCTATATACCTCTCTTGTTGTGTTGTGTTCCCGCGGCGGCGGCGGCGGCGGCGGCTTTCCAGTTTTTCCAGTCTATTTGTCATATTATTATTATTATTATTATTATTATTATTATTGAAGTGCACGCGGAGGTGATTCAGGTACGATTATATATGATTTCTTTTAATCCTCCCGCTCCCCCTCTTTCTGTCGTAGGTGTATATGTTACATTATAAAAGTTACTTTTATTTTGTTTACGTGCTCGCTACTGTTAACCCCCCCCCCCCATCCTTTTTCTATCGTGTGTGTATACTAGGCGTGCAGTTATATAAATATCTATATATCTATGTATATATATATATATATATATATATATATATATATATATATATTGCTGAAAATACCACGGAACCTTCATAGTTGGTGATATTGATATATATATTCCATCACATCATCACTTGATTTGTTTACGTCGCACGCTATTACCTGCTCAGTTTTCTCAGTAGAATCAAGCCTTTGCGAATTCGGAGTCGTTCTATAATTTATACTATTTTTTGCAGATTACATACACATGCACGCGCCATACACACGCACACATTTATTTTCAACATTGGCGATAATTTATATTTTGTTATATCTTCAACGCGTAGCCTCGCAATTTTATAAAATTTTTCGACCTTTTCGTATATGCCTATGTGTTTTATTTCAACAAATATTATCGATATATGTATGTTATTACGAAGCTGTTTTATCGATATACATTAGTGTCGCATTCAACATCTTCTTATAAATATGTATATATAGCAAACCTTTAAAAACAAAACAAAAACAAAATGTCGGCTCTTCCACAAGTGTTACAATATATAAACATAAATTAGATCTTATATATTAATCGTACAATATATTAATCTCTTCCTCGCCATCCATCCAGCATCATTTTTATTATCCGAGCTAAAACTTACAATATAATCCCCGTGTGATGCGCAATTTTTGTGTGTGTATATATATATATATATATATATATATATTGCACCGCATGTAAACAAAGTGCGTCGCTCTATCGCGCGTCTCTCCGTGCGTCCCCCCTTCGTTCGGCATTCTCGCGGGCATCGGCTCTCTCTCCCTCTCTTTCTATTTCTCTCGTTCTGTCTCTCTCCCCGCAGGGGTAAACGTCCTCCAGTCCGGCGGACGTATATCTATATATACACATATATATATATATATATATATATATATATATATATATATATATATATATATAGTACCGCGCGCGCGAGTTTTCGTTTTGCAAGCTCGCGCGCCACTGCTCCTCCCCCTCTTCCTTCTCCAGACCACCGCCATCACTACCACCACCACCGAACACCACCACCCCCCGGCTTTTTTGCGCTTCATTCCGCGCGCGCACCGCATTCATAGTGTATCACACACACACACACACACACACACACACACACACACACACACACACACACACACACACACACATATATATATATATATATATATATATATATATAGTATAGGACACACACCAGTAGAACACGAAATTCTGGTCCCGTGTAGTAGCGTGCAGTGTGTAGCTGTGCTACGTATGTACATACATACATATATACTCGTATATTATAAAACCTGCGAATTTATAATATATTGTACGCCCGGTTTATATATATATATATATATATATATATATATATATATATATATATATATATATATATAAAACTTAATTAAAAGGTTTTACAAATTTTTCCGGTGCCACATATATACATATAAGCGCGAGTCTTGCGTGCATCGCGCACGAGCGACTTCACGCTCGGCGATGATGGGTGCGATTTTCGCGTATATAAACAAACTTGACCCTGCCGGATGCGCGCGCGAGACGACGGGACGCGCGCGAAGGCCCCGTACAGTTGCGCTGGTCAAGAGCTGAGAACGCGCGGGCGATCGCGCGCTCGAGGGGGAGATTCGATATATATATATATATATATATATATATATATATATATATATATATGGGCGTATGCAGCGTGAGAGAGAGAGAGAGAGAGAGAGAGAGAGAGAGAGAGAGAGAGAGAGAGCGAGAAGAGAACGCGAGGGGAATACTGTGGTTCAGTCACCCTCTTTGCGTGCATTGAGACTTTGAGAGTCGTTTCGGAGTTCGGCGGTATAATATGCGTAAAACTTGTCCTGATGATGGTGGGTCTAGAGCCATATAATAGGGATTTATAGGGAATAAGATAGGATTTTATAGGAATGATAATAAAGATAAAAATAGAAATGTAACCAATATAATAGCGAATAGATTTTTTTTATACGTCTAATCAATTATAGAATGATATTTTATAGGCAGAAATGTGGTAAAGTGACGGGTCTCTTGCGAGTCTTGCATACGGTTTAAGATATCTGTGACGCTCGTCTGACCAAGCGTTACGTTATCGGCGGTTTTTTGCTCGACAAAGCAGAAGGATTTTTTTTACGATTGTTTTACATATCGAGAGATGAAGGTTTCTTCATTTTGTAGTAACGGCGTTTGGTCGGTTAGTATAATAATTTTAGGAATCACGAAGATCGTTCAGTAGAAACGGTATTTCATGTCAAAATTACAACATTGTCGAACGTCTGTTTCTACTTAAGCGCCAACATCTACTTTGGGAAATTTTTAACAACATTAACTATCTTTTTTTTTATTATCAAGTTTAGTATTATATAATATTGAAAAGTATAACCAAGCAAGATAAAAAAACATTGTATTTTTATAGGATTTTTCTATATTAGGCACATATTATACTTACGTAACTGTTGCTGGTTATTAAGATAATAATAACTGTCATTAGTAATACGTCCAAGCAGAATGTTTCTAAATATATTTTTATTTGTTAAATACTTTAGTAAACGATTTATCGCCATTGCAAAAAAAATTATACGGAGTCATTTTGGATATTGTGAACCTATAGAATTTGGACATAGTCAGGATTATTCTAAAAAAATTTAGTACAAGAAATTAACAATTTTGTATTTTTCAGTCGCTCTTTCAAAATTCTGTACTCGTCGTTTCATATATAACAGTTTGTGATGATACTCCAAAACTCTGACAAGCAACCGTTGTGGCTTCTCATACGCGCGAAAAGTTCGCGCACGTCGGCGTCCTTGTAAGCTACGAGGATGTTTTTCTGATAACCTAATAAAAACTATACGTTTATGTTATAGTACTGAATTTCGGACTATAATGGTTATTTATTTTTTTTATTCATTCATGCGGGTTTCTCTAATATTCCCAGTACCTAGAGCGCTTGAAATCTTTGCCACTTTATTTATATACATATATAGCGTGGGGAACGAGGTACAGAATCGCATGTAAAAGAGCGAGAGGGCGTCCTCCCTCTTTCCGTCTTTCCGCATATAATGACTATGTGTGTGTGTGTGTGTGTGTGTGTGTGTGTGTGTGTGTGTGTGGTGTGTGTGTGTGTGTGTGTGTGTGTGTGTGTGTGTGTGTGTGTGTGTGTGTGTGTGTGTGTGTGTGTTGTGTTGTGCATATATATATATATATATATATATATATATATATATATATATATTGCGTGTATGCTTAACTGAACACCGAACGCACATCGCAGCCCGCAGGTCACCCCGTATACTTCTTTGCGTGTTCACGCGCACGTACACGGCACTGTTTTAAAATAAGCATCGAATGCGACTTTATTCTTCTTGTTCCCTTCTGTCCTTCTTCACTGTGTCTCTTGATATAGCTTATGATCGAGATGGAACCTATTTTCTTCAATTTTATTAGAACAATTTGAAGCTCCTTTGGGTATTTTTCTTTTCGGTGGTAATTAGTAATATGCAGATGTGTTTATAAAAATAGTTTCAGAAAAGAAAAGTTTGTCTATGAGTGAAGATTTTTAGGTAGGTATCCGCTCTAGAAAACAATTCCAGAGGTCTACACGAGTTCGTTACATCAATTCTAAGATGCTGTTGTATTAATAGATAGCGTGTTTGATATAAGAATGGTTACACAATTAAAGTTTTTTTGAGCAATGCAGTCTAAATAGAGTCTGTCTAGATAGTAAAGATTTATAATGATTTGAATGATAATTACAAGTTTGATTATTGTAATATAATGAAGCCCTATTTTGAAATATTTCATAAAGGCTTTTATTTTAATAACCAATTTTCTGTTTTAAAACTTTTGTTAAAATATTCTAAGTTAATTATTACCATACATAATTTTTAATCAGTTTAATTTTTAAATAGAAAGATTTTACATATCCTTTTATCTTCTTAACAGATTTTTACATAATGTAATATTAGCACCATTAATATTTTTTATTTTAGTTTATCTAATGAACATTCTATTTTTTCTCAGTGAATAGTTGTTAATTTTTATTGAAAATTATGAATCGTAACAATTATTAATGAATTTTTACTTTCATCATTTTATATCATAATCTAAGTTATATCTATAAAGTTAGCAAAATATTATAAGTGGATTTAATGAAGATATTTTTTATAAATCATAAGTTTTTAATAACAAATAATTTGAAAGGATGTGTTTATTTCCATAGGTGCGCTGTTCAAAATGAAATGGTCACCAGGAGCCTTGTTCTGCGAGCAGGTGGGTGAATTGACAAGAGTCTTTTCTCAGTGGAATGAGTGTGAACAGACAGTAGTATTGTATGCCTTATTGAGACGAATTCCAGCAGTTCAAGCTCGCTTTCTTGCACAAGCTGTACAACACTCCCTGCATTCGGTTTCAGAACTGGACTCCCAAGAATTAAATGCTAATAATCCCAGTAAGTTTTCTTTAAGAATTCCTCAAATTTACTTTTTACTAACATTTGAACCAGTAAAGGAGAGATTACTATAAACTAAGCCTTTCAGAGCAAACTTCATTAGATTTGTTTTGTTAATAACAAATTTAATATACTCAAATAATAAGATTAAATGGAACATTAAAATAATTTGATATAATTTTAACTTAATAATTATGAAAATGATTTAATATTTTCACTCAATTATGTTTAAAATTTTTTTTTAAATATTTGTATTGAACATAATATTATTGTATCTCTTTAAGTATAGTTGTATAAAATATTGAATAATAAAAATTTTTGCAGCTTTTATTAACTCACTGCTGTCTGAGACAACGGAAATTGCAATTACCCAGCTACTGACACATTTACCACTTCTTCGACCAGGCAATGTTGAATGCAAACAATGCTATTTGATGGTTATACCAGAATTGATCAGTCATTGTGTGACCACAGGTCAATATACAGAACAGACCCAACAACTTCTTAGTTATACTCTTATCCATCCTGCCATTACTAGTCAAGACAGACGTACGCTAACCCAGTGGCTTAGACAACTTGAAGATAGAATCAGCAGTGCTCCGCCTATTCATAATATTGAAGAATATACTAATAGCACACCTTTGAGGTATGTAATAAATAATAGTAATAATTTATAGGTATTTTCAAATTAATATGCTTTGTTAAAAAAAAAAAAAATATCCCATATAACTATACTACTAAGTTAACCAATCAACTGATTTTACAAAACAAAAAATAGGAAAAAGTAACCAAATAATATAATATAATTTATTATTTTGTATGTGCCGAAAGGAAGAATTTTATAATTTAGTAATATTATATATTAATAATAAATTTATTTTCTAATATAAACAATTATGAGCAAATTAAATTAATTTACATTACAATTAATAACAAATTAAAAAATTGTAATAAATAAATTTGGCATGTAAATCATTCATAGAATTTGGATCATATTAGAATTAAAACTACATGTTTACTGAACCAAACGTACTAATATATTAAAAATAATAATAATAAAGATGAAGAAAACGAAAAAGATTCTAAGTGATTGAATGATACTTTATGAAATATTAGTAAAACATAAATACAAAGTCCTATTTTAACTTAGATGGGATACTATATGGCAAAAGAACATTAAACAAAATGATCAAATGAGTCAAGCTTACAATACTCAACCGTCCTTCAACTTTCAATTTCAACTCCCTATTACTCGTCAAAGACGATCCAATAGCTTGACACCTCCTGTAGCATCTTCACACCAACCTGAAGTGTTTGAACGTAGTGGAAATACTTGTATTTCGACAAGACACAAAGCAAGAAGCTTTAGTATTTCAGGAGATCATTCGAGTGAGTATTTTTATTTATTTTCTTTTTTTTATTATGTTTTTTGTTTGTTGTTAAATTGAGCGTTTCATCATTCATTCTTTTGTTAAATCATTATATTTACAAATTTCATTTTTTAAAGCTGCACTGATTGGATTAGGTCCACTTAGTCCTCAAAGTTCCTGTGCAAGTAGTGGTAGTGAGGGACGTCTAGATGAAGCTTCTGCCCGACCTTTAAGTACAGGTATGAGAGGTAAGTTAAATTTATTACATTATATGTTACAATATAATTATATGTTTCTTGTTTCACTTCTAAAATAGGTTCAAATTATAAGACATGAACAAAACTTGATTAGTGAAACAAAAAATTTAAATTAAAGTAACTGATTATGTATAGTCTCTTCTCAATTCTTATGGCATTACAAAGACATAGCATTACAAATATTTCAACAGTTATAAATTAATTTAATAATTTTTAGATGTTCCAGCATGGCTCAAAACGTTACGTCTCCACAAATACAGTTACTTATTTGCAAGTTTATCGTACGAAGAAATGCTTGAACTTACTGAAGAACGTCTTGCTGAACAAGGAGTAACTAAGGGTGCACGACATAAGTTGGCTCTGTCAATTATCAAATTACAGCAACGCTATCAAACTTTACTAAATCTTGAGAAGGATCTCGTGCAACCACAACGTGAAACAAATCAATCTGCATCGTTCGCTCAAAAGCCACTGCTGGTCAGTGCTTTGGACGAACTCAAAATTATTCTTGCAACACCTCTCAAGCCCAGCCAGGAAAACGATAGTCAAGATATCCCAATGCAATTTACCAAGGTTCTTGGCAAATGTAAGTTGAATAACCAGTATCTACTTCTTTTTAAGAGTACTGCATACCTTTGAAGGAAGTCTGAATGTATCGCAGTGACTACTGGAGAAATTAATTGCGGTGGTTTGCAGAACTAAACAGAACGTTCTGCACTACCGACTTTTCAGGGACGTAGCTTATTATTTATTTTTGAGACGTGGAGTCCTATATATATATATATAGTAATCGTTGCGGTCGAGGTTGCACGCGTTTGGGTTTCCAAGCGAGAATGAGTCATACGCATGGGGATAATGAGATAAGCAATAAGATATTTACTGTATCGTTTGTCAGCCTTGTATAGAAGCTTAGAATTATGTAAATATATATATATATATATATATATATATATATATATATATATATATTCACATAATATTCACAAAATATATATCAAACGATGAGGAGTCCGAACATCCGAACGTTTCTGATGAGTAAATTATAGGTTGCACCTATCGCTGTACTTGTTCAAGCAGCATTTCTCGAGAAAAACTAAATGAAAGGCAACATCAGCATTTGATATTAACTAATTGAAAGTATATTCAAATTATATAAAAGCAAATTAATTTCTCTATAAATATAGCAAAAAGTGTTTGTGCATATCGCTATGGTATGACAAATATAAAGTTTTAGTAAAAAATATCTGATCTACTCGAGGGAAAAGTTAATCCGCAACTCCCTAAAACGGGTCCACGCAGCTCTGACATGTCTTGTACAAAACTAACTACATATAAAAGCATGTGCAAAAATCTCACTGAGTTGTTCAGGAGAATTCAGAATCATTTCTAAAAACACACACACACACACACACACACACACACAAGTAAAACCAATAATAAAAATAAATAAATTAAATAAAATATTTGTTTCAGTATGCAGTAGATTGGCTTTAGAAAACGTAGATGATGCTGTCTTGTGTTCATCTATAAGTATTCTTGAGAAAGTTTTACAGCATGATTGCTTTACTTCAAGCCAGAAGGAAAAAGTGCAGCAATGGCGGAGTCGTCTCGGAAATCCTAGACCTACTCCAAAGTAAAAAATATTTTAGTTTTTATAATGAAAATATTAAATTATTATGTGTAAAGAACGTAAATGTTTTACATTATTTAAGTCAAATTTCTTTTTTTTTTTTGTTATTGCTTAACATATTACGAATCTTTTAATTTTTTAGATGGCAGCATAATCATGCATTCTTCAATAGAAGATATTGCAATGCACAACAACATACTCGAAAGCCCAGTTTAAATTTAGGGCATTTGGGAACCTCAAAATCTTCAAGTAATTTTATGATTACGCCGCACAGAAACAGCATATCAACTCCATATCTTCAGTCAAGTTCCAATCAATCATCCACTCAAAATAATCTCCAACCAGTTCAAGGTCCCGAAAAAAGACCGAGCCTTCAGGAAACAAGTCTGGAGGTATATAATAATTATAAAATATTTATTAGTTTTTAAATGATAATTCTATACTTAATTATCTAATTATGTAAATACTTATCGAGTTAAAAATCCGCAGTATTTCACTGCATTGAAAAGGAATAATTACTATTATTGTTCCAATTTTATTACTTCCATTAGTTCTTTCTTACCATCTATATTATAAAAAATATTATTATTCAAATAGTTATCATTTCAAAACTATAAAGTTTAGAACAATTTTCTTTAATTATTTGTACTCTAATGGCATAAGATCAAAATTAATAACATCTTCTATTAATTATCCAAAAATACAATCACACTAAAAAAGGTGCCTTATATTAGGTTAAAATAATTATAATCTTTTTACCTAGATTTTGTTAAATTAAAGTTATTAAATATTGTTTTGCTGAATTTAAAGTTTAATAATTAGGAAATAATATTAGTGACTAACTTCAATTTATTAAGTTTATTATAAATTCAATTTATTTTTATTTAAGATGTTTAAGTAATCATTTTCATATCCGAATTTACATAAAATTTATTTATAAAAATTTGATCAGTTGAAATAATTATGATAAACCAAAAATATTTTCTTATTTCTATATAATCAATATTTGATTTAAATATGAGAATACGGTATTTATTTTCAAGTAAACCATATATAACTTAAATTGATAAACAAAAAACAATTACAGCAAATGCAAAGAACTCTTCAACGCACTTATAGTGCACCCCGAGATAATTTTCTTGGACACTCAAGTAGCACAGTTGAGACAACAGAACCAGAGATAAATTCTCGCTTAGAGTCTTTATGTTTACGTATGACTGAACAGGCTATTGGTGGCTTTGGTGAGGCTTAAAAATCTCATTCTGCTTGATAATAATAATCAATGATACTGCATTCATACCGGCAACCACATACTTTTACGCAGCAGGTGAGCGCTATTTTTATAATTTTTCGACGACAAAGATAAAGGAGAGAGAGAACAAAAGATAAAAGACGGAATAAAAAAGCGCATATGTATTCTCATATAAATTTAACTGTCCAGGATTAGTGACAAAAAAATTGTAAAATAATAGATTGTGTATGATAGAGAATAATTACTAATTTTAAGGAAAAATAATAAAATTAATTATTTAGAATTGACTACAAAATATGACGATTTTGCTGAAAGATGGCAGGAAAAGGGATAATATAATATCAATTAATGAAAAGCATTCGTGATTTTGATACTTTTTTAGTGATATTCGAAAAGCTTGATCGATATACATGCATTGTTCTTATGTATTTTCTCTATGTGCATGAATCCTGTGAAATAATAAGAATGGAGTGAAAATATAAATGTTTTTTATTAATTGATATTTTATATACGAAAAGAGAGATAGATACGAAACAGAGAGAAATGAATAATATTCTCATTATTTGAACACTTAATTTTGTTAAGTAACAAACAAAATTAAAAATTCGTCTGTAATTGAAAATGTAAGCTTCAGACCCTCTGATATAAAACAAAAACAATAAACTCATAAAAGGGTACTGCAAGAATCAATTAGACATTATTCTAAATACGCGGAAATGCATAAGTGAAAAAATTGCTCCTTATTTTTCGTTAAGATTTTAGTGCTTATGTCTTTAATAAAGGACCTTATCTATCTCTAGGACTTTCGAGTGATTATTGTCGGGGAAAATATCTATTTTGGATGATTACGTTGTAGAGCAATGCAAGAAATGATTATTTCTATTTAGACAAAGACTAACCTTAGATCTGAATTTTAAATATTTTAAAATTAAGAAAAATCGACAATAATCTCTCGAATCCTAAGTGCTAATAAATGTTTAATACTATTTATATGGAACTGACAGAATTTGGCAAGCCAAATGCTACTAGGAAGATAGATTCTTTCCTTTAGTATTTACTTAATCAACAATATTCATAAAATATATTATATACACGAATATATTATATATACACTATATTATTAGAAGACTTTAAGAATCGCATCAGGCGAGGAAAAGTAGGAAAGATTGTGATTAAAAATTAGCGTGAAAGGTTCCTTTTTTTGTCGAATGGGTGTGTGAATGTTTTGAAAAAAGTAATAAGAAAGGAAAAAACCGTGCGATATACTTGCAATATTGTTTTTGTGTTATCCATTTCGGGAAATGGAATTTTTCTGATTTTACGCTCTCAAGCATCATACTTTAATATAATGTAATTTTCGTTTATTATATTTCCCTTCTTTTTAACGGATGGACTGAATTGATTACCTTTTTTTATTCACTGCGCAAATATTAATACACTTATACTTGCATTGCTCTGTTTGTCGAGATTCTCTCAAAGGTGAACCAAACATCCTTTTCTCATTACCGGTGTAGAAGAGTTCGTGACCTTGTTTGTGCGCTTAGCTCCATTCGACAGGTCCGCAAACTATTGAGTCGAATATACACGCGCGTATTTATATAAATCTATTGTATTCGCATTTATATATATATATATATATATATATATATATATATATATATATATATATATATACACTACATTAGATTTGCACACATCGTGTCATTTATCATTAATTGCCAGGGATAAGCCATAGTGCAATGCTTTTGGTATCGCTTTAAGTGAAACACCAAATAATCTATATAAAAAATCATCACTAGTAATTAATGATAGGAATGATTAAAAAGAATATTAAAGGATGAATTTTTACTTAAAAATGAACATATTTTTAGTAATTAATGTTCGCTTATATTGATCTAATTTTTTACTAACTTCAAATTATACAAAAAATACATATAATTTTTTAGAAAATTTCAGAAATGCTCATTTTATCTCTTATAATTACAGTCAATTTTTAACTCAGATTTTAAAGATCAATTTATTTAAATGTGTAATGTATTAATTAATGTTACTCTCGATTTATACAATTGTTTATTATATTCAAATAGACAACACTCATTAATCGTAATAATAATGGACAAAATTATGCATATATGTCAATGTCACTGAAAAAAATCTACAAAAATTATTGAATTGAATTTGTGAACTGTAAATTTTTATTTAAATGAATTCACAATAGTTATTTAAAGGTAAGATAAAATATAATGTCTGTGTTGCACGCAGCCAATGATTATAAAGGAAAGTAATCGCGTGTATATCTATTATAATATCCGATCTGGAAATAATTTAAAAGAGAGCTGCAGTCGATTTGAGCTAAGCGCACGAATGTAGGTCTGTGATTCATGTAATTGTGTGCTGAAAGAAAAGTGTAGCACTAACAGCAAAGTGCGCCAAGCGTGTTTACTCGCAATTGTATATTTTTCATTGGAGCTACGTCACAGGATCATATATATATATATATATATATATATATATATATATATATATATATATATATACACACATACATACACACACATTATAATGTAAGATTTAAAGGCTTGAAAAAAAAGGATTGCATTGTACATGTATGCTTTGTAGTTTCTGCACAGATTTCGGGACTTTGTTCTCGCTAGAAAATTTAGTGCAAAATTTTGATTCTAAACTGAATCAATTGATTCTACACAGAAATTTTTTTTAAAATTTATATTGAAAACTATTTCTAGAATATTTTAATTGTAACGTTTTATAGAGCAAAATTGCGTTTATTTTATTTTAACTTATGATCTCATCAAATCGGTGATATATTTTCGATGCATTTGGACGATTTATAAATCGTCGGTTATAAATATATATATATTATTTTTCACCTACCGCCGAAGCGATGGTGTGTGAAGAAAGATTGTTGAAAAGATATAAATGTGCATTTTTTCGTAGCTTAGCTTCATTAAACAGAAGAAAAAATTTAACATGATGTAGAGATTTAAGTAAATTTTCGAAATGTCTTGAAAAGACATGGCATAATTGTTAAACATCGAAATCTGTGGCTTAGGATTATACAGAAGCATACATTTCCCTCGTGAAGAATTTCACGGGCAAATAAAATAGCGCTTGAACCGTGGAATAAAAAAAAGGGGGAAAACAGACTAAAAAATTGACAAGAAATGTTTTTAAAAAAGTCAGAAGCGCCTTTCGAACTGTTAAGAACCCTATTAACTGTAAGATTAAAATTAATTATTCTTAATTAACGTATAAACAATTAAAGACTGACAATTTCACGCGTTCCAACGAGAGAACTCAAATAATAAATTAAACAAACAAACGAATGAACGAAACGACGAGATGCGAGACATTTTGGACTTGATGCAACTATTTAAAAAAAAAAAGAAAAAGTAAAAAAAAATTGACAAAGATCAAAGCGAATCGCGTCTTCGTCGTTGTTTACTTTTGTGAACGTACGTTCTGCGTACGCGTGAATGCAACAATTGGAAGACTGCACAAAAAGGGAAATAAAAGAGAATAAAAAAAAGTTGAGAAAAAAATTGACTCAGAAAGAGATTAAGCAAAGTAGTCGAGAAAGAGAGTGAGAGCGAGAGCGAGAGCGAGAGAGAGAGAGAGAGAGAGAGAGAGAGAGAGAGAGAAATAAGCGCGTGTGAGGGGGAGAGAGACATAACTAAGAATGTGCTCGAGTGCATCCAAAAAAAATAATAATAACAATAATAATAATAATGAACTTATAGAAATACGAGGTATCGAATATAGCGCAAGTACTTCGTAATACGTTAAGATTTTACGCGTAAAATAGGTAAGATTGTAACAATTATACGCATAGCGCTAAAAATGGTATTAGGTGATTAATTGTTGTAAGACTACATGAGAAAATACATGGTTAGAGGCCGATTGTATAAAAATGCGACCCTACCATGACTGGCTCTGAGCAATGTTTGTCTAATCGGTAGGTTTATTAATTAATACACACACACACACACACACACACACACACACACACACACACACACACACACACACACACACACACACACACACACACACACACACACACACACACACACACACACACACACACACACACACACACACACACACACACACACACACACACACACACACACAAAACAATACTGAGTAACTTATCATATGGTTTAAAAGGTCGCCGAAACTCGCTCGTGATTGATTTTTAATTTTTAAAAAATATTATCTTACCATATATAAGTAAATGCTGAACATTAGTGTATATGCTAGCAATTTTTTCTTTCATCTCGTTCAAGCTTTGAACCTTCTTCTGTTTGATAATATGTGTTTATAGGATTTTGAAGCCAAACTCGTCTGAATTGATTTTAAACCTCTAGCCTAAATTTTACATAAATTCTAAAAAATCAATAAAAATTGTTGAATATTGACTAAATAAATTTATAGTTTTAAAGACTATGAATGAAAAAGTATCTATTTTCTTACATAATACAATAATTTTTGCATTCTATTAAATAGAAATAATTGTTCGTGTAATGTAAAATGTATTTTAAAAATATATTTTACATTTAGACAAAATATGTTTCATGACAATTCGATCTATTTGATTTAATATAAAAATAACTTTTTACAAACACAATAATAAATGGCTTTCGTCCATAGTTTTAAAAAAATTAATGGAAAATGAAGAAACACGTGTCGAGTCTCGGTGTATCAGGCAATATTTCAATTAACACTGTTTTACATTGTGAACTCCAAGGAGGATAATTTTATCAAAAGCTAGTCAATCTATACATTTTTGTAATATGTCACGTAAATAGGTAGTTGTTCACGATAATCATACGTTACATTACACTTTTATTACATGTCTATTAAACTTAGGTCCGTAATATTCGCACGAGTATGAATAATATTTTTATGTTTTTTGGTTTTTTTTTATTTTTCTTTTTTTTTCCTTTTTTTGTTTTTGTAATATTGCGAGGCAGTCAATTTGCTGTTTTGAAAGATTGATTTTTCTGTATGTGATGAAAATTCCACTGTTACTAAAATTGAAATTGTATGTAAATAATTAAGGAATTCATTAAGGAATTAATTTTCAATATTTTTTCCTTTGACTATCGTATTCTTCGAATATTTGATACATCAAAGATTTTTTAATACCTGATGCATTTGATTGTATTAGACATTGAAAGATTCAGCTTTCATTTATTTTGTTTTGCTTGTGCAAAATTGCAGATGTCATTTACGAAACATTTTCTACTTTTAGAAAGTATGTGTTCCCTTTTTATATAAATTTGTTTCGTAAATAATTTTTGCAAAGTACTTAATGTTTATGTATACTGATCATAAGGCGTACAATCTTTATTGCATAAATAGAACAAATTTGAATAAGATTTTTATAAAGGTAGTGAATAGTATTCAACATTCACAGTAAAATGCGTTAAAATTGTCGCAACGACTTATTTTCATTAAAAAAGTGACATTGCGTATGATTGAAAATAATTCGAAATGCAATTATTTAATTATTGAGATATGCTGAGGCAAACGGAATTTTATTGACTAAAATTACCAGTGATTAATGCTTGACTACTATATAAATATATTTTAAGAATTTAGAGGTTTTTTTCTAAGATTCAAAATTGGCAAAATAGAATCGTCAATAAGTCAAAATTTAGAAAAAAAAAGTTAAAATTAATTTTATATACTTAGATTTTATAACAATAATATAATTACCTTAGATGCTTTATTTCTCTGTTTAATTGTATTGCAATAATATGAGCTTTTAAGATTCGTTGGGTAGAAAAATAGAGGTATCAATCTTTCGAAATCATGTCAACTTTGTCACCTCGATTTTCTTTGGAGACGCATAATAGGATTGTGCACACGAGGACCCAATGATTAAATCTACTTTGTCCAAGGCGGGGCCTAAGCGAGCAAAGCGAAAATAAAATTAAAAAATAATTGGGAAAATACGAATTTTTAAACATAAGACTCCTTGATGGAGATGTATGTTGGTGGACATTTTATACCTTTATCTCAATTCAAAAATCAAACTCATTCTTGTTTCATTGTATTTATGAAAAAGAAAAAATTTCATTATTTCTAGAACCACAGTGAATTTAATTCTTAATTTTTAATCTTGTACTTTTTAGTTTAAATTATTCGTTGAATTTTTAGATTTAGTAATCATTATAAATCTGTAGCAATCATTATATATCATAAATCTATATTTATACTCATCAAAACTTGTAAAATATTTTATTTTCCTTATCAATTCGTTGTTAAATTAATGAATAAGTTTCTTTGCGTTACGCAATTTCTTCGTTTTTCTCGTTTTTTTCTTAGATTAAACAAAGAAGATGTCTTTTTCATATTATTTAAATAGTTTTATATGTTAGAAATATATTCTCAGTATATTAAAAGTTTTTTTTTAAAATTAGCTTAAATTAATAATAGTCTAAACATATAGTTAAATTATACGTGTATTTATTAATATGTAAAGAAATAGATCTTTTTAACGATTAATTATAGAATATTCTTAATATTAATCAATTTTAATTAAAAAATAAGTATTAAATATAAAATGATTTTAAAAGTGTTTTCAAATCATTAAAAACATGAAAATCATTATAGTTACTTTTTATATGAAATATAAATTTTATCCAACTTATTGTCAAAATTAATAGTATGTTTTCACTTTTTTAGTATTGAATTGTATATGCGCAAATAATGAAATATAAATTAAACATCAGAAACACTTTAGAAGAAATTGTAGGATTCACGGTAATCTTGACCATCGCCGCCTACTCTCGGCGTGTCGTGGAGATGACGAGGATTAATCAATACTCGATTATATTTAGTATATAAAAGTTTATTAAGATAGTCCAATAACAAAGGCCACGTGTGCTAGCCGGTCGTAACGTCGACCGACGTGCGGTAGAGTCCAGGTGCGGCCGGTGCCGCCGCCTAGATTCTCGTGGCCCTCATTCCACGCTGGGGTGTCGTCGCTATGTACATAGTGTGTGTGTGCATGCGCCACCACGCTGCTGGTACATGCGCATTGTATCTAAAGGTATAGTATTTTAGGCTTGTCCCTTTATCACTAGCCCCATTTTGCGATTTTTCTATGTTGGAAAAATTGTTGTTGGGTATATATACAAGGGGAGAGAGGTCTTAAATCTACTTACAATTTTAAAGTTATCTTTACATTTTGCATACAGCTGTTTAGTATTCTATGATTATCCCACGCTCGTGGGTACAATGTTTTGCTTACAACTAGCTTTCATACTGGGCTTATTCTATGCTTATTTAATACAATGTGATTTTACATTTAGTTACCTTTTGCCGTAGGGCTCCGATGCACAACGGTATGTTGCTCCTTCTGTTCGATCACTACTCGGTCTCGCAGGAGTTGATGAGCTTTGAAGTACCAGTCGGCATTTGTTTAAGTCTATATGGAATACCTTGTTTCGACTTTCTGTTTTCATGATAAATCATTTATCTATTGCACGCGTCTTTTTCATACCTAACTTGTTTTGTACGCGGATGCATCTAACTCCTCTCACACTGAGGTTCACGACAAGGTCGTTAATACCGAGAAGGTGATCCAGACTCACGGTGTCGAGTCTCTCGCATCGGCCCGTGTGAAAATTGACCGGGACGGTAATTCCGTGTAATACGAGATCTAGCGCGGGCGCGTTGGCCAAAATCGACATAATGGAGTCTTCAGGGTAAGGATTGTTGTTGAGGAGCAGTGATCGAATATATAAAATTTATAAATCTTCCTCGTTCAATAAAAATTTTAATATTGATAAAATTCACATGGTAAACTAATTCTATAACTTGATGTACCCAACCAGTAACAAGGGAGGAGAGGCCAAGTCTAATTGTCCGAAGCCTAAAGCCCAGAAGCCTAAATACTCGTACGGGAGACTGTTCTTCAGTCTCTCGGTTACCTCGATTTGATCAGTTCTTTGCCATAGCGGCAGATTGGGTCTTCTGCACATAGTCCGTATTGAATTTACCAGGAGCGATACACTTGGTAAAGTGAGGCATTGATAGGTTTGCAGGGGGAGGGGGGTCTACAGTCCTTTCCAGCAGTCCTGGTCCCATTTTGCTAGTATTTTTCTCAATCCAGTCGATACAACCCTGGTAGTTCCTAATAAGATATCCACCATATGTGATTCAACAGTGTAAAACCCTGCTGGAATAGGCCCCACTCCCATACTCACTAAAGGAGCAGCCTCATGCTGAGTGCCACTATCTCTTTGTACATTTGACAGTTCCTGGAGTTCCGATTGAGTGGTTTTGGAGTGAGTGTCTGCTCGGTGGAATATTTATTACACCAAGGACACATGTTCGCCAAAATCGACATAATGGAATCTTCAGAGTAAGGATTGTTGTTGAGGCGAAGTGATCGAAGTGATTTGGTCTCTTGATTTTGGGCCATCTATAACCGTCAGTCCTTCGGTATGTTTTACGGTTCCGAATATGCGAAGCTGAACGCTTGCAGAAAGTTATCTCCCGAAAAGACTGCTGAAAATACATGGCTAATATGCGTATCTTTATCTAGGTAGGCGCAGTTGTCGAAGTTAAATTTGACGAGTATCTTATTAGCTCTAACATACTCGATAATTGACTTAACATAAACATTGGTGCAGTTAATTATTTCTAGGCATCCAAGGTCCGCAAATCGATTGGTCGTGAGGCTAGATGCTTGATAGTGTCCATTATTAATAACTACGAAGTGGATGACACCTCTGACATGCAAGAAATTATCGAATGAGTCTCGGACCGGACTCGGTGCTAGTTTGACACCCTATAGGCGTCCGAGATCAGTCGAATTATTTCCACCGCTATTTCGGTATCAGCGGTGTTGAGTACCTTAAGTACATACGTCGCGTTGAAGTGCGCTTACTTTGTGCACGTAGTACGCGTTCTACGATGCTCGCGTCCATCTAAATATGTTTGAACCCAAATACTGCTGACTTGACTCTGAATCGCACCGCGTCCTCAGTCATACGCGCGACTGCCCGTCTCCGCTGTATCGTACATCTCCTGCGTCAAAGTGTATCTTAACGCTTGCGAGTTGAGCGGGATAATAGGGTACATGATATAAATTGAGAAACTCGCTCGCGGTAAGTTGGGTGACTATCTTGTGTACCGTCCCCAGGCAGCGCAGTAATTGCTGTACGACGGACGGTAGCGGGGGTCTCTGAACGCGTTTCGCTTGTGTGGTTCGCTGCGCCGAAGACAGAGCGGGATTGATTCTTAGCGAGGTTGGAAATTCGTTACGGAAGATTGTTCAATTACTAATGGCTCAAAAATTTGATTCATTCCAAATTATTACAAGTCGACTAACAGCTTCTTGTAAAGGAAATTGATTAAATTTATTAAAATTGCAATTTTGTCCGAAATTCATAAGACCGTGACATACAGCACCAAAAAAGAAATTTTTTCCGGCATTAGGATCTAATCTAATGTATAAACAATTGTTTTTAGGAATATTTTTTTCTAAAAAGAAACTCGTTGCTTTCGATCTCTTCAGAGTCACTATCTGAAGTTCTTCTATTTCGGGTTCTTCACTTATTTTGTTCATTATCTTCTCCACGTCCTCTTCTTTCTTGGAATTCTGGTAGACTTGCGCTTTATAGTCCTTTTCTGCCTCCTTCTTTCGTAATTGCTATAAACCGAATGTTGACAGTCACTGTTGTTTTCCTCCCTGGACATGAACTGCACTATCTTTTTTTCTTGTATTGCTTCATGCTTGCTGAACTGTTGCATGAACAAATATCTATATTGTGACTTGGTGTACACACAATTATGAATGACGTGCAGGTGCTCGCTATGTCTTGCAATGATGAAGGTATCTCTTTTACTTGTGCTATTATTTCAAAAGTTTCGCAAAAAAACTTTCCGTCCAAATGTCTTGGTTTTTGTCAAATATCACGGAGAATCCGTTGTTTAAGACTCATTTCTCGAATTGGTCTAAACCACATTGTCCGTAAAGCTTCACATGGCTTCTCCATTGAACAAATGCTTTCATTACCTGTTTGTAATGAACATGACAAAATTCACGTAGTAAATTAATTATATTACTTAATGTACCCAACCAGCAGCAAGGAAAGAGAGGTCAAGTCTAATTTTCCGAAGCCTAAAGTCCAGAAGCCTAAATGCCCGTATGGGAGACTGTTGTTCAGTCTCTCTGTCACCTCGATCTGAGTGTCCGCTTGGTAGAATATTTATTAAAATGAATTTTATTTAACAATAATTGAAATTTATCCACTGTCGCAATGGGCGGTATGTCTTTGCGATTCTCTCGTCAAGACATATCTGTGTATGTAAGATATCTTGCGCTCTACCGATAACGCGCAACAGTTACGTCTATTTCGCGGACACGAGCGACCGTTGCATTTATTCGCAGAACATGTGAAGTATGTATATGTATATGGGGGGAGGTAGACCAATACCGGGGCCATGTCGAACACGGCTCAGAAGCTGATGGCTGGCACTGCAGCTGTAGAAAGTTCTCCTTCTGCCCCTGTAGGCAGTGCGGTCGCGTAACGGCCGCGCGGTCTTCTCTTGGTAGGGGTTACCAGTGTAGGATTTACGGTAATCTTCACCGTCGCCGCCTACTTTCGGCCTGTCGTGGAGATGATAAGGATTAATAAAAACTCAATTATATTTAGTATATAAAAGTTCATTAAATAAAGCGATAACAAAGTGCTAGCCGGTCCTAACGTCAACCGAGTTACGGTAGAGTACAGGAGTGAAGAAAGAGGCACTCCGCGTTGGGGTGCCGTCGCTAGGTACATACGAGGTATGGTTATTAAATAACGGGACTGATATTGTAAAAAATTTTATTTTCATTTTATACATAATTACTTATTATCATCTTCAATATACACCCCTTCTCTATCCCTGCAACGTTCCATGCGAATTTTCCATTGTTGGAAACAATGCTGAAAGTCATCTTCTGTCAACTCTTTCAGGATTCTTGCCGCTTTTTCTTGAACAGCTTCTACGGATTCAAATCTCGTACCTTTCAATGCAGATTTGACCTTAGGGAAAAGATAAAAGTCACATGGAGCTAAGTCTAGCGAGTAAGATAGATGTTCTAACACTGGTATGCTGTACTTGGTCAGGAACCGCTTAACAGATAACGTGGAATGAGCTGGCGCATTGTCTTGGTGCAAAATCCATGATTTGTGCTTCTACATTTCGGATCGTTTTTTTCTTACTTTTTCACGTAGTTTATTAAGTATCTCAAGATAGTAATGTTGGTTAATTTTTTGACCTTCAGGAACCCAGTAAAGGTACACAATCCCATGAATATCGAAAAAAACAATCATCATTGCTTTAAATTTTGACTTGCTCATTCTTGTTTTTTTGGCTCTCGGTGAAGTTGGGCTTTTCCAATGCATGGATTGGCGCTGCGTTTCCGGATCATAAGTAAAAAACCACGATTCATCACCTGTTATTACTATTTCCAATAAATTTGGGTCATTATCAAAGGCATTCAAAGTGTTAGTACAAACATTTTTGCGAGCTGCTTGTTGTTCAATTGTGAGAATTTTTGGTACCATTTTTACCACGTAGTGTGTGTGCATGTGCCACCATGCTGCTGGGGTAAGCATATTATATCTAAAGGTATATTATCATAGGCTAGACCCTACAAAATTATAACAAAATATAAAAAAACACTATTATTTTTTTTCTACTTTGAATTTGTCTGTTTTTTTAAGCTAATGCTTAGCGATGCAATTCTAGTTTCTCACAGCGATTGTTTGAAAAATATCTCGATAATCGATCCGAAAAGTCTAACTTAACATTAGAATCTTGCAATAAATCTGCATTATTTTTTTAATGGATTTAATGAATTCGACCTCTCATTGCCTTAGGTCATTGGAGATTCTTTTTTCTTGCTCGTATAGACAGTCGTAAATATGATTCTATCTGTGTTAAACTTGAGATTACTTATAACGTAAAGTTACGTATAATACAAAGTCCGACATTACAAAATCTAATTATAAAATAATAATACATAAAATACTTGACTTCTACAGTAAGGAGACCACATTAAACACTATTAATTTAAAAAGAAATCATAATACGTGGGAATAGAATACAAAAATATAGATACAAAATTTAAAGTATGAATGGAACGACACGTGAAATGATATAACTAGCATTTATTCTATAACGAACAGTATCTTAATTTAAAATATTTATAGTATCATGTGTCAAAGATCCATAACTTTCGATACTGATGTAGGTTTATACATTTTGTATTGGAACGCCTGAAATATTCAGGATCTATACGGTTGGTAGGATTTTTGTTATCTACACTAGATCCTTAGTACATGTCATCATCTTTAGTTCTCACCAGCATTTGTATAAAAGTATTCGAAATAACGCACTTAAAGCTTTTACAATCACATTGTAATATTTAACTAAACCCTATTGATTAAATAGGTCCTTTAAATTTGGCAATGTGTTTATTGTGAAGACTAATATCATTGAAAATAATTCGCATTCACATTAAGTCGTTCTGTTCCGAAATGTGTGAGGACTGTACTTTGAAATAATGGCTACATTTTGAAGAGCGAGCGAAATCATCTCGCGTGCGTAATGTTCTAGAAGTAAATGAACACGACCGAAGCAATTTTTAAGACTTTCAAATACTTTGTAATTCTCAGCAGTTCTTGGAAATCCATTTTCTATATTTTCAGATTTAGATCCTTCTTCCTTCATTTGTTTTAAACAATCCTATTTATCTCCTTTCTATATACAATATATTCTTCATGAATTTTTTGGAAATGTGACCAAAATTAGAATTCTACTTACACCGCCACGATATTTCATAACTAAAAAAATGACCACTTAAAAGCTACTTACATAGATTTCAAAAATGTACATGCAGTTTATTTACATTATCACATATACGTGCATTTTCTATTACCTAATCCCTTATCGCACGCGCGCACGCGCGCGCGTATGTGTGTACATGCGCGAAACGTTATAGTAGTCATATTATCTAGGTATGCATTGTAGCTAAGACAGTGGTTACTTATTTTCAACATCACTATCATACCATACATTTCTTGATACGTCTGTTCAACTGTATCGTAATACTAATCACTGCTCACACGGTGAAATTAAATAAGAATATTTGCTACTCTACTTTGAATGAATTCTATTCTCATATTCATATGGCTGAAATTTCATGACTATTCGAATAATGAATTATTTCTGACGTCTTAGCAATTAGTGCAGCCAGCATTTGATAAATCCAATGTATCAATTGGCCTGAAAAAGTATCTATATATTATAGAATTTGTAAAAACCATTTGTACTTTTAATCCAGTATAATCATAAAAATTTCACAATGAGTTGTGGCTTGCAATATGGTTAACTATTAGACTGCCGAGATTCGAATCTTCAAAAGGCCCTCTAAAAGTGGCCAATTTAGTGTTTTGTATCTATCGCGTATAAACTAAAATAAAGTTCAAAAGATCGAAATGTTAAAGATCGAACATATATGGATAGTCTTTTCGGCAGTTTAAAGGCTAAATCAAGATCAATTGTACACGTATAAAAGTGGCGTTAGTGATTTAAATCTGGTATTATATATCTGCTCACTGGCCGTCAATTTTTTAGTAAGAATAATAGTACAGCTAAAAAACTAAGTCGCGAGATCGTATGGGGATATTTTTTAATGTACGCTTTTTCTGTTTTTTTTTTTGCATCTCTCTTGTGCGTATCTATGAAAATGTGTGTAGTCGCAGGTCAGAAAAACGAAGAAAAGAAACGAATATTTTATACATCTGGTTTTTACTGTAATATTATTAACATTATTACAAAAAATTTTCATTCTACTGTCAATGAATTTTGAACAAATTGGAATAAAGGTATACAACAATCGCTTATAATACTTTAGTCACGTATACTTGGACATCCTGTAAAAATGCCATTTTTGTACTGTTAAGAAGTCAGCAAATTGGATTACGACTGTAGTTCAATGTTGTAGCATGGAAAACATTTTGTAATAAAAAACATTTTTCATACAGATATTTATTAATGCGTTGTTTTATTTACCTTCACAAATCTTCACGATGATACTGTATATATGAACAAAAGCATTTTTTTTCTCATTATATCATTTTAATTTTCCGGGAAAATGCGGTCCTTTTATTTAAAAAAGCAGGTTTTGAAGAACAATACCAAAATGTCAAGGAAAACAAAGTTATAGAATTATTTTGTGGTTGCTTTTTTGCGGATGCAGAGATTGAATAATAATTTTAATTTTTCCACGTTTAACCTAATTATGAAAAATTTGATAAAGCTTTTTAAATACTACTGTGTACAAATATGAGTAAGACTTTTTAATTCAAACTTTCCGGGTTTATCGATTCGGACAAATGTTTTTCTTTTTTATTTGGTAGTACTGTCAGAGTTATCTGTGCCAAATTGGAGCTAATTATCTTCATTCGTCTCAAAAGGCCAGATTTATGGAGAGACAACTCATGATTTTTGCATCACGATAATGTACCAGCTCCCACTGCATTGATTTTACGTGAACATTTCGCTAAAAATTCAACAAATATCATTCGGCAACCACGGTACTCGCCTGCTTTAGCACAGTGTAACTTCTGACTGTTCAGCAAACTCAAAAGACCACTTTGGGGACACGATTTTGATTCGGTTGAAGAAATAAAAGCCGAATAAAAGAAGGAGCTGAGGGCAATTTCAGAATACGAGTATAAAAGATGTTTGGAAAATTGGAAAAAGCGTTAGTATAGTTACATTGCATCCAGGGGGAATTATTTTGAGAAGGATGAATTAGATTTAGAAGAATAAATAAAGATTGCAAAAGTTATAAATGAAGTCTTACTCATATTTATACATAGTAATACATAGCAGTACATAGCAGATTTTGATCTGAAAAAATTTATATCGATATAGACTTTTTTCAAAGATTTAACAAGTACTGTATATACATAAATGCATATGTTCGACAATAAATTTGTATATAGGCGAGAAAAAGAGAGAATTTATTTCAATGATTCATTTATTATATATATATATATATATATATATATATATATCCTCCACCAGGGGTTGACACCTTGTCGCGTGCCTCTTGTAGGCCGGTGTGGAGGCTCATCTGGGGATCCGAGCGGCTGACCCGGCAATGGTCTGGGAGAGTGCGGCCCTGCCCTAGGGCGGGTTGACAATGCGGGAGACAAATGCAGAGTGCAGACAGGTTAAAGCCTTCACCTCCACAAATAATATAAAGGACTGGACCAGGCTAATCCTTGGCCTCAGTAGAAGAAGGGCCAAATTGCTCATCGAGATCCTCACAGGTCACGGTAAGATTAACGCCCACGTGTGCAGAATGGGTCTCGTGAGAGACCCCTTTTACCGCTTTTGCTACACAGAGGATGAAACCCCCGAACATCTTCTGTACCACTGTCCAAATAGATCTGAGAAAAGACGGAGACATTTGGGGGCTGCCTACTTGGAGATTGAGGACATTACATCCAGTATGACGACCGGAATAATTTCATTCTGGGAGGCCTGCCGTTTATAGCGGTTGCTGGTTAAGGGAGGGACGCGAAGGGTTTACCCATGCATCTGGAAGCCGGGAAGGCCCAACTCCTTAAAATAAAATAACATATATATATATATATATATATATATATATATATATATATATATAATTTTATTACACTTTTTTTATGTGTAGTTCGTAACAAATTTTAAGAAAATGTTGTTTTCCAAGGTAATTTAATATATAAGTATTGTACAAACATAAAACCAATGCAGTCATTACTCCTTAAATTTCCTTTTATATAGAAATTCGATTTCGGTCAAATTGAAAAATATAGAAATAAATATACTCTTAAAAAACTCGCTTCAATAGGATGCCCTATTCGCCTTGTAGAATCTGTAAAGTTCATGACATATCAAAGGTATATATACACAAATCAATGAAGCGAACACCATAGGTGCACAAATAAGGATGTACCACAAGGATCAGTATTTAGTCCACTATTATACTATATATATCAATCTATCCAAAAATAACATTTGGTACCAATTTCCCGACGATATTGCAAATATTGTAAAGCGGGGCTATGCAAATAAGTGTAAAAGCCTCATGGAAAAAACAATATACATACTTAACAAAAACTTATTTGGTATAGGTCTAGAACTATCTCCACATAAATCCACTTTTGTACATTTTAACAAGCGCAGCATTAAATAAGGTCAAAGAAAAATAAAAATAAAAATAAATAAAACAACTATTAAATCGAGTCCATCCACCCGATTCATTGGCATCGTTCGAGTATCGACTCTCCTTTAATGCACAAGTGATGAAAGTACATAAAAATACTCAAGATCCATAAACATAATTAAATTTATCAAAAGTACGCGATGGGGGGCCGACTCGGAAACATTAGTAATATTGTACAAAATCATTGTAAGGTCAGTAATAGAGTATGGCTGCTTAATTTAGTTTTCAACTCAAGTCAACCAAATTAAAAAACTGGTCAAAATTCAATACTCATCGATTAGACTTGCATTAGAATTTCGTAAAAGTACACACACTAATATACTCCTGTCCGAATTAAAATAACCTTTGTGACAGAAACGTTCTAAATTTCTATGTTATAGCTATCTTAATAAAATCCATTCAAATACGAGTCTAAATGTCCATAAGACTATCAGCAGTATTAAACAATCTATAGAAAAAACTAAAAATTAATATGATTTCAAAAATATGATTTTAATTCTCTGTCTAACGAATTCCACGTTCAACAATAAATGATTCTGTCAAACAAACTCTATAATTTATAGGCATATGACTATAAATCCAAAATTAACCATGCTTATATCAACATAGACCTAGGAGAGAAATTAAAAGAGAAAAACATCCGAACCATGATATCTATCAAATTATACAAATTGCAAAAGCTTGTGCTCTTTATACTGATGGCAGAAAATCAGACTCTTAGAAATCTGTAGGAAGCGTCTGCTATTGTGCTGAAACTAAACAAAATAAAATACGTAGTCTAAATAAAAGTGCTTCAAAATTCACTCCCGAATGCTTCGCTTTGACTTTAGATATGGATATAGTACTGAAAAATCAAAATAAGAACTAGATTATATTTACCGATGCCAAAAGTATCCTGGCATCCTTGACAAAAAAATAATGCAAACATTCTCACAAAAGCATATTTATTTAAAATACAGCAAAAAATCGACGAGTTTACAACAAAAACCGAGAATAACAGAAAAATAAAATACTATTGGATCTCAGGACATATTAGTATCAGAGGAAATGAGGAGGCAGACAGACTGGTTAAAAAAGCCTAAACAAAAAAACAAAACAGCACTAAAATACATTGAAATTCATTACATACTTCGTACGCTAAATCTTGTAAATATTGTATGTATCTATTGCAACTAATCTAATAAATACTTAATAAAAATAAAAATAAAAAAAAATGCTGATTTTTCACATTTATGGCGGAAAATAAGAAAACTTTTAAAAAATATTTTAAATCAAAGCTATATATCTTATCAATTTACATCTTTTTTTATTCTATACATTTTTTCGGTGAAAACAATATTTCGATGTAGGAAAATTCCGCATTTTCAATATTTAATAATTATTTAAATAATTGATCAAAAATTCTACTTCTTTTCATAATATTTTGATACTATTTATTGAAACATAATTTCAAATAATTTTTTCCTGTTTAACAAAAAACTCTCTATCACGTGGAGTTCCTGCTGGCTCACACTAAAGACAGTGCTGTGCATCAATGTACCAAAATATGTATAAGATATATTTAAGTACGCGCCCCGTTAGCTCGCCTTTTATCCTCCCTGGCGTGGTAAATAAGGCGTCCGAGCGTCAGCGTTGGGGAGGAGGAGGGAGCAGTCGCCAAGAACATTCCGCGATCCGGAGACATTATATTGTTGTTTAAATATGCAGAATATATATATATATATATATATATATATATATATATATATTATATATAGAATATATATATGCGACAGGTTTTGTTACATCTCTCGCGGGCGGGTCGAATTCGTGTAACGCGAAAATAAGCGCACGCGCGGTAAATTGAATTCCCGATGCCTGCCCTTTATCTCCCACCGCTCTTTCCTTTCGACAGGGGCAGGACGCGTGGGGGAGGGGGGGAAGACTTAACGGGTCCCCGATTCCGAGACTTTCGACGAGGCTGAATGTACATCGACGCAAAGATGCCGCGCCGAGAATGAAATCGTACGGGACTGAAACACGTTTATACATATATATATATATATATATATATATATATATATATATATCTATAGCCAAATTCTCGATTATGCAATCGCACCGGAATTCGGGCGTTGACTTCTGACAGTCGTTATGTTATATTTTGGAATGTTAAGCTAAGTGCGTATATGTGCTTTATGTTATGGGTGATAAAGACGGGGCGAGCGATAACGTTAGTTGTATGCGTGGAATATATATATATATATATATATATATATATATATATATATATATACACATATATATTATTGAAAGTTTATAACTGGATTCTAATCTTCTGGATACAATTAATGGCTGTCTAATTTAAGACAACGGATATTTCGCATAGCTGTGAATGCAATCGTAACCCATGTTGGGTGGGATAAATTTCATCGAATGAACCGAAAGGTAATTTTGCTAAAAATTACACTTTTTATTATTTTATTTACTTTTATCACTTTAAACTGCGCGTAGAGCGATTTTTGCAGTGCGTTAGGCATATAACTCTATACAGAATTCATCAGAAAAATAATTATCTATACTTTAAACTGTAAAAGTATAATGGTAAATTATATAAAATTAATGAAATATATGTATATGTTATATATAACTATGCCTAACGTAAACTACACAAAATAGTTACATATAATTTTAAAAGGCACACCAGAACATAAAAGAACGAATATTAAAAGAAATAAATAAAAAATTATATTTTTCGGCAAATTTTCTTTCGATAATTTTGTTTTTCGTTAAAAATCTATCCCACCCGACTTTTCTAATATTTTTCAATCGTAATGTGCGAATCCGTTTATTTTTATAATAAGTTATTTTTTGTTAATTAAAGTAAAACATTTGCAATTGTTAAAAATATAACACGAAACAGTTGATATTTTTAATGGATTTTTTATTGTTGTAAATGTAGGCAATTTTAAGTAAATAATCTTTTTTAGTATTCTCAATAAATGCATATTTAAAAAGTTGTGAAGATTTTGACAGTTGTTTTGGATTACTTATAAAATTATAACAAATATATTATAACAAAATCTTGGTTTTTGCTTACTGTCGCGCAAATCTTTCTTAATTATTTTGAATAATTGAAACCCGTAATTAAGTTGGATTTGTTACACGATGGGATATTTTCATGCGCAAATCGTATTATTTTTGTACACTAAAATTTTTCGATTTAAATCATTCATAATTATTGACCAAGGCTTAGATAAAGTATCATTATGATTTTTTCAATCAGGTCAATAAATTATGTATTTCTTTATTTAAAATAGTGTGTATGGAGTAAGTGTGTGTTAGGAGTAATTTGTTGCATCACCTTGATTTTCGACCGACTTTGACGTGGTTTTTTCGGTTCCGGCCCATTTTTGTAGCGCCGCTCGCTAGATTATTGGGCAATTTCGACGTCATATTCATAAGCCCATGTCTCGTCACCAGTAATGATGCGTTTGACGAGTGTAGGGTCCTCAGCTACGTTTTAAAGCATCTCTTTTTGCGACCTCTACTCGACGTTCTTTTTGCAAACGATTCAGATGTTTTGGAACGAGTCTAGCATTGACACGATTAATATGCAAAACATTAACTAAAATATGTGGAGTCGAGCCGTAAGAGAAGTTGAGAGTGTCTGCTATCCCTCCGATGCCGACGCGACGATTTTGGAGCACCATTTCCTCAACTTTTCCGATGTCATCGTCGTTAACAGAGGTGGATGGGCGACTTGCATGAGGCAAGTTTTCGACGACTTCACGACCTTCACTGAATGCTTTGTGCCGCTCAAATACTTGCGTTCGCGATAAAGTAGACGTAATTCCATTGGAAACACAAAAATTTCAAGCAAACTCGTTGATCAACTTTTTTTCCCACAGTCAATATCGCCAGACAAACTTTTTGCGTCGTAAACAAACAGCTGACAAACACACACTAATGGAGATATGGCGCTCAAATTTCACACGGGCATCAAAAAAGGATTGTACCGATATAGGAAAAAAAAAAAATTTCCGATTCAGTTTACACGTAGAGTTTGAATGCGCCAGTACGGGTCGAATTTGATCATAGGCCCGAATGTATGATTTACTTATAGATATTGGCGAACTGTCTTGATCGCGGTAGAGATATCAGGCAAAAGAGCTCTTTTCGTTAGTGAGAGAATTTCTCTTCTTCTCACCCAAGAAGGACACTTATATTTCTTAAATAAGTTTAACGAAACTTTATAGAAAGGAATTTAAATTTAAACTTTTTAAGATATCAACATTTGTACCATTTCTGCAAATGCAAGAATAAATAGAATTGTTAATTCTTAATGGCTTGTGTATAAAGTTTTTTTCTTTAACTTTGTTACATGGTTCTTTATTATATACTTATAGGCTGAATACATTCGATTAGATATATTACGTCTTTTTTTTTTAAATTTTGTGTACAAACTATAAGGCGACGTTTCACAGCCTACAACGCAGTATACAGACGATATGAGAAATTCTAAATATTATTTGTGCATAAAGTTCTTTACTTTTTCAAAAGATCTTATATTCTCAATGTAAATTTAACTTCTTTTTTAATCTTTTAATACGTTCATACAAATTCAATTAGTTCATACAACTCATTTATTTTAATATAGCTGTCATCTTAAGGGTGAGCGATGATCAATCTGTTGCTTAAATCAAAGACTTTTCCATAACAGTTCATAAAAAATGTTATACTCTTATCTATTATGAATTCGATCACACACACACTCATATATATATATATATATATATATATATATATATATATATATATATATATATATATATATATAATTGAATTTTGTTTATTGTTACGCTGTTTACTCGTTTCCTTTTATTCGTGTCCGATGATTTCATTTAAAGACGATATATAAGAACGCTAAGAGATTAAAAAAAAAATTCATTCGCACCCTGATTCTGAAAATTGGATCAAATTGAAATGAAGAAAGAGTCGGGGTTCTAAAGAAAGGAAGAATAGTTATAATAAAACAAATTATACATCTATATTTACCGACTAGTTTATAGAACTTGATCGAACATATCGTGTATATATATATGTATATCATTAACAACAATATTTACATTATAATTTAACTAATACAGTAGAGGCGATTTGATAAATGTAATTCTCGCAAGTCGATCCGAAAGAGTTTATATATAATATATATCCAAAGATTTTCACACGCATTATCATTGAAAACAACAAGTAGAGCAACAACGTTTTTTCCCGTTTCATCTCGAATCGCAAAATCACAAATAATCTTTTATACATAATGTATATAAACAATTTTTTATTTTGTATATCTGTATATATACAGGCGCACCTCTCGTCCATCGACAATAATATAAGAAATTTTCGTTACGAGTTTATTTCGGGTCAGGGTGGGGAAAAAGCAACGTGTCATCAGGAGTTTTATCTCCGAAAAAGTTCCACGCACAAAATTCGAATATTTCCACAATACGCTTTTTTTATTTTATTTTTTTTCTACCATCAGTTTAGGTTCTATGCACATACCTTGTGTGCAAAATTATCATTATGCGTGTATGCGTATATATATGCACGCACAAAGTGCATGAAATGCCGGGACTGGTATAAATATATAATATTTAATCCAGGAGTTTTTCGCCGTTTAAGAGTCCGAACCAAAGCTCCGGCTCGCTTGGACGGGTTTTACCACAGCAAAAGTAATTTGCCGAACTCGAATGAGTTCGCAGAGCTTCGTGACGGTTTCCAAAAAAAACAAAAAAAAATTTGAATGACTTACAGGAATTCAAATGAATTCGTTGAGTTTGATAGCTGACCAGAATTCGCTGAACTCCTCCTGCACTGTCTTTTAAGTTCTTTTGAAAAATTATTCCACCTCTCTGGTATATATATATATATATATATATATATATATATATATATATATATATATATATATAATAAGTTTGTTAAGAATCCTAATTTCGCCTGAATTTGGAAGTTATATGTACGAGGTGCGGCTATTAAGTAACGAGAATGGCACTGCTACAGATAAGATATGCGCCAAAGGTTAAGGATTGTCAGTTGTTTAGCCTGAAAACTACTCTTTCGAATTCGATGCCTATATCGTTACTGTGGACAAATCAGTCTAGTCTTGGTCTTCTTTTGTATAGGGGCTGTTTTTCTGTTTTGTTGGAAAAATGATCGAGGTAACAGTAGAAGAACGTATTGTAAACTCCGAAAAATGCAAGCGAATATTAATTTATTAAAACGAGTATCTAATAATGAATGTTTATCGTGTTCACTTGCATTCGCGTGGTTTAAGCGTTTTCAAGACAGCGGAGAAGATGGTGAAGATGATACAGGACTTAGACGAGAGGTATATATTGATGGTGATAATAAATAAATATTATACGTATAAATGTTTTATATCACCAGTCTTGTTATCTCATAGCCACACCTCGTATATATAGATTGAACAAAATTTGCCAGAATTCGATAGAGAGTTTCATTGGCGAGAAGCCCCTCGTATTTAATATCGCGTTGGTATTTATATATATACACCTATGTATGGCTCTTCGATGAGATATATTTTAAAAGACGCGGTAACACGCATATATGACATATATATGTGGAGGAAAGTGTCGAGTTTTCAGAAATCGTACGGTATAATATACTTATGGCCTGGCCGACGCCGTTGAGGTCCTGGAGGACGGTCTGCTGTTTTCCTTTGAATCCAACTTTTTGTCCAGTCTGAAAGTGAAAAATTACGCCGTCATTATTATTATGATATGTATAATAATAATTATAATAAGAGAGAATTTTCGGCTACATATATAATAGAGAAAAATGTAATGTATCCATCTGGAGATCGTGAGTTTGTTCTAATCAAAAGTTTTTTCACAGTCTTTTAAATAATTAATTGTTGATCATACGTTATCTACCATATTTTTGGAATTCCACCTTTTAAAATCTGTGGCTGAGAGGGTAAAAAAATTAAAGCAAACCTCTATGGATCCCTAGTTTTTCGAAAGTCGAATAAACTTAGAGGATCATTAATATCGAAATAATTCGAGAGAATTTCCATAAAGGCCATTTTTTATTGTTTATTTCGTATAAGAGTTGAGACGTTTTTTTTCTAATTCACAAGTTTCATTCTGGGAGTGGTTTTTCAAACCGGATCCGTAAGAAGATTGATACAGCAGTGGCGAAAATATATAAAAAAAAAAAATAATTAAAAAATGCCGAAATGTAGCCAGGAGATGAAATATTTCAATATGACGAATCGCTCTCAATGTTTCAAAGCTGTCATTCGACGTCGGTTACTTTTACGTTGATTCGTATACCGGAAGTCTATAAAATTATTCCGACGATTCGCTTTGTGATCGGATTAGCTGGAAATTCAAACTAATATATGTGTATCTACAATATTTGACGTTTGGTACAGATCGATTATTACAGGAATGGAATTTAATCTTAAGTGTATCTAATTTATGCGATAAAGACAAAAGAAGTCTTAGCATTTCGTGATTTAGATTTTTTTTTATTAATTTTCAGAAACGTAAAGAAGAGTTTATTTTAAACGAATTTACTTATTTCTAACTTTCATTGAACTTGTACCAAAGACGAAATTTCTATAATTTTTAAGATAAAATTTTAGAAATTATTCCATTTATTAATGTATAAAAGAGACCGATAATAATGTTTAATTTAATATATAAGCAATAACTAAAATTTTTTCACAGTTCAAGAATCAGTTACATACATTCATTGAATTTTTTAAACAATTCTTCAAACACACTTTTACGGACTATTAGATTCGTTTAAAATTTTAATCTTATAAATAAATCGAGCAATAATTCCATCCCTATATTTCCATAATCATAGACATCTTGCTGCTTCACCATAAGAAATTTCTGATGACATAAATACACACACACACACACGCGCGCGCGCAAAATTTTTCTTAACGGTTGCGACATCTTCACTTAGCCGTACTTAAGGCCTTTCCACTTAACTCACTATAAGGAGCCTCATTTGAAAGTTTTTTTTATTATACGCCAGGCGAAGCAGGGAGGACTTTTATATATAAAATTTGTAAAACCGGATTTATATATATATATATATACTTAATTATGCGAATCAACGTAAAAATAATAAAGATGTTATTTATATATAATAATGATTCGTAGAAAAGCCATTTATATAAAAATCTTACGGATGCAGACTTGAAATATATATATATATATATATATATATATATATATATATATATATATATATATAATCATACGGTAATATAACATTGAATTTTTTATCGACGCAATATATCAGAATTAATAATCAAGTGCAGGTCTTAAATCTTTTCCTTCCAGTATTAATATACAGATATATATATATATATATATATATATATATATATATATATATATATATATATATATTGTGGTGCCTATACCAGCTAAATATGTACAGTGTACACTCAAAAGTCTCTCTCTCTCTCTCTCTCCTCTCTCTCTCTCTCTCTCTCTCTCTCTCTCTCTATTGTATTGAATGCATTATATTTATATATATATATATATATATATATATATATATATATATATAATGCATTTCTTATAAAAGCCATTATATATAACCTGACGACTTATGCAACTTGAGCTTCAATGATTCGGCCAATTTCCGTGCAATAATGTATAGCACAGAAAAACACGTACACACGCACGCTAGTTCGGTTCTATATATATATATATTGTCAAAAGCGCCTGCGTGCGTGCGTGCGCCTATATACGACGACATTGCAAAACAAGCCACCTCGTTGCGCAGTAAAATCAGGGGGCTTGGGGGGCCCGACCAAATCGCCGGCTCATTAAACGTCGTTTAACCCCTCCGTCGGTCGGGGTCGTAAATCAAAAAAGAGGCCTTTTTAAAGGAAGAGAGAAAGAGAGAGAGAGAGAGAGAGAGAGAGAGAGAGAGAAGTCGCGTCTTCGGTGCGGTAATTCGCTCGGTAGCCCGTCGATGCGCACACGCGTAAAAAAAAGGAGGGAAGTGAGGGGGCGAGAGACGAGACGTTATAATGTACGTATGTGCATACGTGTATATATATATATATATATATATATATATATATATATATACGTATGCATTATGTGTATATATGTATATGTTCAAGTATATACTTTACCCGTTGCTCTTCGAGCCCCGCTTGAACATGTTCGACAACTTTTTCTTCAGATTCCTCTTGTCCTTTTTCAGCGCCTCGCTAATGCTCGCCTCGGAGCCCGAGGTCTGCAACAGAGAAAATCCGCGCAAGTAAATAATACGCAGGTGCGCCATCAGCGCCGGGTTAAGGGGGCGGGGTGGGGAGGGGCGCAAGTGCCCCTGCGCGGTCGTTACAACTTGCCATTTTTTTTCTTCTTTTTTTCTTTTTTTTTTTTTTTTTTTTTTTGGGAATTTTGATACGTTACTCTCGGTTCCGTGGTTTTTGCTTTTGTTTTTCCTCGCGAGCGTTTTGCTTTTCTTCGAGAATATTGCGAATTATTTTACGTACACGTGCACGGAACGCGTTTCCCAAAGAGCTCGCCAATTGCGAGCTAATTGGGCCCTCGATTCCCAAGCAAAACGGTTCATCAGGCAATCGCGGCGATTTGCAGACGTTGCGTTGACGGAGGTTCGTCGTTGAAATAGCCGGAATTCCGAAAAAACGAACATAAATAGGGTATATGTACAAAAAAAAAAAAAAAATAAAAATAAATGAATAGGTGTTCTCTCATTGTTTACCGGAGTCGCGTGAAAATCCTCTACTGACTTCTCGATTTCTATAAGAATCCGCCGCGCACGGGCATCTTTATACACGTTGTGATTCGGTCGATAATATATATATATATATATATATATATATATATATATATATATATATATATATATAATAGATAAATTGCGAGAGAGCAGCGGGAGGGAGGAGTGAGGGAGAGATACGTAATGAAAAAATATTAGACGGTAGTCCGGTCAATAAAAAAAAAAAAAAAAAAAGAAAAGAAAAGAAAGACAGGCAATTTTAAGCTTTATGGCACGGCAATTTAATGTGTTAGAAAGTTTTTAAACACTTATACACTGGCCACGGCAACATGTAATCCCGTGTATGGATACAGAATCGTGCGCATTGAAGACGCGTGTGCGTGAATATTTTGAATAAAGAAGCGCCATTAATTGAATATTAATCGGAAGCGTATAACACAAATAGAAAATTTTTTTTCTTTGTTTGTTTTTTCTCGTTAAGAAAAATTTCTTTCTAACGCCACGAAAGTACACTTGCTTAGATTCGATCAAGGGGTTTATTCACCTCGACTTCGGACGCTCATGCAAATTGATATAAAATTGATTTCAATTGCGCTAAAATACCTTCATATACACCTTGGATTCAAATCGTTTCAATGGAAATCAATATGTTTTCACACGATTCCAGGTCATTTCACGTGGATTTCAGATAACTTAAGTATTTTAACTTCGTCTATAATATCAAATGATTTGAAATCAATTCAACCTGCTGCGAAATTAATTTCATATTCTTTTATTATTATTTTAAGCTCTTGTGTATAATGTGTATTCTAATGATTTCAAATGAATTCGATCTGATTCCAAACTATTTAAAATTATTTCAATTTGTTTTATATAAATTTGTTTAAAGTGTTTAATATGATTACATGCGATTTCAGCTTATTTTAATTGCTTCGTACTCTCAAATCGAAATCGTAACGAAACTATTAAACCATGTTAAAATAATTATTAATGTACACTGAGTTGGATCCCAAGCGTTGAAAGTTACAATTTTGATTGAATTCAATTCAGCTTATATCGATTTGCCTAAAATATATCAAAAAGCACCAATACAATTATCACCTATATATTAACCCTTTAGAGCGTCATGAAACACCTGGTGGCGTAAACGAAATTTTACTCAATATTATAATTCGTCTGTGTCGAATCGCGCGCGAATTCGCGCGTGAAAGGGTTAACGATCTGTAATGTTTTCCAAGCGATAACGCAATACCAACTGACTTTATTCGACCGGCTAAAACGTAATGCTCGGAGCGAAAAAGAAAAATGCGCGATTGAATGTTTTCGTTTTTGGCTTTTATCATTTTGAAATGTTCAGTTTACAAAGGGTCGACAGTCCGACAAGCCGACATTTTCCTAACTCGAACCTAACTCAAGACAAGACCTAGGACCGAATTCCAATACGTAAAATGTCCCGTTTACAAATTTCAAAACATAGAAAAACAAAAAAAAAAATCCAGGCGCTCCAAAGGTTTCAACGCGAATGCACAAGCCTGAATCGAATACAAATCATCGAACGATTCTCGTATACTTGGTTGTTGAGGCCGTTGTGTTATTACAGTAATATCAGTTTTTACATTATATTGCTATACAGAATTTCAACAAGCAAGATATATATATTTTTTAATATAATTAAAAAAATCAAGGGGACAATGTATTTTGTAGAGATTATTTCACATATAAATAAAAGGGTCACGCTTTCATATATATTTGTTATTACTCATGTGTTTAACCAAGACAATGTACTTTGTAGAGATTATTTCACATATAAATAAAAGGGTCACACTTTCATATATATATTTCTTATTACCCACGTGTTTAACCAAGTGCAATCGAATCTTCGTCAACTAGCCCATCAATTTATTATAAGCTTCTGGATCTTGCTCGACACATTTAATGTAATTTTTAGCAAAATTTTTGACGAACTATTTTTCAATGCGAAATATGTATATAAACAATTAAGTTTGAAATAAGTTTCTTTTTTTACATTACATAGTTCTGTAAGCAAAAATTTCGAGAACGAGGCTTTGTCATATACTCGTCAATGAAGCGTTCCTGTTTTTAAACGACGAAACATTTTTTTTTTCTCGAAAGATGCTCAACCTATCCGTAGTAGCGTACGAAAATCTTGCTTAAAATTAAAATCTTGTTCATCGACATATTTTATGGAAGTGTGCAAACAAAAAAAAAGAAAGAAAATTAAGCCCAAATATATTCTAATTTACATCTGCACTCGTTTATCTATTCAGATGGACACAGGTAAATAAATTAAACAAAATCACAAATTTATTCAAGACCTCGATAAACCGCGCTTTTTACGTATGTAATGCGCGGCTGGGCAGGTGAGACTTTGTTCAGAAAATTACGTTACTTGCAATTTTCGCCACAGAACCAGAATGCATATGCAAAATAAATAAAATTAATCGTCTTTTTGAAGCTTTAATTACGTGGATATGCTACAAATACAATAAATTTTACGATCAGTTTATACCTCTATATGTCTTATTTATTTCTATATGCTGTTTACAAAAAAATTTTTTTTATAAATTACGTTATAATCTTTTGGGTTTCTTATTTGCTAAAAATTAATTAACTTTTTTTGTTTTTTTTTTTTTTTTTTTTTTTGTTGAATCGTTCGTGTATTTCATATATAGGCCAGATTACGAGTAAATATTCCGCCCCCGTCTCATCCGGCGTGCAGCGTTAGCGGTCATCGCCATTCATTCCAAAAAGCGCATCAGTCGTATAGACTGAAAGCAGAAAGATAGAGAGAGAGAGAGAGAGAGAAAAAAAGAAGCAAACAAAAAATTTCCTTTCGAGATAGAGCAATGCACCGCTTACCTGGAGGGACGACTCGAAGGAGCTGTTTGGATCGTCTATACTTGCCGACTTGGTGAGTTTCGTGGTGATCTTGCGAATGATGCCCTTGCTGTGCTTCTTCTCGTGGCGCAAAATTTCGCTCTTGGTCGACTCGCTCGACAGGTGGCTAGGGGGTGGAAGGGGGAAGCGTAATAAATCGTATTGTTAATTTTTTAAAAAAATTTATTTTATTTAAAAACAACTTCATCGAATGATAAAGGAAAGAGGGGAGTAAGGGCGAAGAAAATGGTCTTGCGTTATTTGTGTGCACAGAAAAAGAAACTTGAAATTTCTGTATATTAATTGGGATTTAAATAATTTAAATATGAACAGGAGCGCAATAAGATGCGAATTTTAACGGCACTATTTCACCTGACTTTTAGTATCATTTTCTTAACTCCGTACTACTTCCAAGTAGTCGAAATATTCTGTAAATTAGCGAAAAATAAATAAACTTGCTCACCGCTTGGAATTCTATTTTTGTCGTTGAATATATATTCGTCGAGGACGCGTCTTAATCTTTGATTTATCTCCATTGCAATTATTTCGACGAGCTGTATATACTGTCGAGTCGTCTCGTGATTTACGCGTAAACTGTCCCGGTGTTTGGAATTAGAAAAAAAAAATAAGTCTCGATTCGTGATAAAACAAAAAAATAAATAAATTCAGAATTTAGAAGAGAGGCGCAGATATTCGTGACTCGAGTGATTAGTTGTGACGGGCCAGTGCTGCGAGTTATTTACAAAATTATTACACCGTTTAAAAGAATGTTTTTTTTTTACGATTTATTAAAATACCTAAGTGGTCCTCGTTTTCAACAACTGCCGTTACTTCTGGATATTTGCACAAATCCAAATAAACTAATCTGTTTTAGTAACTTACATTTTTTTGGGGGGATACTCGATTCGAATATATCGAGTATTGTGTATTTTTTTAATTCGTAAAAGAACTTTTTTGAACCGTGTGGATTTCGGATTTGAGGACTTTGCGATTCGTGGATTTGGGACTGACTGGGTTAAAGTTTGTGGATTTGCAGTTTCTAGATTTAAGACTCGATGGGTTCAGAATTGTGTTCTTGGAGTGATGTTTAGGAGAGTCTCAAGAGTATTTTGCAAACGCAGATAACCCCTTAAGCTATAGAACAGAATACCGAACCGGTTGGAATTTCTAGCGCTGGAAAAACATAATAGGAAATGCGTGGGTGTATATTTCGCAAAATATTTTTGTCGCTTTGCGGCTCCGTGTAATTGGATTCCTTATAAATGGAACTTTAATTTAAATCTAATTATGGAAGAAAATTGCAATAGCTCGTCCGTTATTATGGGAATGTTAAATAGAAGGACGTCAGAAAAAGAATAATAGACGTGCTTTTTTATCGGTTATTTATAATATTTACTTTCTAGGAGCGACAATGACTCGGACAATATTTTTCGGAATAACAACGATAGAACAGCATTGTTGACACTTTTTTGTCAGGTCTTCGGGCCCGTCCCTCAGCACACAAGGGCTTTGTCGACTTTGTCTCTCTTACTTATTGATTAAAACTTTGTATTCAATTATTATTGCAATTAAAGACATAATTAAACGTTACCTACGGTCTTTCAATAATTTATTATTCCTGTTCATAAGATCCTATAGGACGTTGTCTCTTGCAAAGGATCAATTACAGTTTAACAGAACCATTGCAGCATTATTACCTGCGTTTAATTCAGTAATTTTACAAAGAAATCTTAATATACTTCGAATCAATAATCAATTCGATATAACGAAGAAGATCTGTAATAGAACTTTTACAAGCTCATTTTGTCATTTTATGCTGTTCCAGTATGCAAAATTTCTGTATCCAATGTCGGTAATAAGATATATGATCTATTTATCGAATAATTAAAAATTTTTTTTTTGCAATTCTGCCAACTGCGATCATAGTTTTACTTTGTATTAGTAATTTAACTACACTGAGATTAGTGAAATTATATGGTAAATTTACTAATTACACAGTAAAGCTACATTAGATTTTTTACAGGATTTTTTTCACACTTATTTGAGAAGTAAGAATAGCATCTTCTATTTTTTAAAGTAGTCAAAATACACATTTTTCAGCATCAATTTGTAAGAGATAATAGGAAATGTTATGCTCAATTTCATTGCCATAAGATACTCAATCCTTTCACGGGAATAACATCAATTTTGTTTTATTGAAACATAGTCATTTTAAGCTGTTATAACGTTACCAAAAAAAACCTTATTAGAGTTAACATTAGGGATCCTTTATCCACTTCTATAGATACCTTAACCTATTTTTTTACATTTTAAAATCATTTAAATATGCGAATACTAGTATTGGATACCAATAGCGTTCCTGAACAAAACAAAAAAAAAAGGTGATAATACGTTATAGAATACACAATTACAGGTCGAAAAAATGCCCGTGACCGCGAACCCATACCTAGGCCATCGTATTTTTTCCCTCCAAAAGAGTTCATTCGACAAAATTTGGGAGGGGGGGGGAGTTAATAATCTCACCTCTCGATACTGGAATCTCGCTGCAGACTGTAATGCCGGCCCTCGACGTCCGATCCGTTCAGGGACTGCAGACTCGAGACGTTGCTGTTGTTGCCCCAGATTGACTGTAAAAGAGAGAGAAAAAAACGCGATGGGTATAGAGGAACAGGATGGGGGGGGGGGCAATTCATGTATCTCGTGTCCTCATCAGCAAGATTGACTGACAACGCTCTATGATATATTAATAGTTGACTACCACTGAGGTACTAATATGCGCTCTGTGCGTCTCGTTGGAGAGGATAGAAATATCGGAGTACGCGCTCGTTTTGTTTTTATCGTCGGAAATTCGTAAAATTTCATACGTATGTATATGTATCGTTGTAACTAATTGAATTTATTTTTAACGTTTTTTTCCTTTAATTTTCTACTCGAATGAACTTAATCTTCCCTGGATTTTTATAATTTTTAAGCCACTGGATTTCATTGCCGTACTTGCGTATAAGGCGGCCTGCAATGCGCCATGATTCGTGTAAGTATTGTAAATAAAAAGAATCTGACAATCGAAAATTAATATGATAACCCTTTCTATTGATTTCCAATTTCGTTGGAGTTTTTGAGGTCTTATCGATATTATTTTTATTCTCCATAACTCTCAGATTTAACTACAAATCATGAAATTAAATTTCTAATAGATATTATTATGTCAGTATCGATCAATAGGTTGAAAAATTATACTTTTAATACCTTGTTTTTTTTTTTATTTAGATTTTCGGTTTCTATATAAAATAGATAACTAAATATTATTAATAAAGCATAATTATCATATTCATAGAATAATTAATCATTTAACATATACAGTTTGAAAATGCTTTTGCAAAAAACTCGGTTGATTTTTATTCATGAAAATCTAGAGTTTTGCTTTATAAAACGTTTAAGACCGGTTTCATATAATTTTCCAGCAGTTTGAGTTGTGCTCGAGCTCAATTATATATTGCGTGCGCTTGCCTCTATTCTCTTTTAGACGATTATTTTTACTCTTATAATCCGAGATCGTAAGATAATATATATATATATATACACACACATATATATAATATATTAAAAAAAGGATCCTGCCACCAAGAAGAGCGTCTTGGCTCTATGCGCCGTTTAGCTTTGCCGCCCGGTCTGTTCCCCCGTCCGTCCTTCGATCATTAAACTTTAAAATTCTATATATATATATATATATATATATATATATATATATATATATATAAATATTTCCAATTAAGTTTTCTTTTTTCAAAAACAGTCGATTTTAAAAATTTTCCTACAATTACGAGGCTATATAAACCTTGGACTGTAGTAATTTAACTTTTTAATTTAATCGAGAAGACTTTTGAAGAAAATTTGAAAATTTATCAGTATATAATACGTATTATATGTTATAAGATGAAAATTTCAAGCTCGCTCGTGTTAATTCTCCTTCTTGTAATTATTAAAACGCTATATAAAACTCTTTGGCGTCAAATTTTGAGCGAATCTATTATATATATATATATACACAAAATTGATTTTGGCACATATGCACGTATACACCCATATGTATATATATATATATATATATATATATATATATATATATATATAATGATATTTACGGGATCACCGAGGCATCACGTACCTGCTCGTTCCTTCCGGTGGTCTGTTCCAGCGACAGGCTCTTCCTTTTTAAGCTCGGCTTCGTGCCGCCGCTCGAGCCGCCACCAGCCGCCTCTACCAGATGCGTCGTTGTCAATCGACGACGACCTATGTGCGAATATGTTTCTCGTTATTTTCATCTGTTATTATATGTATAATAATAATAATAATAATAATAATAATATTATTGTAATGCACATCGAGGTGTTGGGAAAGGGAATTTGGACACCTCGCGCGGACGATCATCTATAAATGAGACCTTTAGGGAGCGGAGGGATTGGGAAAGCACGCGAGTGGCTCTCAAATATTTTTAAAACTCCCGTAAAGAGGGAGAGAGAGAGAGAGAGAGAGAGAGAGGGGTCAGATGATTTAAAATGGACGAGGTTTGCGCAACTGCATGCGAGAACGTAAGCGAGCGACCGTTCCTTCCCTCCTCACGTCTCGCTTTTCTTTTTTTCTTTAAAGTGTTAGATATATATATATATGAATAGGGTACTTTGACTGATTGACGGGCCGTCAATTTTGTTTTCGTAAGAAAAAAAAAAGAAATCAAGAAAAGAATCATATTAAGAAGTATTATGATGTAGACTTTCATTGTGCGGCGTTGCTTAAATCGTGTCGTGCGTAAGTACACACACATACGGGCGCGCCAGTTTTGTCGGTGAGAGAAATAGAGACTGCTATATATATATATATATATATATGCACGCTTGTAGAATCCGACCGACGATGTTACTCGTAGAAAACAATTTTGTCACCACACGATACATCCGATTAATTGCACGACATTAAGCGGGAGAGTTGTAGACCTCGACGTCGATTATCATTACAGAATATGCGCCCGTAATTTTTACCTCTTTCCCATTTTCTTCGAGCGCCGCGCGCTCTCGTCCGCCGACTTCTTCGATTCCTGCAACTCCTTGGCCACCTCGATCAGCCGCTTAATGGTGTACTCCAGCTTTTCCGTTTTGCCGGTCGGCACGACCGAGGACGCTGAATTGAAACAGATTTCGGATCAATGTTAATTTCGGGGATGGACTTGCGCGGGTGACGATGTAGGGACAGGGATATATATGTATATATAGATTTACCTCTGCTTTCGTCCCTGGAATCCGACATTGGCGAAGACTCCCTCGATTTTGGTCCCTAAAGAGATGTTAAAGATTTATTTCAAGAACAAAATGTACTTTCGATTGAACCTTTGGTCTATGCAACCCCGTCGAAGACCTACGATTTTGTTCATGTTATCGACAAAATACTTATCTTAATTTCATTAAAACACTTTAAAGTATTCGATCAATTTTTAAGATTAAAAACATTTTACTATAATTTACTTAATAAAAATAAAACCATTTTTTAATAGTTTAAATAAGTAATATTTAATTAAGTAATGATATAAAATATTTTAAAATTTATTTTTCCTTTGCAATTAAATTTATGTGTATAATCGTTCCATTTAGTTTTCTTTATTTCATAGCCACATGAATATTCAGACAAAACAGATTCTATCTTATATATATATATATATAGAATCCAATAGATAACTGTGCCATATTGTTATTAAAGAAATGAAGAAAAGGCAGAAAACCAATTTAAGTATGCCAAAACTGGAGTTTCATTGTATTCTAAATAAACCTTGATAAGATTTTATCGCATTTCTAGAACCTGACAAAATTGGTAAGACAATCAAATTTCTCAAAGATTGCATTGGTATTGGTAAGAAAGTATTGGTATTAATTTTGAAAGTTTATCGAATATTTACTTAAAATAGCTTGAAAATATAAGAGCAAGAAAATATTTTAATAAATAATAGCTTTTCAGACCGGACCTAGTACAATTACATGGCCAAATGATACTTTTATTATCAAATTGATTATCTAAGCTCCGCAATAGAAAGTAGCACAGAACAATGTTTCAGTTTCTTAATTTGGATTTTGTTCTAAAATTGGGTGTTTTTGGACATAATTGTTGTTTCCGTATAAAATCTCATGGATTATAAATTGATAGATTAATAATACTGCTGCTGCTACTACTACAACTACTACTACTACTATTACTACTACTAATAATAATAATACTGATCTAATTTCTAATAGTCTGATCCCTTTCGAACAAATTGCTTCAAGCCAAAACACGTCCATGCCCAAATATCCATTACAACATGAATCCATTAAGTCTGCGTCTTTTATGACGATGATGTACGACACGATTAGCAATAATCTCGAATGTTTAAATAACGTTTAAGCTCCTAATGTATCAGAGGCGTCAAGTATAATGCAGTCTGACCAAGACCCCAAGATTCGTCGAATACTCGTCGCTGAAAAGCAATCTCGCGTATCGTGGCAATATAATTAAAAGTTTATAATGCGTTACAGATTTCAAATAATGCACTAATAATCGAGACCCAAGACTCTTACGGCACTTGGTTAAAAAGTCGTGGCGAGATTCAGATCCTCGCGTATCACGGGGTCTTGGTCTCCTTGTCTCGAAATTCTTTCCTACGCGGATTTAAATTCGGCTATAGCGGCGAGGCCCGTTTCACGTTATTTCCTCTTTTTTAGAATACATTCGCCTCCCTCTCGATTCCCGAGAAGAAGCCACCCAACCCGTGCCGACCTTGAGCCTCCTCGGCGGCGTGGGCGTGTACGTCTCCGGCGCCGGCTGCTGCTGCTGCTGCTGCTGCTGCTCGCCGTTCGCCTCGGGGAAGAGCCTCATGAGGTCGTCGACCTGCTGCAGGAGGACGTTGAGATTGCGGGCCTCGGCCTGCTCGATCCTCCGCTTACTGGCTATCATCGACCTGAGGTCCTCGCGCTCGCGCTCGTGCCTCTCCTTCTCGCGGCGCATCTTCTCGTTGCTGGTGCGCAGCTTCGCGTGGGCGTCCCTCAGCTCGAGCAGGCTGCACTGCAACTGATCGAGGGCGCGCACCCCGTCCCCCCGGGACGATGAGTTTTTTTTTTTTTGTTTTTTTTGTTTTTTGTTTTTGTTCTTATACCAGTGCTACCACTACTCGTTTACACGATCAAGTAATGTGTGTGTGTGTGTGTGTGTGTGTGTGTGTGTGTGTGTGTCGTTTATGAAGCAATCGAAAATTCGGCGAAGTTTTGAAATTTTTTAAATATAAAGGGTGGGCATAAGAGAATGTGTGTATATAATAGCAGCGCTTAGGCCTCGTCTTACGTAACTAAAAGGGAAAAAAATGAGTTGCAAAGTAAAGATGTATATAAAAGGAAAAAAAAAATTGGAAACGCAATTTATCTCCTAACGATCGTAGATATACCCTAAACGATATTGTGTGTATATATATATATATATATATATACACACATACGCTCGGCATGATATTACGTAAATTATATAATGGCGATTTGTCAAGCGACGCGCGCATAATAAAATGACGAGAAAATATATAGCATGGAATAAAAATAAAAAGTAAAATGTATATATGTATATATAACTGATTGGAGTTATTAGCGTCCATTAGTTCCTTTAATAGTTCTGAAACTCCTTTTTCTTTCCTTTCTTTACGTATTTCTTTCTTTTTTTTCTTCCTCTTTCATCGAATAGAGCGTACACGTCCATCAGTGGCAATTTGTTTTTTTTTTTTTTTTTTTTTTTTTTTTTTTATGTATAATAATACGATCTTCTCGTTTTTACACAGCACACATACCATTTGCTGAATTTTTTTATATTATATTTACATTAGCAGTATCGATTAGATTTTTTCTTCTTACATTCTTATAATGATATAATGACGCCGAGATAAAAAATTATTATTCAATTTTAAGGACTTGTCGAGCAATTACTGAGATTTGCGCAAATAATTTTTCATTGGGATTATATTCCGCCTCTATCAATTTTCTACAGAGTTAAAATAAATAAAACTAAAATAAAAAAAAAACAGAGTTGAAATTAATTAAATTTGTCGCGTTACGTCGCATTAATACCGTTGTTCGGCATTCAAAATGTATAATTCGTTGACCTGACTTACTAAATTTATTTATATTATACTTTGATAATCCATGCGACGAGCGGCAATTTAAAGATATACAACGATGATAAATTTAACAATTACGACAATTAATTATTATACGAGTTAATTATTATATTAATTATTATACATAGGTCATCCAATAGTCCGATTAATTGTAACTATAAATATTTATTATTATAAAATTTTAAGGACTAGGACTTTATATTGCTTTTGTTATGAATCATTATGTACAACAGTATGTATGTATTCATTGCACGTTCAAAATACGACATAATTTTTGTGTTATATATATATATATATATATATATATATATATATATATATATATATATATATATATATACTGTATAAGAATAACACGAGGTAATGGCACGATATAACGAGAGATGGAAACGCGCAATTTCAATTATTATCATTTGCAAAGCATGCGAAAAAATCGATTTTTCTAAGTGTACAGAAAAACAATGCGGTACATTGTAATTACAATTTTTAACCGTCTCTTATCATATATACATATATAAGACACGTGTTAACGTAGGTGAGGTATAATTTATAAAGAATATATAAATATTACGTCCTATGTATAAATGACCGGATAATGATATATATATATATATATATATATATATATATATATATATATATATATATACATGCTTGAATACGATAAGTAAACGACCGCGCTCGTCCATATATAACTCAATATCAATATATAACTTAATACCGAAGTTTTATTTATCGACAACGTTATCTATATACATATATATATATATATATATATATATATATATATATATATATATATGCTCTTCGTTCAAAATAGATCATTCTTTTGCTTGTCACCGGAACAATGGTCCTCTATAATGCGCATTTCTTATTTTTCCTTTTTTATTCGTCGTTGTGAAATGTTCTATGTGCATATACAGTTATATAAGCCACCGTTAATATTGAAATTAGTTTGCTCGTAACGAGGCACCCGCGGCGAGACGCGTGCGCGGACTTTCAAGCCGGTATTATAACTGTCACCCTAATTTGACGCTCGTGCGCGCATAAAGTACCGTAAACTCTTATACCAATTTCAAATAAATAAATTGCTAATGCGCAACCATTTTTTTCCCTTCAAATATATATATATATGATGCGTTTCTAAAGTGCGCGAAAAGATCGCTCTTTAAAGCAATTGACATTTACCTCGACCAGTTTCTTCTTATTCTCGTCCTTCTCTTCGTCGAACGATTTCTTCAACTGATCCAGTTTTCGCTTATTCTCTAAACGCTCCTTGTCGCGTTCTCTCTCCACCTGGAATAGGGAAGGATGAACGCATATGAAATTGTAGAGAGACATACTTATTATAGATTACATGACATTATTAATTGATCATTATCAAGATTAATTGTACAATATATTATATATGTGAAGTCTATACGGCGCAAACTAATTTTTAGATAAATCTTTGTGTAAGAGTAGAGGAAAATGATAAATTCTTGTCAAACACCTTGGACATAGATTCCACTATTATAATATAAATGAATTAAGTGAATTTTGCAATCTGTATTATTCTCTTAAATTATCGGTCGATTATACAAGTAGATATATTCCCAACTTTTTCTGTATGATTACAAAAAAGAAAAAAAAATGAAAGGAACAATTTATCCTCTAACTCAGTTAATACACCAAATTTCACATCAGCAGATGAATTCCCTAGCATATAATTTACCTCTCGAACGATTACGCGTCAGCTGTGAACGAAGGTCGACAAAGCAGCTTCTTTTCAGGTGCCGACTAATTAATTACGTATAATCGCTATTTGGATCCCTTCCTCCTCCCATGCAACCTAACTTAAATTATTCACCAATTTCCCCTTCCACCTGATATGTTACTCAATGCGTTCTTTTGCATAATTTATTTCATTTTTCTAGTAATTTTCGGCACTCAAGATAGTATACTCAATCGACGCTTCGGAGGCCAGTAGACTAGTACAATTGGCCGATTATCATCGAATTCTAGCACATTACGATATCTAGATAAACTTGCGTAACTTTATTACAAAGCATTAACAAGTTACGTAATACTCGAAGGAGTTTGATTTGGACTATTCGAAATCTGTTAATTTCTACATGAACCCGAGAAATATACTCCTAATTCTGATTTAGATAGTCTAGTATATGTAAAAAATGTATTGATTTGTAACATTTGTAGTAATTAACACATTTCTCGTTTAGTGGAGATGAAAATTAATTATATTCTTCATTATTAGTAGTATTCATTTATGTAAATCGACTGTTGGAATTTTTTTGCGTTATCAAATGGTATTCTAACAATATTCCTATAAACAATCTAATTAAACGTTGTCTTGTTTGATCTACGCCCCTCATTTACCTAGAAATTTTTAATATACTTTCTGTGACTATATTATTTTTACTTTTTTTTGTTAGTTAAACAAACCACCACAAAGATCATGAGTTATTAAAATCACGAATGTCAAATAAATTTTGTGAAGAACCAAAAGAATATATTGCCCATTTTACTTATTATGCCCATTTTATTTCCTCTATAAGCACTGATATTGACATCAGTAATAATCATAAAACTCAGATAAATATTTTTTGTTACTGGTTTCCAAACCATAGCCATTTTGATAAAAAGTAATAGAACCTGAACTTCTCTCTAGTGTCTTCTGAATTGAGAATTTTATAAGTACAACGAAATACTGAAACGAAGGTTGGTAATCCATAGGAATGTTACGATTTATTTAACACAAGTATCAAAATTTGAAAACTTGTCATTATAAAAAAATTTACGTAATTTCTGGTTGAAACCCTCCGCTATCTCCCAATGTAACTTAATTCAGTCGTATACCAATCCTACCTCGTCCCTAATCCTCAATCGTTCATATAATTTATGGTTGATCCCTTAGCCGTTCAAAGATGTCGATAATTTGAATTCATGTTAATATTTTGGACAACATCCGGAGATTATAATAGACTTGGTATAAAAAAAAGTATAAGATGATCAAATGATCAAGGAAAGAGTTTGAAAAAGAGAGTTAACAGACTTACCTCGAAGAGAGTCTGTCTCAGATCGCGGGCGAGCGTCGCCGTCTCCTGTAGCAAGCGCTGCTGATCCTCCCGCTCCTTCTGCCAGGCCAGTTCCATTCGAACCTTCAGACCCGGGATCTTCGTCCGACCGCTGGCAAGAAGTCTCTCCTCTTCCAGCTGTATTTAGTTTGGATAGAAGTATATAATATTGCGTATTTTGATGCGAGAGAAGCGCAGAATTTTGGGACAAGGATTTTTGGAATATTTCGTAAAGAAAGATGCCGGACATACAGTCCTCCGAGTGGTCACTCACTATCTAATTCCTAAAATCGATGCCAAAAGAATCGAATATATGTCTTAAGAACTTGAAAATAAATCTTTCCGTCGTGGGTCCGTTTAATCTAACTCTTTAAGAAATGTGAAAGAACTATTAGGATCGATGAGATCGACAAGACTCAAGGGTAACTGAAAGAAATATAGTAAAAGAACATGCATAGAGCGATAGATGGAAATCTCCACTGATACCAATTGAGATTGTAATCTATCCTTCCAGCTCTTGACTAGTGAGTGATCCCTCGTCTTTTTTTTTACATTTGGAGGGGCAGACCATAATTTTATACCTCGTTGATTCGCGACTGCATTTCGGACAGCTTGATCTCCCAGGCTGATTTTTCCGACACCAGTTCCGTCTTTAGCTTGGAAGCTTCGAGCTTTGCCTCGGAAAGCTCGTCTTCCATCGTGACGATTTGCCGCTCCAGCACGCTTCGGCTAGCAGCCGACATCTCTTCGTCCTTTAAAATTAATGGGTGTAAAATGTTCTACATAAAAATTATAATAATGACGATTCATAGATATTTATGTGCGATATGAGTCTAATGTTTTAATTAAATTGTACGCTATAAGGTTGTTATTTCATTAAATATTAAGTGTTATATTAATTTTATTTCTATAAGTAAATGAACTTATTATTACAGCTAATTCATAAGAAATAACTAACTGTTATTAGTATCTCTATTACATTATAGTTAATTTAGTTATAGATTATTCCAAGATATGCTTTTCCATCCATGGTAAATGTACGATATTTCTGTGAATAAAAAACTACATAGAATCATAAGTAAACTATCGGTAAACTGTATTCATATGTATTGGTTAAAATCGATTATAACTCTGAATATCTGAAATGAATCCACTGTCATTGAGGGTGATTGATTGTTTATTTTTTTGTTAAAATATATTCATTGTATTTTCAAACATTACTTAAGTTCAATTATCTTTTCGTAGAAATATTGCATAGCCATCAAAACTTTAGCAGTTAAAATAAAATGAAATTTCGGAGCCGATAAGGTAAGTTCTTTTTTTTTTTGAATAATCCGCGCTCTATCCCTGTACGCAAACTCATAGTTATCCCAATCCTCACCTCGTCCGACTTCCCCGTCGACGTCGACGACGGCCTCCTCGGCCTGACCGTCTTCAGTTCCGCGATCGTCCTCTGCGCGCCCTCCAGCATCTGCTTGTACGTGTCGCGCTCGCGCTTGTACCTCGTCAGCTGGGCCTGTATCGATTTGATCTCGTCGCCGATAGCCGCGATTCGCTGCTCGTAGCGCAGCTTGCTCTGGGCGAGATCGGCCTTGCGCGCCTTCTCCGCATTGACCAGGGCGTTCTTCGCCTTGCGCAGCTCCGACTCGAGGACCGAGCTGTCGGCCGTCAGGTTGCGCTGGATTTTGGCCACGTGCGTGTAGTCCTGGAGCTTGCCGCTCAGGTCGTCGTTCTGATGTGGCGAGGAATTTTGGCAAGATGACGTGGATTTAATTAAACGCGGCCAGGTAAAAACGAAGAAAAGATTTTCGTGCAGACATTATGAGACACTGGTAATTTGATGCAATGATCAATTTTGTCACATCATGTTAGAATCAAAGGTATATCCAGTACAAATGGAAAAAAGGTTTAGAATGAAACTGATTCCAAATTCAAAGTCGGCGTATCAAAATACGGTGGAATATGAGTGTTGCACAGTACCTGGAGCCACCAAATTTTTTTTCCAGTATTGTGCAATGTTAATACAGTAAAAAAGAGGATTACTATTTTTTCAGTCACTGTTTTCTTACCGAAGTGCAGATTTTTTATGAAATGTATCTTATTCCTCAATTTTAAAGGAGCTATAATTTAATCCGACAAAGTAACTTTCCTTCTGTGATAAGCATAAATAAGTCATAAGAAAATCGCATAAAGATAACATTTTTACAAATAGATAGTTTCATCGTTTACGATAGTGATATGTTATGATGCATTTTATTAGATAATGTTATATTAAATTTATTACAATTTATATGATAATGAAAAAAAGATGATAACGTGTAATTAATAAATTTAGATGGCTCTAACAGCATAAATTATTGGCAAATTATTGGAAATATCAAAGAGTTCGATGGTTACCACTATTTTTCCAAATATTCCGTAATATTTTTCAAACGAGGAAAATTGTATCTTTTTTATAATTCACAGTAAAGAACATATTTTCAATAATTAAATCTATCTACATTTGAACAAAATCTAAAGAAATGAGCATCAAGCTGAGATTGAATAAATTTATTGAAACTAAATACTTTTAAGATATATTAACATTCAAATATTACAAAACTTAAAATAATATATTTCGAAAAATTTGCTTTAATCGATAATTTCTTTTGAGCAGCACTTGCTTTATTCGTATTATAAGCCGTGCTCAATAGAGTTCGAATATTCTACTTCCCCTGGTTAATCGAAGATCAATGTTAGAAGCAGCGCGTATCGATAAAAATAATATTCCCATATTTATGTATAATGTATATGAATGCGGTTACGAAATTACGGATAAATCGGTATCGGTATACTTGGCACACGATTTTCGTCTTTATAATCGATTCGATGTCTTTGATATAATAATTTTATTGTTCTTCGCTCTTTTGAATTGGAAAGCGTATGCGTAATTAATGCTGGCTTTGGCTTGATCTATTTTCTCTATTAGAATTATACCACATGAATAAATGTAAGGATTAATGTATTAAGCAAGCTCAAATTATTCAGTATACACGCCCAATAATGTTTTCTCTGTCAATAATATCATAAGTATCGATTTTATTGAAATATATAGCCAGAGCTGAATTTACATACACGTGGACGCAATTTTGTCGAAGAAATGAAAAGCCCTTCTTTTTTATTTGACAGCCTATGACGAGGGAATTTTTTAGTCATCGTCGATATCGCCGTAATTTGAAAGATTAACAATGATATCAAAGTAAATCGACAGCTCTTCCACTCCCCAACTATCATATTTTTTTATCGAGATGCATTTTCATGCAGTGTAGAAGAGAGAGAGAGAGAGAGAGAGAGAGAGAGAGAGAGAGAGAGAGAGAGAGAGAGAGAGAGAGAGAGAGAGAGAGAGAATGTATTATATGCGAAGAAGAAAAGAATCATAGCTCCACTCACGTTTTTCTTAAGATCCTCGATCTGTTGCGTCAGCGAGTTGCTTTCCTTCTTCAGCCTGAGATTCTCCTCCCGCAGGTCGTCTTGCGACAGAGTTTTCGCCGTCTTCTCGTATTCCCGCAATTGCTCCTGCAATAGAATCATCGAAAGTGCGCCGTTCTATATTTATGTATAATTTTTGGCCAATTTGGAAAATATTACGCGGAAAAGAAAAAAATTTTATACACTTAATTCGTTTGGAATATTTTTTGCCGGGAGCGACAGGAGAAAACCGTTTATATTCCCCAAGTAATTGTTATATAAAAACAAGAACGTTGAATTTTGAAATCGCAACTAGGATATAAGTTTTTCTTCGTCTTCTTGCTTTTTCTTTCTTTCTTTCTTTCTTTCTTTTTTTTTCTTACAATAATCTATATAAACGCTCGAGCCATTAGCCGCTGCGCTTTCGACACCTGCCGTTCGGCCGTACACAAAGATTCTGAGCAGTGCTAGGGCGAGGGGGCGAGGATTTTTATTCTCAGATGAGGCGCAGAGCTCCGTCATTCGGCTTTTATTTATCGTATGCGTCGATACGCGAACAATCTCTGTCTATATACGCGAAAAAGAAGCCGGCGATGATAAATTTCCCGTTAACAATGTAAATTATTTTTCGCATATACAGGACGCCGTACGAATCATGCAGGTCGGACGTGCCGGTAATGGAAATGGAAATGACTTCGTGCGCGAATTACTTCGAAAAAGCGCGGTTCGCAGGTGTATTACAGTGAAAACGAAACACGCCAAAGCGAGATTCGAAGCATTCGATTCTCTATCCACGTTGCAAGAACGTGAGCTATCTGTCTCGGGTGAAAAAAGAAAAAAAAAATCCTATCCCCATTGCTGGAGAAAATGTCGCGGAGCGGCGAGGGTAGACGGTCCTATACTTTATACACGTAAGTCGTACGGTCAGATGGATAATTCCACGAACTAGATGACGATAGCGCGATATTATGGAGCGATTGTAGCACTCGGATCCGTGAATGTCTCGGGCGATGCCAAGACGTCTGAAACTTTACTTATTTCGTCAAACGCAGCGGTCTAAAGAGTTATATTCAAATTATGATTTAGAATAAAATAATCACACTGTGCGCGTATCTTAATCAATGGATATAAGAAATCTTCCCGTATTCCATTCGACCCGTGCGTGTATATTATTCTTTCGTACTTGTCGATTTGTATTCGATCGATTTTGAATAGCCATAAAAAAAAAAACCGAAAACGATCTTCTGGTGTGGTCCCGTTTGAAATTTCCATGAAAAGATCCAGATATGCTATACCGGTATATTTGATCCTTTGTGTATTTAATACATTTTTTTTTTCACGCCAAGAACTTAAGCAAGAGAGGTATTAATATCGCATATTGTCTAAGATGCAAGATTACGTAATGAACTAAACTAATATTAAGAGATGCTAATATTGCAGACTGAAATTATCAGTTTAGGTACATTGTTCAAAATTAAATTTAAATTTGTGTAATCAACTCACGGTTCACTTAGACCGTCAATTTTCGTTAATTCTCAATTGCTTACTGTTTTATTAATTATCACGCACGATTGATTGATTTAACTACTTGTTCTAGATTTAAAAGCCAAAATTTCTCGTTATTTCTTATGCCAATGACAGAATGTTTCAATATATTGACAGATCTGCAGATTTATTAAAAAAATTATTAGTAAATGCCTGTTTATCAATTTAAGAGTCCAGAATACTATTGAAACTATGGATGCAAGACAATGAATTATTATGCCATTGGCATAAGAAATAACGATAAATTTTGGCTCCGAAACTTATTCCAGAGCGAGCTCGATCAATCGTCTCCGTAAATAATTGAAATTTTAATGTACCCAAAAAAATGACAATCGAGATTACATCGGGCGCACATTTCCTCTCACATTCCATCGCCCCGTACCCTTGCCGAATAATCCAGTGCTTAATGATATATCTATATAATTACCTCGGCCCGCGACTTCTGCGCCAGCCACTCGGACTCCTTCGTTTTGTAAAACTGTCGTAGCTCCTGCAGTTCCGCCTGCAGGGTTATGCAGTCCTGTTTGTGATCTATCAGTTGCCTGGCGGGGGACGGGCGAGCGAGCACACAGAGACGATAATACGTTAGGAAAATTTTTACGATTGCATACGCAGACGAGGAAACTCAAATGAGCGATATGTCTAACGTAGAGTACCATTTTCATTGTACAAGACCCTCCTACTCTTTCTCCTTTACATTTACATTATACTGTTAAACATATATATATATAGATTCTTACCCGTTCAGCAGCTGATTCTCTCGCTCGAGCTGATTTCTGGTTTCCGTGAGTCTTTCGTTCTTGTTGTACACTTCCTCGTACTGCCGCGTACATCTCTTCACTTCGTTTTCAAGGTCTATTGAATTTTTAAAGGGGTGTGATTTTTTTTTCTTAGATTTCATAGGTAAGTATATATATACGAATGAAATAATTTGTACGAACTTAAGGATGAATTTGCAAGAATTGAATGAGTTCCTCGAAAATTAAATGGAAAGTGTCGGATGGAAATAAAATTAAAACGCTTTTATTTTTGAGGGTTTTGATCAGGACATGGATATGCTTTAGATATGTGTTAACAAGTAAATAATTTAAATTCTTGAAAAATCTGTGATTTATAGCATGAGATTATAGAGCAGTTATGGAGCAGATATAGAACGATCCAAGAAAAATATTGAAAATCACGCGCTTACAAAAAGAGCAACGGAGTATATGGGAAGAAAAAATGTCCATATGAACTAAGATTTTACAGGTTACGAAGATAAAAACGTAAAATTACAAGGTATTTACTAAAAAGTAAGAGTTAAAAAGTTATTCATGCTTTATCTTCTAATATGCGTATGCATCTCCAATACTTTTAAAATAATTATAAACATTGCACTTAATCAGCAGTTGTTCTGATTGCTCTTAAAATAATCATAATTATGATTTTATCTATAGTTAAATATTAGATTTTCAACAATTCAAATGGTTTTTTTCTCTCTAACTTGTTTTTTAACTTCAGTATGTTTGTAAAGCTACCCTTCTATAAATAACCGATAGCGCATCATTCGGAAAGCTCTTAAACCTCTTTAAAATATAAAATAAATAAATATCCGGCTTGTATTTGAAGTTCATATTAACTTGTTTGAAAAGTTTCGGATTCCTTCAGTTAATTATATATGTTTATAAGCCAAACAGAATAAAACTATTATGAAATGGTTTTAAAAAGAAAGCAAATTTGTTTGTGAAATAATGCTGGTATCGTCTGTACAATGCAAACACAAATCTACCGAGTATAAAAACCAGAGAAAAGAAAACCTGAAAGTTCCGTATATTAATTCAAATAAGTGTCAGATAGTATTATCATATAATTGAGGATGACCATATTTAAATAATATCCGAACAATTCCAATCGCCATCCAGCGGCTGATTGCGAAACCGACCGAGAGCTCTGAAATTACAGTCGCTCGGTCGTACACACCCTTGAAATTTGAGGGAACAAGCAAAAGAAAAAAAAAAAAGAATCAAACAGATCCCCAGTAAATTTCATACTCGCGATCTTGTCGTCGTAGCCCTGTTTGAGATCCTCCATCTTCTTCGTGTCCAGGCCCGCCTTCTCCAGTGCCAGGTTCTTCTTCTTCAGAACGGCTATCTCCGCATCTCGCGCCAGCTTGTCCTTCTCCAATTGGTGCTTCAGCTTGTCCCTATCCTTCTTCGCCGACGACAATTCCGACGTGATCTCCGCGATTTTCGCGGATGTGGAGTTCTTGAGGTTCTCCAGCTCCGAGCTCGTCGTCTTCAAGTCGTTCTCGATTTGAATTTTCGCCGTTTCCACCTTGACGAATTGAGAGTGACAAAAAAAAAAAAGAAAGAAAGTTACATGAATTCTCTGTATAAAAAATTCAGCCGTATGGAAATTTCTTGCTTATTTGGCCTATTTTTTTGATCGAAAAAACAATCTACTATATATGGAAAGTACAACTGATGCTAAAGAAACAATCCAGGATAATTCTGAAGAATTAGAATAATTATGAATTGTCACGCTGTTATGAATTTATTTTTATACCGAAATTAACTCCAAAGTGTCATTGTTTAACTAAAAAGAAGAACAAAAATATCGGACAAATTTTAAAATCTACTTTAGTCTCACAAGTCTTAAATACAAATTGAAAATCACGAACGTATTAATTAAAATGTTTGTAGTAACGTCAGTTACAATATTATATATTTCGTATTTTTACAAAACTTATCTGCTAATGATTTCTTACAGCAAATAAATTTATTATGGATGAGACTGATGTTCTTGAAACATTCTTATATTATTATATATCCTTAAATTATACTTCTATATCACAATAATTAAAAAAGTTACTTAAGTTTTTTTTTGTTATCTCGCATATCTATGTTATAATAATTTTATTGCGATGTCATGTGAGCAGAATATGACTTAGGCTTTGAAAGTTCTTCAATACATAAATTAACGGCCAGCGACCTGTTCGGATAATGTAATGTCACTGTACGATGGAAATATAGAAACAATTTAATGCACCTTCATTGGCATAGCAAATTAAATTAGAAGTTCAATGAAAGCATCAAAGATTTTTATTTTCCACAATTGTAGCGATTTGTCGGTATATGTCTATGTCTTAGAACTATTTTCGTAGTACGATCTATCAATAAAGAGCATCAATCTATTATGCCACTTTTCTACATTATATTAAACATTTTTACGACTCTATTAGATTCCGGTGGTGATTTCAGCGGAATTCAAAAGAATAACTATCCAGGAATTTTATTTTCTAAATTCAAAATTTCTTTTTATCAATTTACCAGTTAATTTCTCAGCCAATTAATAGTTAATTTATTGTAGAGCAAACAAAAGCACACAGAGATACAAGCCAGTTTTAATTCCCCGTGAAATTTATAAGCCAGCTATAAAAACGTGGGACAGCGCGTAATTTTTAGTCTCGCGATGTACTTGCGGATATTCTAGGGGTGGTTTTTCTATTTTTCAAAATTTCTCATAATCCTAATCCCTCCCTCTCCCCCAAAAAAAGGTAAAGCGAATCTTTGAAGAATGTTACAAACATAATAAAACACAATAAAACACCTTAGAATTTTTTTAAAACCAACCCTTCGGATAAGAATTCAAGTAAAATTTATGTAAACCTGCTACTTTTTTCCCCGTTCCTTTTGAAATTGGCAATAAATCAACCATTAGCAAGTTCAAAATTTCTGAATAGTTTTTTTGTTTTTTTTTGTTTTTAAATTCCGCTAAAATGACCGATACAGCTAAATTGAGATCATTTCTATATTCGAAGGAATAAAAAAAAAACAAGTCGAAGCCTCTATTTGTCTGGTTCCCTCGCAAGGGGATAGAGAACAACGCGTCGGCAATATCTCCAAGGAATAAAAACAAACGGTAATAATATAATTTACAATAGACATATCAATCTGTGTGTGTGTGTGTGTGTGTGTGTGTGTGTGTGTGTGTTTACCAACCGTGGTGAGTGTGCGAGCGAGTTTCGTCTCCTTTTCACCGATCGTGGCCACGTCGCTCTGGAGCTTCTTGCAGCGTTCCCTCTCCTGGCCGAGCTCCTTCCTGAGATCGGCCAGGGTCGTCTCCATCCTCGCCGTGTCCTTCTTCGAGGACGTCGCTGCCTCTGATATGTGGTGCCGTGTGCAATGATCGAGAGAGTAAGAAAGTGGGGAGGAAAGAACATGAGAAATCGTTATAATGCCCATTTCTCTCTACCCCCATCCCCTTCGCCGCCGGTTATATTTACGCGCTTTTCGGGAGAGAAAGAGCGCGTATATATATATATAAGAAACTCGAGGAATGAAAGACGGCGGGGAGGAGGGCGGGGTAAAAATACATACACATATGTATATGTATATATATATACAGCTCGCCAGGGAATATTACCGAGATCCTTCTTCAGCTGGACGACTTCGTTGTAGACCTTGAGTTTATCAGCCGAGAGGGAGAGCAGTTTCGACTTGAGCTTCTCTTTTTCCTCCTGGAGCCTGACCTTCTCCGCGTCCCAGGACTTGCGCTCGAGCTCGCGCGACGCCTCGCTTTCCTCCAATTTCTTCTTGACTGCAAAACGCGCACGGACACAAAGCATACATACATATATATATATATATATATATATATATATATATATATATATATATATACACACAGATATATAGACGTGGCGCCGACATAAAGTTTAAAGGTTGCCAATTTCCTACACGCACACATACACATGCAGAGCGAGAGAGAGAGAGACATATATACAAACCATATATAAACACGAATGTACGTCCACAGGCGCATGTGCAATATGTGCGTGAGGGGGAGGGGGAGACGAGCCTCCAACAACCCCTCACCCAGCCCTTTCTCCCAGCGCGCAGTTCCGCGACTATATGCGGAAATTTATCTATCTATATATTTATAAATATATCTGCGTAGCGTATGGGAGGGACGGAGCTGTCACGGACTCTTCGTCCCTTTTTTTCTTCCGATTTTCCTTTTCTCGTTCGTGTACTTTATCTACATACTTTGAATTCAAAATAGATATATATATATATATATATATATATATATATATATATATATATATATATATACTCGAAGGGCGATGGAGGGGGGTTTCGCGCCAGAAAAATGAACGGGAATGAGTTTGTCGACGAACAATGAATAATTACGTGTGAATGATGGGGGACGAGTGGGCAAATGGAACCGATTTTTCGATCGTAAAATACAGTCTTTTTCTTTCTTACTCTGCTGATGCTAAAAACGATCCAGTGACGAACACTATATATATGTATATATATATATATATATATATATATATATATATATATATATATATATATATTGCCAACAAACGACTGCCAATAAATGTTAAATATGACCATAAAGAATTATTTATTTTTACCAGGAATATCTGATGATACACGGCTACTTTTCATTCTCAGTTTATTTTTTATTCCCGTTGTCTGTGTTTGAAATCGCTTTTATTTAAAAAGATTATAAATTTTTTTTTTATCTATAAACGACAGGTGTGTAATTATAAAAGAAATAGACTTTCAATATCAATCGATTAATCGAATTTGAGCAGGGTGATCTCGCACTGTATCAATTTGTAATTATTTGTAAGTATTTGTAATTATAGCGATTGTTAACGCAGCGTTTAAATGATATAGTGCTTCGTCATTGGTTTGAATTTTGAAAATTGGCCTATCGTTTCTTGAAGCAGTACGTAAGCGTCCAGATTGTCACGGGTATATTTTAACGATTGACAGTCTTTATATTCCATGATCATTGCCGGAAAAGAACAACATTATATGAGAAAGTAAATAATGTAAAAAGTATAAAAATCATTGTATTATATTGAATTCGTACATATAAGCATATCGGCTTATAAGCTATACTCTTCGTTCGTTCGTTCGTTCGAAAGGTGTAGCGTCGAAAAAATGGACAAAATTAAACATAATATAACCGTATTTTGGCTTCGACTTCAATAAGCTACAGTCCTCCGATTTTTAATGTTGAAATTAAGAAACCGTTTATTCAGTGAAAACTAATAAAATATCGAGAAATAGATGGCGACTTTGTTTACCTTGAAAATACGAATACGACAATAATGTACAATGTTTTATTGACAATTTTTCGTATATTCGACGCTGTCCGGACATTTTTCTTTTTAGTTCTATTAACACTTACATTTTCAGGAATTCTGAATGAAAAAAAAAAATTACTCCTGCATCAAGCAACGAGTGGGCGTTTCGGGCCATTGATTGAAAATTAGATATTTGTTATATGGTTTTTAATAATCTTAAGTATTGAAGTAATATTTAAAGTTTCTAATGCATCACGGGTTTCAAACAATACGCGGTATAAATCAACATCAAGATTCTCATGGCACTTGGCTGACACTCTCGTGTCTTAGGTCTTGGTCACTTGGTATTGAAACTTTTCGATACGATCGCGGTCTTGGCGATCTTTGTAATGAATTCCCGTACGATGCCCGAGGAATATCCAAGACTAATCTTGACTATCGGCGAAGCCCTAGTGTCGACCGACAATATACCGAAAAACCCATCCTCGTATATAATAAACAAAATGCCCTCTATCGACCGATCGTAAAAAAGGTCATTTTTAACATTGCATCCCGTTAAAAAAAAACCAAAATGGAATTTCTATTTATATCCTGAGGATAGAAATTATTACTCTCGTTACTTCTCTTCCTCTTTCCATTTTGTGGAATATTTTTCATTGGAAAATCTCGCGGAATAGCACTGCTTTATACGAAATTTTTACTATCTTCATCGCCCCTCTATCAATTTCAATTCTATAGAACCTTAATTGATTTTGCGGTATAAGACTGCCAAAGACCGGCCAATGCACAGTTGCGTAAAATTTACGCACGTCCAAATATAGTCAATTCAATGGGCTTTAGCGCACGGTATAAGGATTTCGTTTTAACCCTCCCCCCTCCCCTCCCCGTCCCTAACCAGCGTCGACGGTCGCTTATTCTGCATATAGTTTGGCGAATTTTATGCTTCTCATAAACATAGGCGCAGTTGCGCACGCTGCCGCCGCGGCGCACCCCTGGATATTATTTCCAGAGCTATTATATTAATACATTTACATTTCCCGCGGAAAAAGATCCTCTTCTATTCGTAATTAGGGAGGAAATACGATTATCGCGTTTTTTTTGTTTTTTTTTTTTGATTTTCTATTTATACATTTAGCTGTATGTATCATATCTGCACTCGCGCTTGCCTGCAGAGTCCTGACTTTACACGCGGGGGACGTCGTGTTATATATAAAGTTTTAGACGCACTTTATTGTACACTTCATCGAGTACTGTAATATATTGCATTTATACGCAGTGGCGTCGATTCAAGCGGAAGAATAGAATACCAAAAAACACACACACACACACACACGCGCGCGCGCGCGAGCGCGTGCTCAAAAAATCTCTCACCGCTGTTCGCTTCCTCGTTCCTCGGGTCGTCCCCGTTGGTGGTCGCCGCCCCCTTCGTCCGCCTCGCCGCCTCCTTCTCCTGGCCGAGCTCCTTGAGCGCGCGCTCGAGCCGCTCCTTCAGCACCTCGTGCTCCTTGCTCAGCCTGTCGTACTTGAACGAGCCGACGCCAGGTGGCGACGCCGGGCCGACCGACGACGACTCCCTACCCTCCAGCGCAGTCACCATCGCGCTTATCACGTCAGCTGAAAATTATTCGAGGTTGGCGATGGGGATGTGCGTATGTGTGTATGTGCGCGCGCGCGCGCGTGCGCTGCTCGGCTGCCTCGTCGAATTTGATAAATGCATAATTAAAATTCTGTGAATTCGGCAGTTGTCGATTGGCGAAGCGATAATTTTATCGGATTTCACCGGATTATTGAAAAAGGCAGTCGGATTTTCGAAACGTTCATTTCGATCCTGTTGGAACGCTATCTTTTAGCGTCTTTTCTAAACGATGTATTGGATTGCACGCTATACTGTCAAATCCATCGGATGATTTAAGAAAAGTATGTACAAACTGTGCAATAAAAAATATACAGTTATGAAATAAAAGCTTCAAACAAAAAACAGCAGAATATATCAGAAAAGGATTAATTATAGGAAAAAATTTAATCTGGGACGGGAAAAATGAATTTGCTTTCCTTTAAGTAGTAAAAGACCATCGGTTCAGGACCAAAATTAATATACAGAAGTAGGTATACACAAATACAATGCATTTGCATCATACAAATAAGTTAAATAGTTTCAAAGTGATTTTGTTAAATATGTAGATACTGGGATAAGCATTGATATTACTATGGTATTTCAATTACTTAATAATTTCATTCTTTATAATGAGCTTTTAATGTAATTTGTCAGAAAGAACAAATATTTCTTTATTAAAACTGTATAATGAATTATGAATATCATTTACCAATTTTGAGAGCGGAGATTTTTTACATAATAATAATAATCATAATTTTAAGAAATCTTTTATAATGCACGAATATCATTGTTTTTCATTTGCATTCAATGGAAAAACTCGTAAATTTTGATGAAATCAATATTTAAACAAACATGGATAAGCATGCAAGAAAATCCTTTGTGGATACAGAACTTTGTGCTGGAGTTCGAGAAGTAAGGGAAATATAAGAAAACATCGTGAAATATACAAAAGGTGGGCATTGGAATTTACTGTAAAATTTTCAAGGGAACGACCAACCCATAGTAAGGTAAGATTTTAATGGCAATGGCTTACTTATTAAAACTTGATATCAAAATGTATATGCATTCAACGACTTTGATCTAACGACCTAAAAGCTTATGAGTCAACATAAACATGCTGAAGCTCTGAGGGTATATTTGTAAAATATTCGGATGCTCTTTGATCGATTTCAATTTTCGTCATAACCTTGATCTCCAACTTTGACCCCAGCTCACATTACAATATAAATGCTTTCGGCACTTTCGTTTTCCGGGTTCAAAGTTGTAACCGTCAAAATAGAGGTTTTCTGTTGGATAAAAATAGATTTGACCTTAGGGTCACCTTGACCCCTGGCCTCAAGGTCTCACGGTCAAGGTCAACGTCGGCAGATCCCCTCCGAATACGAGAGGTTTCGTATTTTAAATTTTCTCTGCACGCATCGTACTGCCGCGCGTATGATCGATGATGATGAATAGTTTATTCACAAGTAACGCGATATTTTTCTTACCCATGTCCTTTTCCATGCCGTCTATCAGCTTCTTCAGTTGCATTTTGTGGGCGAATTCCGTGGGCTTTTTCAGGGATCTATTCTTATACTCCGAGCCCACCTTCTTGACGATCTCCTCGATCTTCTTGAGCTGTACAGTTTGAAGATAATGGACTTTTTAATCGAAATATCGATGATCCGCGTATTGCGCAATTGTACATCGGGTTAAAAAATATTGTTTTTTTTTTTCCTTAATACATCGCATTACATATATTATACCTGTTCGTATTTCTTTTCCAGATCGGTTTTGTCCGCCTCGAGCTGCTCCGATTTGCGCTCGATTTTTCTCAATTTGAACGACAGTATACGGCAATTCTTGTTCGACTGCTCGAGATTCTTCCTTATAGTCGTGTACTCGTCTGCCTGTTCCTCCCTTGCGAGCGAGACAAATTCATTAGAATTCTTATGCACCTTTTCACAAAATCAAATAGTTTTTACCACTTCGTGATATAAAATTCGCGCTTAGCGCACGCTTTTGCGCGACCCAAGTAGTCGATTATATTTGATGGCGTAATGATGAATTTGCTTAAAGCACCGGCATGTTAATATTGATGGTTAATTATCCAAGTTACTATGTAATCCATATTTATATTTAATAATGAGGAATCAAATATATAAACCTCCACATATCTAACTCAAAGATGCAATAAAAAATAATATAGATACTAATACATTTTCAATTGGCATTAAAACTCTTAACATTTTCTAATTTTTGAACAAAACATAGTATGATTCATGTCAATATATTTTCTTGTCAATTAAAATATTAGACTGGCAATTCTGAGAGATAGAACTGATTCAAATTCATTTAAAAAATATTTTGTGAAATTCATCGAGAAATTCAAATACATATTTATTCAAACAGTCCATCAATTAAAATTCATTAGAATCAACGAAACAACTTTTGCGACTTTTAGAATTATATCATAGAAATAAAATTATTTAATTACACTGTTTGAATGAGTATTGAGATTGCAAAGAAAATGTGGAATTCAATGGAACTATTTATTATATATTATGAACTGAACATAAAGAATAATTTTAGTTTAAACAATCGATGTAAATAATATAACATTATCACTCATCTTTTTCAATATAGCCTTGACTGGCATATTGTAAAACCCACAGGAATTCTATGCTGTCCAATTAATATTATCATAATTGTTCCATTCGAGGTTTCATATTATTTCACAAATCAATTAGAAGAATGCGAACAATTTGCCTCGTAAGGAGGACTAGAAAAATAATCATCTTGTGTCTCGCTTGCTCTCACGAGTCGAAGCGATTGAGCCCGCAAATCCTCCTACCCCGTCGCACGAGAGCAGCCAGACTAAATAAGACAATGATCTGAGTTTGAGGGGGCCCAGCCCCCTGGGGCACGCGAATCCGGTGACAGTCCCCGACTAAACGCCCCCCCCCCACCCTGCCCTTGCCCCCTCCAGACCTACCTGAAATTGTCCTGCATCTCGTATATCTCCTCCTCGAGCTCGCGTATCTCCTTCTTCATGTCCTCGTTCTCGTCCATCAGGCTCTCGCAGAGAGTCTCGGCGGCCTTCAGCTTCGAGCGCAGCTCGTCGTTCGCCCGCTCCCGCTCGCTCTTGTGGGTCTTCAGGTTCAGCTCCTTCTCCAGGCCCTTGATACGGGCGGCGAGGGCGGCCCGCTCCTCGGTCAGGCCTGCCGGCGAGAAGGATGCGTGTACGTGTATCATAAATATAATATATATATATATATATATATATATATATATATATATATATACATGTACGTATGTTCAGCCTCGGAGAGCGTTAAAGTAGCTCGTCTACCCCGCCGGGCGCGGTTCGGAGATTTAAGAATGGTAAATCAGCATTTATCGCCCCCGCTCCCACCCCTCGGACATTCGGATCCTCCCGCGGTCGCAGAGCCGACGAGCTCTTTCCGCGTATAAGCCGGGCACGTGTCCGCGGATGCGTATGATATATCTGCCTCGCGCGTCCCGTCAAACGCATACGCCGAGTCGGGGCCCGATCGAAGGGCACGGGCCCGGGGCTAATTGTTATTCCCCCGCGTGTACGTGGACGGAGTATATATATATATATATATATATATATATATATATATATATATATAGATAAACATATAAGTAAGTAAGTAAGTAAGTAAATGCGCGCGGGCTCCCGACAATTTTCGCAGAGTGAATATTTTCTCCAGCTGCGGGGGAGTGTGTTTATTATTATAAACGATCGGCGTGCCTTTTTTCACCCCGCGCGAACATAAATCTTCCTACGCTTTTTTTCTTCTCTTTTTTCCGTGTATGTGTGCGTGTGTGTTTTTTTAGCAGAGTTTACGGAAAGCAAAAAAAAAAAAAAAATTCTCGTAACACTTAAGCGACCGTATGCTATATAGCGTTAGTTCTCCGAAACTGTCGTTTGCGAAGGAAAAAATAAGTGTATCCCTACGGTATGTGGAAATTTTTGCTAGTTTTAGAGCAGGAATTTATGGATAATTTTAAAAATATACGATAATAATAGTTAAATATAGTAACTTTGACCGAATGTAATTGAAAAAAACCTTCGGTCATAGGCGTATCGAAAACTTCAGTTACTTGTCACCTATATATACCACGCACACACCTATATACATATTCGATTCGAAAATTTATGATATTCTTTATCCAATGGTGTTTTAACAGAGATGTATTTACTGGCGAATTTCTGAATTTTGATATTAAATCTATTCAATTTCAATCTATTAATTTTTCCGTCTTTTAACTTTATATAATCATTGAAAGAATTTTCTCCCTGATTATTAAATTTAAGTGTATATATATATTATTTTTAATTTATTGCATTATTTTATAACATAATTATTCATTGACGTTGATATAAACAAATACAGTCTGACTGTCGATATTTTAGTTAGTATATTATATTATAAAGACTGCAAGACCGATAAAAATATTTATTGATTTAATTCAGAACAGTCGACATAAGTACAATTTTTTAAATTTTATTTTATTTTATTTTTCAATAAATTACTTTTTATTTGTAAATGACTCCTTTTGCTGTTATTGCAATCGATACTCTAATAGTTTTCTTAAAACCGCACATCATTTATTAAAAGATATTTTACAAATTACAAATAATAGACTTTCTTCTTGACAAATAATATGACAAATAATATGAACTAATTTTACAAATAATATGACGAGTAAATTTATAAGAATCCAATCGAGTATTATTGCCGCAACGAAAAGTATTATGGCAAAATACTGAGATACATAAACTCTCATTTTATACTGTTAAGGATACTGTTAGGAAACACGATATTTCCTGTAAGTAGTAATGCGCCAGTTGTGGTACGACAGTCCGATGGATAGAAAAATGATCTTCTAATCTATATTTTTTAAATAAGAGATGTGTGATTTACTATGAAACAATGTTTTAATTATATATACAAATTTAATATTCAAGGAGAAAATTCTTACAATGATTATCTAAATTTATAAAACTTATACATATGTATATATATATATATATATATATATATATATATATATATATATATATAATACATAACTTTCAAAATTTGTAAATTTTATGTTCGTAATGATCGATGGTTGTTTTTTTTTTAACAAAAGAACAAGGAAAGCCTTAGGAAATTTTTCGAATTTCAATAAATCAAAAATAATTATTTTTTCTTCTTTTTAAAAAAAGCATCATTGTATAACGTTAAACTAAAATTTCTAATTCTAAGAATAGTTTTTGTTACGAACATCAATAAAACCGTTGTTCAATTCAAGAATAAACAAAAAAAATTCATGGATAGAATTTAAATATTATTTTTTATTTTTCATTATAAATAATAAATATTTTTTTTGTCTTTCCGTGATTTTCGAAGTGTATTCCCATCGAAATTCACTGTCGCGTAACTGAAAAAACAAAGTTTCAATCATAAATTTTTTTTTCTCTTAATTACAGTCAGTGTGAATTATTAACATTGTCGAGCCGTTACTGTCTTAACGATAATGAATTTAAGCGTACAAATGAAAAGTGTAAAAGTAAAAGTCTTTTTAAAGAAGTATGCGTGTGTGTAAAAACAGCATGTAGAAAAGAAATTGAAAAAAATATCTCATACAATAGTGGTGATTTTTCTGAATAGCAATGTAGCTGAATAGCAAAGTATTAAATAAACGCAATGGTTAATTATAGAATACCAGGACGTGTGAGAAATTAAAAATCTGCTTATTATATTAATCGTCAAATGAACGATACATCGGGGGAATCGTAGGCCCAGCGTTTCGGAAGAAACAAAAAAAAAAAGAACCAATTTCGTCACACAATTCGGTCTTACCTTTAAACCCATTATATTCTCGGAAATTTGCTTTGGTTTACATCGAAAGGCCATTATATGCCGGCAAATACGCGCGGTCCCATTAAATTCCGAGCCCGTACGCGAATATTCGTCGGTATATTTTGCAATACTTAGCATAATTACATAGCGTTAAGGCCGACAATTTCCCGGGCAAAGTGATAAAAATGAGAGATCGCGTATACGCGGTCGCCTATAAGTGTTCAAAAATTAACTGCTCCTCATAAAGTCGCAAATACTGTAAAACATAATCTGTGTCGGATGAAAAATTGTTTTTTTTTTTTTTTTTTTTGATTTTGTTTTTTTTTTTGTCTTTTAAAGACGTAAGAAAATAAATAAATAAGTTCTGAAAATCAAGGGGATAAAAATTACGATTGTGCATTTTATAATCGGATCGTTATGCAAGGATTCCTATGGGTGCGAGCTACATTTTACTTATCGACATCGAACAGCAGAAGATCGCCGAAGAAATTATTCATTAATTTTCATTCTATATCCGTAAAATGACGGATTCGTTGACGCAACGGCGAATGTGAAAGCTATATAAGTCTACTCGACGGCTAATTCAATTATTATCTCGCGAATTCTAGAAATTTAATAACCGCTCCCAGTCCGGAATTTTTTACACGGCATTTCGTAATGGGATTGTAGCGAGATTGCAAAAAAATTATATATATATATATATATATATATATATATATATATATATATGCATATTTTTCAGGAACGAATTGAAAATAATTAGTTCCCGAAATATTAAAAAAAATCAGAGAAACTACAAATGAAAAGTGTCAAATTCACCGGATAAATGAATTTTCTTCGTGTCGAATAATCGACGAGAGTGAAAAATAGTGACGACTAATGGATAGTCAGCTTTTTTCTATTGTTAATTTTTTACATACTTGCGCATCTATTCAATGAAATTCTTAAATTAATTTTCAAGCTTAATTTGTCAAGAAAATAACCAATTCTTTCGCAGAAAATATTTAAAATGATTTTACTCAATTTCAAAAGAATTTGATTTAATTTATTTTATTTTATTTAAAGACGTCAGGCTGTTTATCAGTCCTTGGAAATCTAGGGATCCTGGAAATATCACTGAATATTTTCTAAACATTCTGGAAATTTTTTATCTTTATTTTCTTGTTCTTCTTCTTTAAATGAAAAAAACAAGATTAATTCGCGATATTAGAAAATTATAGTATGTCAAATATATATATTGCCTTTCTATATTCGAAATATTGTAATTAGAAAAAAAAGAAAAGAAAAATATAGAAAATTTTGAAAAAGATGCAACCACCATAGAAGGGATAATTAACAGTTTTTAAAAAACTTCGAGAAAAATCAAGAAAATTTTATTAAAAATATTTTTATCATTAATATATCTTAGAAATGGTCTGAACGGAAATTTCAAAAAATTGAAATTCAAAAACTAAAAATTTTTTTCAATGCAATTGCAATCTTCTTAGTTAAGAGTTTCGAGAATCATTTCCAAAAAAAATCCCCAGAAAATATCGGGGAAATCTCCCCTTGTTTCGGACATTCGTTACGGACAGGGTCACTTATATATTATATCAATATTAACATCCTTGTACAAAAAGTGCCGACGAGCGCCCGAGCAATTGACGGGCTAGATGTATTTTTGAAGAAAAAAAACAAAAACAAAAAAAGAACACACACACACACACACATATATATATATATATATGTATTCCGATATCAAGTAAATATTTACTTGTTCTGTACCAAGTAAATCATCTTCTTAAATTAAGAAAATATTCACTAGATTTAAGAGTACGTAGTTCGAATCAAGTGAATTCTTCTTTACTAAGTAAATACTTCCTTGATTTAAGAAGATGCTTTCTCAATTTAAGATAATAATTTACTTGGTACAAAACAAGAAAATATTTACTTGATAACAGATATTTTTTCTCAGCGTGTATATAATATATATATATATATATATATATATATATATATATATATATATATATATATAACCATTACCATCGTTCTTCGCTTGGAGATCCTTCACCGTCTTCTGGAGCTTGAGCACGTCGGTGACCCCGGTCTTGGACGAGGCCGAGTCCATCGTCGACAGCCTGCGCAGCAGTATCTCGGCCTTCTCCTTCTCGATCCTCTCGCAGCGCGCCCTCATGTCGCTCAGCTGCGACCTGAGCCTCTCGACCTCTTGCTATTGTTCGAACGCGCGCGTGTGCGAGGGGGCCGCGGCACACGTACGTATGGGGACGCGCGTAGTATCGGAAAAAGAAGGAGCAACGTGAAAGGGGGATTAATGATCGCTCGGCCCTGACCGCTGAGTTTCTATAAGACGATGTCGCAATCGCTTGTAACATGCATACATGCATACATATATACAAATATATACATATATATATATATATATATATATATATATATATATATATATTCGTATATATGTATAGGTAATCGACTTTTAGTCGAGGAGTTATTAATTGATATAATTGGATCTACGTGCTTTTCTCTCTGTGTCGTTTTTTTTCTCTCGTCTTCTTCTTTTCTTAACTATTACCAAGTAACTGACACTGAACAATATGTTTCGATATAATACGCTGTTGGGCGTAATGTGTAATGCCGATACTATATATATATATACATGCTACCGGTGTGAAAGTCATAATGTAGATCGTGAGAGATGTATCTCTGTTTTCGATTCGTTTGATTACGTGCGTGCTGGTTGTGCAATGATGTTTCAAAGTTGGCTAATGGAATTTAATTTTCAGACTTCATTTTCACAATATATGTTAAAATACAAATATCCATATAATCTGAAATTCTAAACAATTATATATTGATTTGATTTTTTAAAAATGAATTTACGTCCTTTAATTTAACAGCCATGCTTCAATTCAATGAATATTAGAACATAGGTTTATTAGTTAATCTATGTAATAATGAAAATATTACTTATGTTGACTGTAGTAAACTGAAATAATAAATATTTTTATCGGCCTTACTGTCTTAAAAATAAATTATAATTATATAATGACAATTAAGCTCTTCATAATTATAAGCATCCACGTAGAATCTGGAATATTAATATCTAAAATTTATTTTAGATATGAATATTATTCACTATCAATAATATACTCATTCATTTTTTATTTATTATTTCTTTAGTGCTAGTTTTTTGTTTCATTTTCTACAGCGGTAATTATAAATAAGAAGAGTCTGATTGTCATTATATAATTATAAATATATCATTTTTAGGACGATAAAACCGCTAAAAATATTTGTTACTTTACCGAATAATTCATAGAAAAAAAAACAAAACATTCTTGTGCAAATAACTTTTTGTAATTATCTTAATATTAAAATGATAAATTAATTAGCAAAAATTATATCGAAATAATTTCTAACCATTTATAGACAGCATAGGGATTCGAACGCGTCAAAAATTCGTAAAATATGAAAAAGAGAAATATTATATAAGAATGGAGTGAAACAATAATAATAGAGTGCACTATAATGAATTTGTTCTGTAATAGATTCCGAAATAATTCTGTCAGGTATATTTTATTATATTAAAAAAAACTCTTAGTGAATGAATAAAAAATACTTAAAAACAAATGATAAATATATAAAAAATATAGTAAATATATAAAAAAGAAAAAAATTTGAATCGTTTAAAAAATAAGATGTCAGATTTACTAAAATAAATTTTTCAATTATATGTAAAATATTTATTGAAATGTTGTTAATTAAATAAATATATTAAAAATATAACATTTATAGAACATTATTATAGTATTACGAAAAAGTATAATATTTTAATCAAATACAATACATTTTTATGCTTATTAAATAATTTTTTTAATAATGAAATACTTTTTAGTAATATTCCAACAAATATGTATTTAAATTAGATAAAAGTTTCTTCAAGTAACATAAAACATATTGTAGCTCTTTCCATTTAAAAGGAGAATGTAAAATTTAATGACATTCGAAATCTAAAGTATTCAGCAAGAAGCACAGAATAATTATCACATTGAGGAATATTACTCAAAAAATACTAATTATTAAATAGAATATTTATCAATAAAATAAAATTCTTAAACTAAGTACAATTTGTATTTTCGCACCATTTGTTCAGTGTCGCCTCAAGCGATTTTAACATCGTCTTTTTAAAATATTGAAATCGAAAAAAAAAAAAAATTAGTTAGTAGACAGAAATTAAAAATTACTTTTTCGGTCTTTCCACCCACCGCCTCTTTATCGGTGGGATCGGTTTTTGCTCCGTTTCGCTCGATGATTCGCGATTTCCTTACCTTTGGCGAATTAATGTAAATGGCAGCAGAAAAATAGAAAATATTAATCTGGTTAATTTACAGATAAGGGTAGAAAAGATCATGTAGAACAATTATATATAAAGCATGACGTCGTGTAAAATTACAAAATATTTTTCTTTCTATACGTGTGTAACACACGTTACGTCCTGTATTAAGTGATTCTTTGGCCTGTGAAATATCGTAGATTTATATAACGTGCCTCTTGAGAGAGAGAAGAAAAAAATTTCAATTTACTTGCTTCCATTGTTATCGTAAGAACTCGAGAACTGTATATTATTAATGAGTTTTATTTAATCTTATTTTATTTAATTTTATTTACAAATTTAATCCTTGAAAATTAAAGATAAGTTCTGTAAATTCAACAATTAGACAGCTAAGTTTTAATAATCCTTTAAATGAAATTATCTGGATTTTTTTTAATAACATAAATGTGATGGTAATTTTCTTGAAAAATGTCGTTGTCCGTAATTATTTTTTATTTATAAAAAGTAACTACCATCATTTATATTCTATAAGACAGATGGTGGTTAAAATATTTCGAGAAATTTTATGCCAATATTAAATGATATTAATTACAATAAACTTGTTACGTCATAAAAATAGCTTATTTAGATAAAGAATTTACTTTAATCTGCTTTCTAATATTTAAATGGAGATCAAGCTCTCAGGCCTTAATTATGAAACATTCTGAACAATGCGTTATATTATAGATCGGTGATTTATGCTTTCGAAAAAAAAGTTTCTAAAATTCCTTCTAAATTAATAACCACTCGGCCGGAATTACGCAAAGCATTGGAATAAAACGAAATTTTCCCCGTAATTCTTTTCAATGAATTTTTTTTTTTTTTCTAAATATTCAAAATTATCAGATTGAAACTCCGATGCGTATGTAATACCGCGGCATTCCTGATCGGGACTAGTTTAAGAACGCGTTACATAAATTTTTTTCTTGAACCGCCCTTCGTCAAACAGCAACAACAGAAAAAAAAACAGGAACAAAAAAAAAAAAGAAGACAAAACAGCGTTTTAAGAAGCTTACGGCAAAGAGGCCAGATAAATACGTTTGATTAATCGACCGGTCGACAATGAGCGACGCATAAAGATCAACGACGTCCCTTCCAACGTTAACGCGCTCCAAATGACTCTGGCACCGAATTACGGGGCATTGAAATTGTCATGACAAATTGGCTCTGGTCGCGCTCGCCGAGAGCTGTGGATTCGGGGATTATTATCAAGATTGCAGCTTTGCAACGGGGTCGAGAGTTTAGATACAGAGACGTCAAGCGGAATATAAAGGGGGCAAGAGTGTAAAAAAAAAAAAAATGGAAGAGGTAAAGTAGCCGAAGTTGGGAGGCGAGTTACAAAAAGACTTTACGTGCACGAATTGTTGAATTGAAATGCGTAAATGCGCGAGTAATTTATAGTAAATAAGCGTTTGAAGGTAATAATTCATACATTTTATTACTTTTCTTATTTAACAATAACCAGAAATTGTTATAATTTATGGTATGAATTTCAAGCATTCATTGGCTTGAAGCCCGAGATAAATAATTTCTTTAAAAAATTTATTTAAAAAAATGTACCTACATTTTCATGGGTAAAAGTATAAAGATAAAATCTATTGTATTGATATTACGTGAATTTATTAGAATGAAATTACACAATTTGAGGAATTCATAATATTTATATTATTTTTGCACGCTTCAATATAGAAGCCCGTTATTAAATATTGTATCTATGTTTATCTATAAAATTCATCTTTTGTTTCGAATTAAAGATTAAGTATACTTTCAACTTCGTGAGTCATTAATGGAATACGTTTAAAAGTATTTAAGTCTCATGTAGGATCCCATATACTTTCATCGTTCCAAGTTAAAATCGTTGTTCATAAAAATAAATATTTATTTTATTTATTTTACAAGAATTCCTATAAAATATTTACACGAATGAGTAAGCAATGATATTTTATTTTCTCAATTGATTTATTTAAAATAAATATTAAAATATTAAAAGACAAATTTAATTTGATATAAAATAATTATTCATGCTGAATGTATTTCGATAGGTTCGATATTTGTAATTAACATTCTTCAATTATTGATTAAATAGATATTACGGAGCACCGTGTCAAAAAAAAACCTCATAATCGCAAACAGTGTAACCAAGCTTAAACACATCCTAAATTAGCAATATAGAAATGCCACTCACCGATTATATATAAAAAAATATAAAAAAGTAATAAGATATAAAAAAAGACCAAAGATATAAAAAAGTAATAGTTAAAAAATGTTTGTTTTTTTTTACATCAGCAAAAGTTTCAATTTTAGCGACGAAGTTGATTCTCAGGTGCTTTTATTCGAGGTTTTAGATGCGACTAAATCCAAATTTAAGGTGGGATGTCGTAAAATTCGAGGTATCGAATGAAGTATGTCAAATACTTCCAAAGCTAAGGGTGGCTTTTATGTGCGAACTGGTAAAAATTCTGTAAATGCGAATGTCGAAAAGCTTTTGAGAATATTCAATATTGCCAAAGTGAAAATATCGATTCTCACCGTGTCGAAGAAGTAATGATTCTCTCAAATTCTGAATTACTCGAATAATTTGGATACTAACATAACGATCTGTTAGTTTCAAGTTGCGAATAATGCGGAATTTGGAGAGATAAAAACACAAATTGCCATAATAATGAATTTTCCATCACGTATATTAATTTTTGTCAATTCCATCACAAAATTACATTCAGCAGCATCATAAATCTATTGAAAGTTGTTTTTCTTTTAAAAAAATTAATTTTTGTTTTGTGCACTGATTCCAATTCAATGGGTGAAAGCTTAAATTTAAATCTTTACAACTTTTTCCAAAGTTTCATCCAAATCCATTGGTTTTACTTCCGCATGGTCGGAATCGTTGAACTAATGTTCATCGTTTAGTTCCTCTCCGGACCGAATTTTAACTACATCGCGTGAATAATTTTTAGAGAGGTAGCGCATCTTTTACCAATCAAAGAAAATAGATATTTACCTCAAATGTCTATGTTAATCAAATATCGCCCCTCTATAACCAAATTCTGATGATGATGACGAACTGAGCGTCTCGTAAAAATTATAATACTAATAAAATTATCCTTAAAGAATCGAACAAGACAATGTGAATTTCTTATTATATTCATTTATTGATACACATTTATGATATGCTCGTTTGGATTATTCCCAAGGATTATCTGTTGGTCCTTCTCAAGGCAACTAAGCGATAATAATACCAAAATCAGAATTTCGTATTTAACACTTAGAAAACGTCTCGTTGGCCATAATCGCTCTTGTCAAATTACGAATGTCGTCAATGTAATCTCGATTTCGCGACTCACTCGACAACGATCGAAGCGTCGATACCTTAAATATGGATGAACAAACGAAACATATCAGAAAGCCACATCGACTGGTGCGATTCTTCGAGGATAATTCCATTGATGTTGCATCGAATTCTCTACCTCGGCTTCGGCCACTTTACCCTACCAGAGTCAACGTTCGGCTTGTCCGGCATTGTGCGGACAGCTTGCGTCACAGCCTCTCCACATACAGTATTACGTGTACAACATCAAATCGGGACGAGACGATCCACATGAAATGGGAGCGCGAGGCGGAGCGCGCGCCCTCTATACCTGAATCACGAACTCGGCGTCGTTGTCGGAGGCCGTGCCGTTCGTCTTGTCGATCACGCCCCTTATCTGGAGCTTGTGGCGCTGCTGCTGCTGCTGCTGCTGCTGCTGGTTGGCGGCAGGCGCGGTTGACGCCGGTGACGAGTGATCGCCGGCCCCGGCGTTGACGCGCCTGCGCTGATTGTGATCGTTGACGCTCTCGTCGCAGGAGTAGCGCCTGAAGCTGTAGCCGTCGGAGCTCGAGCCCGAGTAGGTCTTGGGCCGCGGGGGCTTCAGGGTGACCGTGGTCATGACATCGTCGGGCTCCCTGCCCGCGCTGGCGCGCAGATCGCTCAGGCTGGCGCTCGACAGATCGACGGCCGAGGACCAGGCGCTCGCCGGCTGCTCGTCCTTGGACAGGTTCGAGGTCGAGGCCCAGCTGCGCCGAGGCTCGGGGCCCTCGGCCGAGCTGGAATTCGCGTAACATAGCTGCTGGTTACGGTGGGCGCGGCTGTCGCTTCTGATTGCTCGATCGGTTATTGGTTTTTGTGTTGTTTTTGTGTTGTTTTGTTTTTTTTTTTTTTTTGGCAGACAAGGAAAATTAGAAAAGCAAGGTTAGTTTTGGAAAAGTGTTACATTGAAAAGAGATATAGAGAGATTATTGGCGTTATATGTGAATTTTTTGCGAGCTATTCATCTTGAAAAATTAATTTTTTAAATAAAAGTTCTTAAGGGACCGTCGACTGCTCTTTCATACCGACTGGGTAAAAAGTAGTCTATTTCAAAGGATATTGTAATTTATGTAAACGTTAAATTATAGTATACAAATTGTAATCAATCCTGCCCTTCATTCCTATTTATTCTATATATTGCTGTAAATTTTGAAAAGAATTCCTGAAAAAGTGTGGAGAACAATTTTAAAAATGTTGTTTGTAATTTGTATTTATGGCATTTTCCAATCTTTCTCACTTCCCAACGTTTTTACCAATTTATTTAAAATTTTACACTAATCTAACAACCAATTGAGATAAATAAAAGACATAATTATTTCAAATGTACGTTATATTAATGTTAACATATAAGAGAAACATTAGAGATGTCCACGAAGAAAATTTCTCCCAAAACTATCTTTTTTATCCTCCGACTTATTGCCATCGAAGCCAATAGAATCTATTTCCTGTCTCGACCAAATCATTGGTATCTATATCGTTATTCAAAACATCCCCACAAAATTACTGTTGGTACTTTTAAAGTACATTGTACATTATTAGTTCAATACACTTCACATTATAATTTACCTTACAAATCTATAGCTTTATAATTTAAAGTTGCTACACAATTTATTACATAAACTGTAGATCTTATGAAAGATGTGTCGATTGAGAAATTAAATTTTATTATTCAACTCTTGTTATTTTTATTTTAAATGACGTAAAATGACAATTTTTGGACCCTATAAACTTTAAAAATAAACAAATAAGTAAATAAATGATTAGAACATTAATTAACACAGTGTAAATTTTCTCGATAGATGAAAATACATTTCAACAGCCCCTAAAGAACTAAATTGAAACATTGAATGAATTTCAAGATTTTCAAATCAAAATGCTCACATTTATATTTCCAAACAAGATTAGAAATGAGTTCTTATTTTCTAAAATTATAGCTCGTTTCCAATTATCAAATTACATATTTTTACTTGTACATTATTTCAAGCATTAAATGAATCATTATTATTAATTAGTTCATGAATTAATTATTTATCAATGAATTAAATATTGTTGATTGAATGTAATTATGCTAGATATATATTAATAAGTTTACAAATGAAACCAAGGATTACTGCAGTTTTTAAAAAAAAATCAAATATGAAACATTTCACTTTCGCTTTCGCATAGAAGCTATAAAGCTCGTTTATTATAATAAATAAATAAATAAATAAATAAATAAATAAATAAATAAATAAATAAATATATATATATACAAGTAAAACTTAGCATTACTAGAAAAAACAGTTGAAATTCCAAGATAAAGTACGAAAGAAATCTTTGTATTCGGTGTTATTTATACACTTAGGAAATTTGAATATTGAATATACGAATCTATTGAAATGTCGGATTATTTTTAATCCTTCAGTATTACTCGTGCATCCGACATTTTTCTCCATAGTTATTACTCGAAAAAAGTATTATAATTATTAGGAAAAAAAAATTGAATTAACCGCATTTTTATAATGAGTATAAAGTAATAGCGAGGTAGATATGCTCGACAATGTTGCTGTGAGAATGGCATTATTTTTCGAATTTCTATACGATAAAATATCCTTTCTTATGATAATCACGGTACGGGTAAAATAGTCATGCTGATTTTTCGCTTTGTGCCGCCCAACGCTATTCTCATCGATTCGGTCCACCACGATATCCTCTGCCCGATCGGCAAGAATGAGATTCACCACTCGTTGAGGACGATGTAGTACAAAAAAAAAAAAAAAAGAGTTGGAAATTTCAAAGAATTTTTTCAGTTCTGAACGAAGCATCGATATTCCATCGAACGAAGTAACGACAAGCGAAATTTTAATCTCGTACGAGCAACGTAATTTCATACTTTTGCGCAATATCTTACTCAAATTTTATCGTTTTTAATTATTCGCTTCTTAATTTTTAGTCCGCGCGTGCGCGTGCTTTTTATGATTGTTGTTGTTGTTGTTTACCTTTACATCGATTTTATCGGTTTAATTTTCAAAAACACCACAATCCTCGTACTTTTCTTAATTACACTTTTTTCTCCAATAAATGTTAAGTCTCGCATAATGAAGCTGCGGCGAAAGAAACGCGATATATATATATATATATATATATATATATATATATACATATATGTTTTGGTCAATTATAAATATTCGTCTTGTATTAAAATTCTGCGTTACCGCCCAGTCATCGGTTCCCATATGGAGAGGCTCGGCGACGAGGCCGTCGTATCTTTGGTGGTTTTCTTTCCCCCGTGATCCTTGTGATCTTTGTAGTCCCTGGTAAAAAAGAAAATGGCAAGAAACAATATTGAAACATTTTAATTACAATGGCGATGCTATTACGCGGGGTTTGGGGGGGGGGAGGAGGGTGTCGGGATAGTATGCAATTTACCGGTTCGACGTATATTTTATCTTACATCTCCTGGCAAACGATATGAAGTTGAAAATACAGCTCTGTCTTAAGATTGCAAGGGGAGGGGGTTCTGGATCTTTCTCTCTCTCTCTCTCTCTCTCTCTCTCTCTCTCTTTCTATATATATATATATATATATATATATATATATATATATATATATATATGCATATAGTTATACAGAGGCTCGGCAAATAATAATTTTAACATAAATCATCAACGATAAGTGCATGAAAAAGATTAAAATTAAAATGTATCTGAGGAAATCTCATACATATATACATGCCAGCAATATTGTATATTTAGATCTACTTACACTAAAAGTCTGTAATGTCTAAAGTGTCTTTAGAAAACAGAGGAGCACAGAATATGGTGAATTAAAAGTACTCGTATAAGTGTCATTAATTTTTATCACTTTTAGAATTTCGTTATAAAGTAGAATTATTGAGCTTTTCTTTATTGTAGATTCAGTTATAATTTTAAGACTTTCCTGCGCTTTATATTTGTTCCTCTGCTACCAGACTTATAATGCAGAGTTAATTTTATTTAACTTTACCACTAAATAGAATTATTGCACTGTAACCCGAAACCTATGCTAATGCAGAATTTAAATGATCTAAACTTTAACATGTTGAAATAAACAAATGATCCTCATATAACAGTATAACCGTTCTGATTTGATATATTTTGTATTTAACGTTTGTGCTCAGATGCAGTATTATTATTATCGTTATATATACAGTAATATTCGTACTTAGTTTCTCTGCTTGGTCAGATTCTTACTCTCGTCTGGATCATTTTAGAAATTTACTCATATGCGTATCTTTTTATTGTATGAAAGTTGTGTTCTTTTTCAAAGAAAAATACATTTATTTAATAATTATTTTAGAAAATAAAATCTTTGTCCCGTTTCGGATCTTTTTATCGATACGTCTACGCTTTCGTGATTTTTATATTTTACTTCGATTCTATAATGGAAAAATCAAAGTTCGCACACATATATATATATATATATATATATATATATATATATATATATATATAAATGACATTTATTATCACGAAATTTCACGGAATGATGATCTTTCAGTCAATTTGAAACGTACGTTATTTCGACTCTAAAAATTTCAATCGTTTGTAAATGGCAAATAATTATCGCTATCAATAATATATTAGTCGCAGAATTTCCTGCTTTCTTATTCTCCGCCTATAGAAAGGCCCCCGAGGCTATAATAATATATGAATTAATGGAATCGCATATGTAACTTTCTACGGGCTCGCGTATTTCTATTAATGCGCTGAAAAGAAATTTCAAATTATACATGCATATATATATATATATATATATATATATATATATATATATATATATATATATAATTAAAGTAATTAAAAATTTTTATTACCGCCGAAAAAGCAGTCGGCTAATGTAATAAAAATTTTTGCGAAATGATCAATATATTAGTCAGTTCACATATTAATCTATAGATATATAATATATTTTTCAACTGCCTGACTGATACTAAATTTACTATGATTTTTGAAAATATAGTATTGATCGTCGTCAGCATAATTTATTCGCTCGAAATACGCTTACATTCTTAAATCTACATATCTTCTCATACAGAAACTATTTTCATTCCCATTATAAAACTGAAATGAATCTTTTGATTGATTTAAAAAATAAAATCTTTCGGTTCCATGGATCTAAATAAACTAATTACTCCAAAATCAACATTTATTTTTTCACCGAATGTCGTATTTTGTTTTTTAAGGAAAATCACCCGATCATCATAATTTATCGAGTCCACCATTTTTAATATTATATAAATATCATCTGTTCCCTCAAATAAACGCAGCGCCGCATATTTTAATCCGCGAACGAAATAAAATTAGCCCATACAGACGAGTCAATAAGCAGAGAGAGAGAGAGAGAGAGAGAGAGAGAGAGAGAGAGAGAGAGAGAGAGAGAGAGAGCGAATCAAGGACAAATTGGCGTTTATAATTTCGTCCCACTTTCTTTTCAAAGTGATTCTATGAAGTTGGGTGAGGGGGGGTTGTCGAGTGTTTACGGATCTTTATCGAAATAGTTAACAGTATATAAAGCCCGAGTTAAATTATCTAGTTATGATATACTTTTAATTATAAAAAAAACTGCCAACATTAGCGTTTTCAGAAGTTATATAAACTTTAGATTTACAGGCTTAAAATGCTTTGCCAGTACAGCGCACCAGGTCGTGCGAGGCACGCACGCCAATTTATATACACACACTGCTCAATGCTGTATTTTCCAGATAGTTCAAAAAAATTGCCTTTTTCATTTGCACCACCTTAATTGTTAATTTGCGACACCTTAATTAATACTTGAATTTTCAGCCGCCCCGTATTTCTATTGCTGATTTTTCGAATATTTCGATCGAGCACTGTATTAGATTGTCAATTACTCGATATCAGGTACATGTGAAAATGTCAATTTATCACCTTTCCTTCTCCAAAACTTAATCAGCCGGTATTGGATGAAAATTAAAAAAAAAAAACACTAAAAGGAAAAATTTCTTAAGGTGGTCAGAGTATAATTTATTATAAATAATAAAATATAAATCGTCAAACTTTTTTCTTAAAAAATTAAACTGGCAGCATTGGATAAAAAAAATAAAAACAAATTTTTTTCACAGCAACGTGCAAATACGATCAATTTCTGCGCGCGTCTTTATTAAATAAACATTAGCTTATGAGGATTAATCTGAAATCCCTCAAAAGCATGTAATCGAAATCGAATAATCCGAGACAGTGACCCTGCTGATGTAATGGAAAGTTCGCGTAAATCATAAATATATGTATATATATATACATACATATATAGGTAGCAGCCTTTTAAACCCGACCTTGAACTTGAGCGTGGGCGCACGTCCGCGAGCGCCCAATCTCTGGCGCGCTCCCCTCCGATCTTTCGATTAATTATAATCGAGGCTCACGCGCTATTCCCCCCCCCTTCCCCCATTATACCGTAACCCCAAAAGCGCAGGAACCGCAGCCCCCCTCCGACCCTCACTCTATAGTTCTCTCTCTCTCTCTCTCTCTCTCTCATCCCACTGCTGCACTCGCCCGCCTTTTTCGTGGCCGCGCGCGCGCGCAGCGCGCCGAAAATAGCGCGCGGGCGTTTCGAGTTCTTCGCGCCGCGCGCATCGCCGCTCGAGCGAGGCGATGCGTGGGCGCGAGCGCGCGCGCGCGCGGACAGTCAGACCCGTATAACACGATAGATACGAGTACTGTATATGGATCAGCGCTGTAATACCGCGTCTAAAGAGCCATAGGCTGGGTGAAACGCACGCGACACTCGGCGAAAGGTATGGATCACGGAATAATGGCATAAAATAATCAGGTATTAAGTTCACGCTAAAATCGAGCGAATCTACGCAGTGGTTGAAATTCGCGTTTTACTCATGCGATAAATTAAAATTCTATTCGCGTAAGATTCTCCTCATTTGCCGGATGATATTTGAAAAATGCAGATCGACACCTAGCGGTCGATGATGAAACTGACCGAGAAAAAGTCCAAAATTCCGATAATGTTGAAAAGCGTGTTTCACATATTATCAAATTAAAGTTCAAGTTTATATTGATTGATAGTGATAGGTTTAGAATTCAATTACGAGAAAAATGTCCCAAAGTCACAACACTGGCTGGATAATACAACTTGGCTAGAGGGTAAAACGTTCAAAATTTATTGAAAAACAAACCTATTGAAGGCACAATCGGATGCAACTCTGACAATTTCATGATGAATAATTTCGTTAGGTCTTATCTTGGTTTTCTAATAACTTTATTAAATTCGTATCATCTATATGATTATATTGACATTCTCTTGATCTGTGAATAACGAATCTTTTTTGAAGATTAATGTTTTGATACGCCAAATATGAGTTCTACACTAAAGAGCATAATCATTTGTGCTTTAAATTAAAGTTAAAGAAGGCAATTGTAAGTAATATAGAAATGCCTTCTGTGTGAAAATAATCAGTGATACCATTAAATATTACTATATGTCAGCACATGATTGCATAATGAAACAGCTTTCCACCAAGTGAAACAAAAATAGTTGTATCGCAGACAATAAGAAGAGGATTATGTTCGAGTATATGCTGTTAAAGTATAATTTTTCAATTATCTCTTTCGACAAAGATTGAATATAATATCGCGTATCATCTCGTTAAGAACGAAACATGTTAATTTGTCACTTTGTTTTTACCATTTTTAACATCTGATAAACCATATTTAGAAAGCACCACGATAATAAATGACTAAAGGATCACCTATCGAGGATTTTATACAATTCGTTTATACTGCAATCCCAATACTTATTATGAAGAAAATTTTTTCTTATAATTTCATTCCAGTTATATCTTCCAGAAAACCGTTGCTCCTGCAAGACCTTGGATTAAAAAAACAAAATATCACTCCAAGACGAAATTCCACCTTGCGCCGGTCTTTGTGTTGTCTTGAAAAAGAAGGAGAATAAGAAAACGAATTTTTCTCTCTTTTTCCCGGCATTGTCTTGCTATTTCGAGACAAGACCGGCCCGCGTGGGCCAATGCTGATCTCGAGACACGATCGAGCGCCCAGAAATAGTACGGCATAAATGTATGGAGATTGCTCTAGTCGCGCACGTAAATCTAAGCCTGCTTTACGACTTTAAAGCGCGAAAGGGCGTACTCGCGCCACGGGCCTCCGCTCGTCCTCTAATAAATCTGGCCAGTGCCCCGTCCGTCGCGATTTCTCTGGCGCGCCATCATTGCAATTTGGTATGAATCTTTTGTCCCTTCATACGTAGCTCGCTATGGGTATCTATATAATGCATCTGTCGCGCACAGCTATGTCTGGTATATACCTGTCGCCTGACGAATCCCGTCATTTTTCCATTACGATTCGCGTTACACGCGAATACAATAGCGAATCCGTGACCAATGGGTGGCGACGTCGACGCCCGCCCGGTATTCACGTTTCACCTTTTTGCCCGGGCTTAGTTCTAGTTGACGATTTGTAAAATTTCACGATGCTATAGAAGCGGTGGTGAACAATGAGCCGATCATACCGGCTGTTTTATAAAGAAGCCATTGATTTGCAGTACAATTAATCACGTCTCGAATCTGAGTAGGTCCCTTTCCGCGTGAAAGTATTTCTAGACGATAAGCATTTAGTACATCGAGTCAAGAGTTAGTACATAGACCTATCATAAGTCATACCAGAATTTATTTATAGCTTGTCGTTAAAAAATTTTTTCTTTTCTTTTTTGTATTTCAGTCTTTTCAGTTTGATTCAATTGAGCTTGGTTGGTGTGGTGATTTGACTTGTATTATTCCCTTTTTATTTTTATTAAATAAATAGTGCCATAGTTCTAATTTGGCAAGCTATGCTTCATCATCTATATAACTTAGATTTAAAAAGACCCTGCTTTCCTTTTCAATGTTTTTATACACAATCTAAAGGAAATAACTGGTTTATCAGAATAACTCTATAATTAATTAGAATGCTATCACAACGTAATGTCACTAGTATCGTTATCGATCTTTGTTTCAATTCAATTAGAACTTTTATATTCTTGATTAAATTTTCTCTATCATTTTTGTACTAATTACTAGAATTATTATTCATTATGCAAACTTTTTAGTATTCCGTATTTCACGGCCTGACTAAACAGGCTTTTACACTACTTTACATTAAGATAAAGCAGTATTAGTATTAGCATTAATCAATTCACTAACTTAGCCAAGAAATCGAATTGAAAGCTAATTAATTTCAAAACTAATGCGGTCTGCGTTTATTAATATTGGAACTATTTCCACAAGAATTGTATATAGGTTAAGGTTGATGATTCAATTTCACCTCAATTGCAAAAAATTTAAATCCGAATAGTTTGCTTGAATCCTTCGGGCAGTAACGTTATCTGATAAAAGAATCTGCGAACTGTATCGCAGCTCTGTTCGGAAGAAGAGTCATATGGACGCTTGCATGTGCCTCGACTAATGAAACAGTGCCGAGCTTTCCCGTCCCGCGACGCGTCGCTTCCCTCGGCTAATTAAAAAGAGCAGCTACGCTCCATAGGCCGTAGCGCGAGAGAAACGAAATGCCAGTACGATTGTGCCGCCGACAATGTGCGTCGCCGGGCCCGTGAGAAAAATCGGCGTAGGTTAACGAGGCGCAGCAAATAGGGATTAAGCAGCCATTTGTTCAGCTCAGCCGTCAGCGCGCAAAAATCGTTGGTATTCCTGGCGATTGCCCGGATTTTCCACGAGTCGCTTATTAAGACGGGAAGTGGAGAACGTTAAGGTAAGCCAGATTGAGAGAGAGAGAGAGAGAAATCAAAAAGATATTGACATATTGCCTAGAAGATTCTTTCCTATCTAGCGGTAACGCGTCGAGATTGATCTACGTAGGTGGAATGAGGAAATTATTGAACTTTCACTTAACTCCAGATATCGCGTTAAGGATCGGATTTTTCCGACGACAACATAAATGGCCCACGGAATATGCGATTAGGAAGCCCTTCGTTTCCAGCAACGTCGTGCGTTCTTTCGTACGGAAAATCATTTTCCCAATCCGCACCGTCAAATCGTCCAGCTCTGTAAATGGAAGTCTCGTTCGGAACAAGATTTTGCCTTGCGAGCGAAAAAAGAGGAGGACACCGCGTACTTAGTAGCAAGAAGAACAAATGCATGAACTACAATTTAAATATGGAACGATCGATGAATGAATAAATAAACTATGTAGAGCGCAACGATTCTTCTTAACTCCGACCCGTGACACTTTAATGCAAATAAATTGTTAGATAACAATTGGCACGTGCGAGTGATATGTATGTATATTTCACTCTATATATCTATATATTTATATATATATATATATATATATATATATATATATATGTGTGTGTGTGTGTGTGTGTGTAAATGCATATATGCAACACCATCAGGCTATATACGATCATTGGCGTATTCGAATCTTGAGGATGCACTTCGATAAAAGGGCATCCACACGCTAATACGGAGGCAATTTCCAATACTGGTTCGATGGATCACTACGACATGGAACGTGAATTCGCACCGCGTCTCGAGCTCGCCATCCGTATTGTTTCGCGAATGGGAAATCGGGCGACAGAGAGAGAGAGAGATAGGGAGACAGAGAGGCGATGAGCTGGTCTAGAAAAGTCGCCACTGCGGACGCGCAAGACCAGCCGCCTCGGCCAAAGGGTATATGTGCTCGATCGTGCGTCCGTACGTCGTTCATGAATTACGAATGTATTGGTGAAGGGAAGCATTTGTCGTGCATCGCGCGGTCGTCGCGCCGAAATCGGACAAGCAGCGAACCGTGAAGCGAATAAAGTCCGCGCAGACGAGCATTGGTCGAAAGATCAGATCCACGGTTCGGGGTTCGCGCGTGGGATTTGGCCAATTGGAGAAACTAAGGATGATAGATTGAGATATCGCGATTGAACAGTTGACAAGGGATTGTTCGACTGTTTTGAACGAAGGCTTCGTGGGTACAACGGTAGATTCAGATGCATTCCAATTTAGCAGAAGTACAGGAAAGTCTTTTGTTATTCTATATACAATTGCAGAAGACGAAGAAAGTCTTCGCTTATTTGGATCCTAAATCCATGCACCTCTGCACCTTATTTGATTATTCCAGGTCATTGCAAAATCTCATCGATGAATTCTACTTCGGGAAAGTTCACACAGCTGTATCTTCATTAACCTTCACCTCTTGCCCTCCAACCAAACCATCACTTAGTCATTGCCACCCCACTCATACACCAATCCATCGGTCGGCCACCACTTTCACCCAACATCCTCGACCACCAAAGCATTCACCGACGCGACCTCGGGGCAGCAAAAAACAAACAAAAAAAAAAAGAAGAAAAAACTCCGTCCAGGGTTCTCCACCTCAGATCCTGCCCCGGCTCACCTGAAGCAGCGCTTGCACCTCGTCGGCCATCGCACCTGCGGATGAAAGCCCAGCGGACACAGGGGATCCCCCGTCGAGGTCGGATACAGGTGATGCATCTTGCTGCTCATCTTGGCCGCCACTCCCCGCCCCGTCCGTCCCTCCCGTCCACCCGCCGGCGGCGCTACCTCCTCCTGCTCGGCGACCGGGCCGCGGTCCGCATCCCAGCGGCCGGCCGCGCCAGCCGACGGCTACGACCCAGTTCTCCGCTTGAGCCGCGAGCGCGCCGACTTACGTAATCGAGTCTCGCAGCCAGCCGAGGGCCAGGCCGCGGCCGAGAGCGCTCGCCTCCGCGAGATCCGGGGAGGTGGAGGGGTGGGCAGGGGACGGATGGACCCGTCCTCGAGTCCTTCGCCAGGCGTCCTCTGGCCGATCGGTAGCCCGCTTCCCCGCCTACTTCTCGAAGATCCGTAACAGTTGCGGCCGAGCTTGTCCTGGCGGCTCTGGGTCAAAAAAAAAACCAAAAAAAAAAAAAAAACAACACCGAATGCGATATTTCGAATTCGTAATTACTGGCCGCGCGTTACTCGGTCACACTGCTGGCTGCTACTGCCGCGAAACACACGGCTGCACTCGATTTTTCGCGATGGTTAATAGGGCCGCCAGCGTCATCGCCGAGAGGTATCGTCGTTTCGTTATACGCTTCGGGCCCCCCTACCCCCCCGACACCGCAAGGATGCACGGCTGCCCGCGCGACTTATCGTCCACTTTCGTCGCTGGCAGTCGAAGAACGAAAGAATAAACACTGGGCAAAACGGCGAAGGAGAAACAACACTGGACCGGAGATAACGACGCGGGCACCCACTCGAGGGGATCGCTTCGTCGCTCGCGCGTTCCGTGCCCTGACCCCAGGGGCTTGGAGGGCTCAACGCTTCGTCCGCGGGGCTCCACTGCGCGTTGCATGCGCATAAACTCGTACGAGCACCGGGCGAGGCGGAGGCGATATCACCGATTTCGGCCGCGAGCTTGCACCGACTGCCTTTACTACAACACCGGGGTGGGGAATTTTGGACGGACGCGCTCTCGCTCTCGCTCTCTCTCTCTCTCCCGCCCTCCGTCTCCTTCTCACTCGAATGTTGGCCGACGGCCAGTGCGTATATTTATCTCTAGCTATAAATATAGTACACGCGGGGGATTACACGGTGGAAGAATTGCGTATGCCTGCTAGAAGAGCGAGAGAGTGTGAGCGAGGAGCGGGGGAAGGGAGGGGGTAGGCGAGCGAGGTGATCATTGTTTTTTCTCTCACTCTCTCTCTCTCTCTCTCTCTCTCTCTCTCTCTCCTCTCTTCCTCGCCCCTCCGCGGCTTGTGAACTTTTTCCCAAACGCGGTCGGTAAGTTTCCGGGGGATACGAGCTTGGAATTTTTAACGTTTCTTATTCCTTAGCCGGACGACGGCTTGGACGCCGAGTGAACGGTGTAAAAATACACGCACGTACGTTTATGCACGCTTGTACGCGCATTATTGCGATTTCTATTTCTGGGACGGACTTTTTACAGCGCAATCGCCGTCCTTATCTAATATATAGATGTATAATATCGACGTAACGGCAGCATGGGAGTGGGATTGGAAGACGATCGGTTTGGGGGGGAGTGAATGGATTGCGCGATAAAGACGCTGTATATCAGCTGCGGAATTGACTTTTATGCCTGTGCGTGTATATATATATATAGTCACTGAAATTGAAATTACGCATCTGCAGCTACTTCTCTCTCTCTCTCTCTCTCCCCCATCCCTTTCTCTCTTGGATCATCGCGACCCGCTGACAGCTCCGACGGAAAATGGGGAAATTTTTCGATCTTCGCCTATCGCGCACGGCTCGATCGTCGTATACATTTTGTCGACATCGAAACGACTCGTAATTGAGAAAAAGATAAAATAACCAAAACCAAAGCTGTAAAGGTCTCAAATCCGTATTACCCGCGAGAGGCTCTGTCCCCCCGAGAGTTCGGGCGGAGGAAACGTAAAGACGGGCGGGTTGATCCAGGGAAATTACATAAGGGCCCGACACGTGGGGTAGACGGCTTTTAATCAGTCGAATATATACTATATATATATAATCCTAATGGAACGATCGTATCGTAAATCACAAAGACGGATCGGATTCTAGTTTGGAAAATAAACTAGATCGGCGTGTTTCGTACGTTTTTTTTCTCTCTCTCTCTCTCGGATAAAATAAAGAGACCCGCGTGCGTATAGACGGACGAACGGACCGATCTCCGTGTACAAACTCGCGCGCGAAAGGTCGGGGAGATCAAACGGATTCTGGAGAGGGAGAGGGGGGCAGGACAGGGGGTATTCAAATACTTTGAATACCGAATAATTAACGGGACAAGAAAAAAAAAAAGTCCCGACCGACGGCGGAGAATGGGTTGGGCGCGCCGTGCCCAACGTAATTTCGCGGCGTTTACAAATCTCTCGGATTAATGGTCGAAGGTGGGGCGCGCTGTCGAACCGTCCGCCGAACGATGCGACTGTTAATAAACAATTTTAATCAATTTTGATGTCAAGAGTACGTGAATATGTCATAGTCAATTCATAATAATCATTAATAAGAGTTCCTCGGTAAAGATAGGCCGCCTTCCATTCATTGGTTTATTGCAGAACAGACACGATAATGTGAAATCACTTCGTAGGCAGTTTTATTGAAATTGACCAAATTCTTACATTTCATTCTGTGTCATCGTATCTCTTTTCGGCTTTTTTCAATGACCAGTAAGAAAGCTCAATGGATACATAAGGATAGATAGTCATCGTACAAATTATATTCGTCTATCGTCAGATTATCATATTAACATATTGAGACAATATGAAATTAAAAACAAACCTATCAGACTCTGATGAAACTCTGAACTAATTGTTCGTGCGCAATTTATTGAAGCATCCTTACCACACCCGAAGTTTCATACACGGTATGACTAATTTTTCTTTGTTTAACGCGCGAAATGTCGCGACATATAAATATCTAATTATTATCTAATTTCCCAGGACCCCGCTTGAATGGTTATCGTGTCGCACGGGTGCGGTGATAAACGTCGCTTTGGAAGACTTCGCATCTCATGTATTTAATGTGAAATTTTGAAAATCAAAAACGAAACTTAAAAAAACGGATTGCTTAAAATATTAGCTTTTGGCTACAATTTTATGCATTTTTTTAATTATTATATAAATTCATAAATTCATATGACGGGCATCAGCTTAATTTCCGGTGACGGCTATGTATCATCTTCCCCTGTAGATATATATATTTATATTTATTATATATATATATATATATATATATATATATATATATATATATAGAACGAAGGCAGAATGATTAAAGCGTGGCGTCAAAATCAATGAAATCAAACTTAATTACGAATCATTAATCAGTTTTTTCCCCTTTGTTTTTCCTTTTCTTCCCCCCTTTATTTATACAATATACATATATCTATACGCATAGAATTTCACGCCTGCTGGAATTTAATTAATAGCGTCGACCCGAACGATCCGCCTATTGTCTCTCCCAAAACATTCACTACTTCGTCGGTTTTTCCAGCCTCCAACTCGGGCCTCCCTTCTATCATCCAATCGTCAGCAAACGACGGTTTATATAGATTTGTCCGGGCGCCGCGGCGAAAGTCAAACAAATGTACAGGGAGACAGATGGAGGAGAGATAGAGAGAGAGAGAGAGAGAGAGAGAGAGAGAGAGAGAGAGAGAGAGAGAGAGGCAGAGATGTTTCGGAATTCCTTGCGCTTCTATGAAATTACTGTAATCCGCGCAATGATTCGCCTCTTTGTTACAATGTTTCTCGCTGACATTATCGCAGCTCTGGTGACGGGGGGGGGGGGTTATGGGCAGAAAGTCTTTATTAACAGGGTGAGTTTTTTTTTTTCATTCTACCTACAGAATTAGCTTTTGCGTTGTTGTTCACGGCTTCGAACCGTTGATTTTGATGAAGGCGGGAATCGGACGCGAGACAAGTCAGCACGGCCTGAAATGGAACGAGCGAGGGAATAACATTTTATACATGTCTGTACGTAAACAAAGAATGTATATATATATATATATATATATATATATATATATATGAGCGAGAGTCTGGGAAAATATGCTAAGAAAAAAAAAACATAATTATTTATGGTTGTGTGTTTTTTCTCGGTGAATGAATTTTAAGGAGACATGTCGAGAAATTGAATGTACTCTAATATTTATGTATATGTATATATATATACACCGTGAAGATTTGTAATCGAAATATCGCGAATACGTATAAGTAAAATACTTTTTTGAATATAAACTTATTTGAAAAAAGAACTGACTTTTGAAAAAGTTTTTAAACTCAATATTAGGACATATTAAAATTATTAGTTAGAGTTCAAGTGATGATAGATTTTTTTGTCAGGCTAATTGGTATTAAAAAAAGAAATGATATTTTTAAAAAATTCTTCTTTACATTTTTGTAAATGAATAAATATATTTCAACAGTTATCCGTAATTAAGTGCTATATACATATATATATATATATTGACAACGCGGTTTGCTTATTAGGATAATATAATTATAGGCGCTGCCAAGTGTTTTAATGGCTTTTCTTCTTGACTCCGCGTATTCCACGATCTAAATTCTGATGCGTGTGCCGCAATCGTGTCAAGCTCAGAATTCTACCCCGTCTGGGAGTGAGAGAGGGAGAGGGAGGGAGAGAGAGAGAGTGAGACCGAGCGAGCGTAAGAACGAGACGGAATAATGAACGCGGGTAAAATCCAAAATTAGGGCACGCGTTTGGTCGGAAATAAAGCTCTCGTCGGGAGCGTCCGTAATGCGCCGATGCGCGTTTCAGCAGCAGCAGCAGCAGCAGCAGCAGCAGCGTGGTCGCGCGACGCGACGGTCGTGAAATTGGTGGGGGGGGGGGGGGCGTGAAAGGGACGATATGGCGGTAAAATCGATCCAAGTGCGGATAAATTGCTGAAAGTTCGAAATGAAAGTTTTTATTCTTTGATCGAAATTATCAGTCTGTTGTAAACCAGAACATTATTCAGTAGTCTATTTACCGCGCTATTTACCGAAAGGCTTCTACTGTAAGTAAATTATGTAGAAACTACTGGATGACAATATATATATACTAACTGCATAATAATATATATACATATTTGCCACTATATAGTGTATAGTGTCTATATATGTATCGAAGAATCCTAGCGTCGTATAAGAGTTTCTCTATCAAATAGTAATTGGGATAAGAGCCGAAAATAAAGAGAAAATGAATCTTGACCTCGATCTTGACGGATTGGCTGCTCTTTCTTATCAGATTTTAAGAAGTCTATATATACATATATATATATATATATGTTTGTCAGACAGAAACCAAAACGTAAATGAAACGTCCCGATATATCGAAACCCATTCGAACGTTCATATTAATTACGAACGTTCCATTTTTGTCGTACCTTGATCCCATAAATTCACAGTGATTCATTGCGCGCGGTAAATTCAAGAGATTTTCCATCCTAACCGCATCCCGTGACGTTCCGTCACATTTCGAGAATAATCGGGGCTCAATAACAGAACTAATTAGGAACGAATCTCGGGCCATTATGGCCTAAATTCGTTGACCGTCGCAATATACATACTAAATAAATGACTGGTCCGGGATTTTTCTTAAATTATTATTTTAGCCATGTAGCTGCCTTCTTTAATCGAATGGCAAAGCAGTATCCGTATGCACTCATCCTTTAAGCGCAGACGATGGCCAGGCAGCTAACCTTATGGATCGAAATGTAATTGTATACGGAACTAGGAAGTAAATTGCAAGTACACGGCGAATCGGATCTTCTTAATCTCTTTCGCACCCTCTGAGCGATGAATCATTCTTCCTCAGAACATTCGTCAACCTCCGTATCGGCGGCGGTCGACGAATCGAAATTTCATCTTATTTATTCCGATCGCTCGAATTCTTCAGATTTTCATTGTCAATTTACGCGCGACGATCGGTCCGCAATGGTAATTCGATTGTTTGGCGACGCGTCGAGGATTTCGGTCTCCGCTCGCTCGATCGCGTATTAGAACCATATATATATATATATATATATATATATATATATATATATATATATATTCGATTATTTAGGGCCCTATTCGAGACAGGCCATAAGCAATGCCATTGAAATACAAAAGTCGCAGTGTCCTGTTACGGTTCCAAAGAAAGTTCAAACATTGTATTTAAGAGCAGACGGATTACGCAATGTAATGGTATATATATATATATATATATATATATATATATGTACATATATGTATGTGTGAGTATATATATTACCGATTCTATATTTTAAAGATCTCGACTTTTTTCCTCTCTTCTAAAACTCATTCGACGGGCATACAGACGTATGTACTGAGCCTGACAGGAAGAATTATCTCTATATCTCACCCTCTCTCTCTCTCTCTCTCTCTCTCTCTCTCTCTCTCTCTCTCTCTTTCATTGGTAGCAGATCTGGTCTGATGTCAATCCCCCCCGGCACCGCCATACCACAAAAATAGATAGACTCTATATATATATGTAACAGGGGCTTTTGTTGTGACTCTACTGTTATAACCGGGAGCAAGAAAGAGAGAGAGAGACAGAGAAAGAGAGAAAGCTATGGCCATTAGATCTGATTTCGTGCGGCTTGTAATACAAGCGTCCTTCGCCGCTGCCCGACACCCACCAGAAAATATACTTTCTCTCTTTCTCTCCTGCGCTCTTGTAATATGTACGTGTATATATATATATATATATATATATATATATATATATATATATATATATATATAGGTACGCGAGAGGGGGACGTCTCGTTCCGCGCGGCGACCTGAAAAACGTGCGTACGTATGCGGCCAGAGATAAATGAAAATAAACGTCTTGTATATATGTGTGTGTACATATATATATATATATATATATATATATATATATATATATACATATATTATAGAATGTTTTAGTAAATCTAATTATTTTTTCGACTGTCATGTTTTGATTTTTGACGCAATATTTTATATATAGGAATTGGATTTCGCAATGGTAATAATGCCAGAGGTGCAGTATAACGTAAAATGTCTATACGGTCTGTTTTTGTTTCTTAAAAAAAAAAAAAAAAAACAATCGTTCTTCGATTTATTGTTACGGTTCGCTCGCTCGACACGTATACCGTACGTGTATTTACGAAATAGTTCGGTATTCCCGCATATACACATTTGAATTAATGCAATAATGTATACTTCGTGTTAGAAAAAGAAAAAAGGAAATATTTCTAGAATACAAAGCAACTGAGCAGTCGGTCACTGCAATTTTTCAAACCTTCCAAATATTTAGCTGTATTATTAAAACCTCTCCCGCTACCCCCCTCTCACTCTCACTTGCTTGCCTTGCCATTCGTCTCTTTCCACTATGTTTTTTTTTTGTTGCACGATTTCTCTTGCGCAACTCAGCCGTGATGTGTCTTTAAAGGAATTTTCGAGATGACTCCGACTGTGTCTCGCGGAAGGAACGAGAAAGAACGAGAGAAAAAAGATAAAATCGAAATTTTCAGAGGAAGTTGTAAAATTGCAAGGATCTGTCTCACCTCTAACCTTGAGCACTGCAATAGGGTCGCCGTCCAGCACGTAATATAATATCGTCATTGTGTAAAAACCTATCGACATCAAATTCGAAGCATGGTTTCTATGTATTGTCGCTGGAGTTACACACACATATATAAGTAGAGGTTAGATGTTTTAATTTGGAAAATAATACTAGTTTTATCAACTAATTAGATTGATGTACGTGTGCAGTTGTGTCATTTTCAGATTTTATTCTGTCTGATATTCTTACGTCCCCGCTCCTCGTGTATTTTCCAATTCAAACTCAGAAGCTCGAAACCTGGTACTTCTAATTGTTTCCGAAACAAAATCTGATTAGTATCAATGGTTAAAAAAAAAAGATCTCTCTGAATTTTAAGCCGTTGCCATTAAATTCTTCTTCAACAAATTCATCTTTGTTTTACGTGAATTTTTAAATTACAAATGTTCGCAGTATCCTTGGAGTTTTCTTCTTTATCGATGATCAAACTTTCCTATCATGGATTTCCTATCATTCAATATTCATGGCCATTTGGGTATTATAAGTTTAGAAAATTACATATTTTCCAGTAGTGTAGAATATTTGGGCACTTTCTAATAATTGGGATTCCTGGTATAGGTTCTTATCTCTGGTTTTTTCATATATTTAAATGGTTTCTAGTAACTTCGACAGGGTTGAAATGAACTGCGTTCGGGGGATCTTTTGAATACTATCACAAGCAAAGTGAACAATTAAGCTGCAAAGTGGCGATCGGCATTTTCTTCTAATTCAATCATGTTTCTTTCGCCGACTGATATAAATGAAGACCTACAGTCTTTTTATGACAAACTCAAGTAATATTATTGTAATATACAGTCATGACCCCGTAGACTTGAAAAGATAAATCCAAAACTACTAAAATGAATTTTAAGATTTTATGATTTTTTTGGTAATTACAAACAAGAACGGTCTCACCGTCACTATCATTAGGAACATTAGATTGTTTCAGTTTCTTAAAAAGATTACAAAGAGGATAAAAATAATTCTTAGTTTTATTTTTTTCGAACAACACAAGTGAATGTAACTATGTTCGATTGATTTTACCATATGGATCATTTAATTCGATGTGTTTCAGTTTTGGGATGACAATCTTTGGATCGGCTTAATTTTGTGATTAGACCGTTTTTTATCGTTGCATACCTAAGTCGACAGTATTTCCATCGAATATAATGTTTTTTTCTTGTACAGAAAGCTAGAAAAAGAAAGAAACATAGCCTGGGCGTGTCTTAGATCCATCATTGGTTGAAAGAAGTATTGAAGCAGCTGAATAAATTTTCAAGAGTTTCTGCTAAGAATGAGATTTTAGAAAAAATTGGCATTATTGAAAGCTGTTCAATTAAAAAATTCAAATGCTTATGCCGACTGCCGAAAAGTAAAACAACAAATATTCTTATAGAATTACAGTCATTATAGAATCATCTACTATGCTGGTTTAATGACAGCGAGACTATCTTTCTTCATAATCATCCTCGTAGGATTTGAAATATAAAAATTACTACTGAAAATCATAATAATACAAAATAATAAATATCCTACTGTTAGTAAAGCAGCAATGTAAAATCTGACTGCCGTCACCCGAAAATTGATCGAATTATTATCGTACCGTATTAAACTATGCAGGATGTGCACAAAGTCTCGGAATTGCTGGACAGGTTGAAAAACAAATACGAACCACGGAGTAAAATATAATGTTCAGGTGTCAAAAGAATGTTCGAAGACTGGTCGATTTGGAAAAATAAAAATAAAAGCTGAAAGGGTATGTTCAAGGTTAAAACCCACAACGTCTGGATAAGATTTCTCTGTAAAAATCTTGTAAAAGTTTTTTTACGATTTTCCAGCTAAATTAATTTTTTTATTTTTTTGAAAAAAATTCGATTGGACAGCAGGACCGTTAGAACGGAAAGATTATTTTTAAAGTTTACACCACCGTAAACAGTTACGCAATAAATTCCTATTTCAATTATTTATCAATCGTATATGTAGATTAATAGAATGTGCGAAGAATTCATTAAAAGATCTGTAGATAAATTGAAAAAGTATATGTAATCCTGTAAGAATGTCAGATTGATATAACAAAAGAAAGTTACGGTATTAGTATTCATTACTCTTACTACTTTTACTACTTTTTTTTTTACTTTTTCAGTCCATCTCATTAATACATAGACAGAGGCAATGCCCAAGAGGCTAATACATATGTACACTGCAACAAAAAAACAACTATTATCTACTCTTGCATATATGTATTAAACAAGTATTAGTAAATAGTAAAATATTTATGTTAACGCAATATTTATGTAAATGATTTATATTACAATAAGGTAGAAATTCCTTTGTGGCCAATAATTAATTTTTCGTCAGATCGCCAACTCCGAATATTAGAAACGCGAAGGCTGTTTTTTAACGATTACAAAAAATTGTTATATACAGAAATGTTCAATGAATATTTAATAACGTACACTTCACTAATTATTGCAGAGAAACAAGTATTTCTATATTACAAAATGTTTTGCCAATCGCGGTAGGTATAATTAGTTACAACTTGTGCATACACGTATAAGTACAAGGATTTACACTTCTAATAAAGATTTAATCAATTCCGTTTGGCAAAATACCTTTTCGTAAAATCAACGAACGATAAATTCATGGGAATTTCAGTACATTTTTTTTTGTCTTCAATATATTATACATACGCACACAGATATAAAGTGCACATAAAGAACGCCAGAGGAGGGTGGGGTGGGGGTAGTGCGAACATCATACGGGACTTGAGCAATCGCGGATCCTTTTATGTACGTATTATACACACACCCACACACGCGCACGTACACACACACATACCCGTATACACGCGCGATTACGATTTCGAGGATGCAATCGGTGCGCGCCCGCGCGCGAGCAAAGATATCGAGATAATATTCAGCGCGCGCGCGCGCTTTCTACCCTTCTCGCGCCCCCGCGTGCCATGCGCGCGCTCGCGCCTCGTATATTTTTCGCTCTCGGGAGCGAGCGGGCGAATGTGTGTTGCAACGAGTTTGTGTGTATTTGTATATATGACGGGGGGGGGAGAGGGGATGGCTAGAGGGAGAGAGAGAGAGAGAGAGATTTTGTAGCTTCGAGTAGGATACTTATAATAAAGCATTGTTAAAACCGCGGAATTCTTCGTTGTATTTTACTCTACCCATCTTCACGTCTCCTGTCTCTCGCTCACTCTCTCTCTCTCTCTCTCTCTCTCGGTCGAGATCAATCTGCTATCACTTTGAATCCGTTAAACGTCGCTCCTACCAACTGCAGAGATTCTGCGGGAATTTTGGATGAAAGAATTTGAGTTACAGCGAGGCCGCTCTTTACGAGTTTCTTTCCTTTCTCGGTAGCCTCCTTTTTCTATACGCGTATCCACGGCCATGCCGACCAAACAGTTATCGAAGAGATACTGATGCAATGATATTTTTATATCGGCTTGTTACAATTATAGCAATTCAAATCAGGATTCTATAGCGATCGTTTTAGCAATCTATTTAAATGGCAATTAGAATTTTAGCAATATCAACTCTTTGGAAACAATTGGAGTTGAACTTATGTAACTCGTGACGTTTATATACATCCTTGATAATTATTATTGCCGTGCTGTCAGATTTAATGATAAGGTCAGCTTCGTTCAATCGGGCAATAAATTTACACGATCGATGATCGCCTGTAATGGTATGAGTTTTTAATACGTGCATAAATTGGGATAAATTCAAAGTAAAAGAAGATCTATTGCTATAAAAATTATAAGCTGAACTTCGTCGTTAATCAGAAAATTATGTTATTAATCTATGATGATTTATGCAGCAAGTGCACATAATACATACCAGACCAAGTTTATCTTACTGTATTGACTATTCTTCATTTGCGAGATCATAAATTCATCATAGATAATGTATGTATATATAAGCAGTGATTGTAGTCTCTCATATAAGATAATCGTTTTACTATTAATAAAGATAGTTCGTATTATTTTCGTATCAGATTTCTGCTCGGGATTCTGTCAATTATCTGGAATATTTTAATAATTTCCACATACTGATATCAGAATACTGATCGGACAGAATCGCGCAGTTATATGAATTACATTTTTGCCTTAATAATTACGTTTCATTTCAGTTTCCGTAAATGTGAAAAGTTTATAGTATTAAAAGTGTTGGATAATTTTCAGTTATACATTCGGAGCTTAATCCCATCGATTTCGAGGTATAACAATCATTCAGATTTCGAATTCCATCAAGGAATTTTCACTGTTGAGCATTCTAATTTTACATTATATCTTCTATATTGGATCACGGAAATAATTTATTGATAATATAAAAGCATTACGGCATTTTGATTAAACTAAATGACAATTAAAGATTACATGGGCAGGATTATTGTAATATCAAAAAATGGACGTTCAACACGTTTAAGACTGATTAGAAAAATAAAATTCAGACTTATTAAGATTAGGATTTGAGTTTATTAGTAGTTGCAATGTCACGTGCAGTTTAATATAGAATACATATTAAGAATTTCTTATGTTTTAAAATAAGTTTCAACATTTATTTATTTATTTGTTTTTATTAAACCACTCGGTTCTTGCGTGATTTCAACAGAACCCTCACGTGGTATATGATTCTGCCCAATGGAACTAACTTCAGCTGATATTTCTCATCGTAATAATCTGACGTCAATCCCTTAATTTAAGATTCTTCACCATACATTTGTATTTATTACTTTCGAAGATCATTGGTCAACAATTATACATATTTTATATTTTGTACAATAAATTAAAGTTTCATTATATTATATTCGATTATCGTATATCAATACTCTTGTTTAAGCGACCAAATACTCGATTTATATATCTATACATACATATATATATATATATATATATATATATATATATATATATATATGTGATTGAAAAGTATTGATTCGATTGATAATGTTAAATTTCTGGGATTCGATAATTGTAATGGAAATTGAATGAAGAGGTTTAAAAAATAAGATTTTTTTAAGATAATGTTACAAAACGGAAATTATATTTAATATTCGTGACTCCAATTTCTTTTTAAGTCCTAAAGACCTTATCGAATTTTAGTTCTAAGGGGAGTTCTATTTATACTTTATTTAAATAAAGTCATATCATTTTACCAGTCTCATTTTGAATTAGAATTCGCTCAGTCGTGCGTTATTATGAAGGCCGCCAAAATCAGTTTTCAAATGCTGCAATATATAAGTAACGAGTAGTATATATGGAGTAGACAGCATATATAGATGGCGAGTATCACTTTCACAGCCGCGCTACATTAAATCAGGACAGCAGCAGCCTACTACTCTATAAAAGTACACTACTCCATAATACGCAATCACTGTTCATCCAGTTTAATGCCAGGAGGCAAGCATTCAATCAACATGTCTCATAAAATATGTAAGACGATTTTTTAAGCCCCCCCTCCAGAATTATTATTATTTTGAATTCTTCCAAATAAATTCCATTAAAAAGTACTAAATGTATTTAATTACTCTTATGCCAGTCAGTACTGTTTCTGCTTTTGTAAATTATTGATCGGATACTTGATAGTTGATTTTGGTTACTATAATAACAGAAAAAAACTCCCCAGAAAATTTTAGATTTATTCCACCACTAGCAGATCACTTGATTTTTAAACTGTCTGGAATAGGAAAAATGAAGCGAATCCTTACAATTTATGCAGAATTTCAAGTTTGGAAACTTACCTATAGTGATCTTGCTTTGTATGGAATATTAACACATATACATAGCTCACAGTTACCAACTTATAGAAAGTCGACTCTGTCAAGAACTGTAATAAGGTAAGTCGCACGTTGCTGTACTCTAAAAGGACTAGGTGTCTAAATGAATACCCAGATCCACATGGATTGACCCAGATATCCACGCAGTTCTCTCATTTCGTCCTGGATATCTACGTGCATCCCCTCGGATGTCTATGAACAGGTTCACCTGGCTATCCATGTCGATTCACTGGTTATTTATATGAATAGACTTAGATATCCAGGACTTGGATATTCAAAGACCTGCCCAGTTCAACTTGAACTTACAAAAATATCAACGTGGATACTATCGTCTATCCATCCAGATGCATTTCGATAATGCTTCAATAAATTCATCCACTTGCATATCCATCAGATCTGCTTTTAGAACAGGGAGACGTTTGACCTATTCTGAATAGACATTCGACAGCTTCGTTTATGGAAAGCCTTTCGAAGACGACCTCGCACGTTTGACACACACACACACACACACACACACACAAACTGTGCTTTGCAACCTAAAAGACCAACGACGCTGACAGCCGCGGGCGCTTATAAGCTGAAAGTTGCCTGTGCCAGTATATGCATGTATATAAATATATGTATACTTAAGATAACCGATAATGTTCCCTCACCCTCCCCCGCGTTCGCAATGAATTAAAGAGGCAGCACGACATTCTAGTGAAAGGACGTGCCGGCGCCGCCGCGCCGTACCAAATAATTGGCATACGCGAGCCTCCTTTATACATGCCAACACACACACACTATATATATATATATATATATATATATATATATATATTTGTGCTCGCGCGCGCGCGTATGTGTGTATGTATGTAAATATAATTGTTGTTTTATAGATGGCGCCTGCTTTTTTATAAATAGGATGTACGCTCCGTGGTCAGTGATGAATCCGTTGAAGTCGTTAGACATTTTGGATTTGATTTTGCATAATTGTTTCCTCATTTGATTATATTGAATTTTTAGCGAGGATCGAGATGAAATCAAGTTACGATATATATATATATGGTATTTCGACGAGCCAGAAACTTATAAAGGCCGAACGCCCGAAGCAGAGATGCGGGGAGTGACGAAACCTTTGCCGGTGATCGCGGGGACGCGCGCTCCCGCGAGGTGTGAATGTAATAACGTAATTTCTAATTTTTTTTTTTCTTTTACTTTTTTTTCCTTGACGCGATTTCGTGCACCGCTGCTGACGATAAATATTGCGTCCTTTTACAGTATAACGCCAATATCGCGTTATTGCGGGCAATGATGAATCTCACTATAGGAATATAATATCCCACGTCTCGCCCGGGTCGTAATTGATATTTGCTCGTTTGCGTCAGACAGTTTTCTTTTAATTCAGGCATAATTCGTATCTTTTTGTGTTTTATAATGCCGCTCTCGAACAATTCTGACTATATATAGACGGGAGAATGCGATATTTTCCCCATCCCTCTGTACCTTACAATTCGTTTCTAACTTACATAAAATTCACTCGGAGCAGCATTGCAGTAAATCGTGCAGCATTTAAATGTATTATTATTATTATTATTATTATTATTATTATTATTATTATTATTATTATTATTATAGATATATCTATATAATTTTTTTTATTTCCAATCGAAAAGCACTTTTTTTTCGTATGGAAATTCACAACTTTTTTCTCATTTTTTTGTGTGACATGTATAAGGAACGTTTATCTATATATAGATTAACACAGTATAAAGCGACAAAAGTAAAACAATTGTATATGTCAGTATAAAAATAAGCTCTTACTCGTTAAAATTGATGCGCAGTTATCTTCAACTATTTTCCAATTGATAAGAGAAAGTTTTCGACTAACTGCATAATCCGAATATTTGTCTCTTTCGATTTTTCTGTAAATATAAGAACGGAAATTCATGCTGAACTGAAAAAAATTATATAAAATTCTTTTTCCCCTTTTTTCGGATACAGTACGTAATAGCCATTCGTATAATATCAATCAATTAAGATGTAACGCGCAATCGCGCAACAACGAAAAAAAAAACAAAAAAAAAAAAAGAAACTGTAGATTTTCAACTCGACACGATGAAGGATCATTGCGTGTCATAGTTCAATGAGGAATATTTCAAAATCGATTTTTGCGACTTTGTTACTTATTTGAATTTCATGAAATATTATTCCTTTCGGCAGTTCTGCGGGAATGTTCTATCACTGAAATTATTAATTGGTCTACGTCGCTTATATCATGGATAATTAAAAATCACCAACGAGAGCATGAACAAAATTGCCTTGGCACTCCAATTAAAATAAAAGATGTACAGGGCATATAGATAGCTTCATCACAGCATATACTATAATATGCAATAACGACTGTTTCTTTTCTAATAAAAAGTGTATATATATAGACATGTATATACACGCACGCCAGAAGCCAATGCGCGACGTTACAGAACGGGATAACTAAAAGGAGCGAGGGCGGGGGGGGAGGGGAGGGGAGCGATGGGTATTACGCTATGTAGAGTCGCGGGGAAAGGCGACTGTCGGGCTTTTTTCGACTCGCGCCGCGCGCCGCGCCGTCGCTTGCGGCACTTCATGTGCGGATTTAATGCCCGCTTATATATCGCATAGTCGCGGCCGACCGGGATCCCCTTCGAAAATCAGCTGATGTTGATTTAGATCGATGGCGCGCGCGTGTGTGTATCTGTTCACACAGACAATCGCATCGGAACCGACGATTCCGCAGAGGACTATATGTCTATTAGATATAAAAAAAAAATTGAACGAGCGAACGTCTGCTTTCAGCCCCAGTATCTGTCTCTCTCTCTCTCCCTCTCTCTCTCTCCGCAGTATTTCCCCATTGCGCTCGGATTACATTTCAATTCGAATTGCGAATTATTTGCTACTGCGTTACTCAAGAACGTGTGCCGGAGGTTTCTATATGTATATAAAAAAAAAAAAAAGATACATCCCTTGCGAAAGAATAAAATATTATATACCGGGGATAGTGGGGGTGGGGGGTTAATACAAAAACGGTCTCTAACGAGTTATCTGGCGAAGGAGATTCAACGATGCCAAAACTGCAAACATCTTCCACTTTTCATTTAAATTTGCAGTCCCGCAACTCTACTGCAAATCGACGCAAACGCGTAAAGTACTGAAAAACTAACGTACTGCAGGGACAGTCATTTCGAATGGAACGTCCTTAATGAAGCTTATCTATCGCAATATATATATATATATATATATATATATATATATATATATATATATATATATATATTGCATCCTGACTCTCGGAATACCGCGTGGGCTTATCGTCTCGTTGCCTCTCTCTCTCTCCCTCTCGCTTAATATCCCGCTCTTTTATTAATAACTACGTACTCTCTCTCTCTCTCTCTCTCTCTCTCTCTCTCTCTCTCTCTCTCTCTATCTCTCTCTCTCTGTGTGTGTGTGTGTGCGCGCGTGTATGCATAAGGCTGGCAAACGCATTGTTCTCTCGGCGCGCGACCTCAAACGGTGCCGCCGTCGGGTTTGACGCATGAATGCAAGCTGCAGCGATTTGTCTAAACCCGCTGGCAGTGCTCCTGGCATTCCAGAAATTTGTGCTCGGTGCTTGTAGGAGGCGCGCTGAGTTAACGAACGTATGATAAATATATATATATATATATATATATATATATATATATATATATATATGAATGTATGCACTGCGTATGTATGTTAAGGGGAACAATACGTGACTATTTGGAGGGGGGATAGGCGTGTGCATGACAACGACACGCAGAAATTCATATGTACATCTCGAACGGGCCTTTATTAATTTTCGCTGGAGCAATCCCTGCTTTCCGCCCGGGACGGTGTCAAATTATTAATCGGTGTCACGAGCGATGTTTCCATTATGCTTTGCAGGCTATTTTACGATTATTTGCTCGTTTTGCGAATAATATCCTAAATTATTTAGTTAATCATACGTGTTTCTTGAATTTATCTCTGTCGGATCTTGATCGATGAATTCGTAAATGTAATTACGTATCGGTATAAAACGTCACAATAACTGGATTCGTTGTTGTTTTTAAGGCATCCTTCATTGTGCAACTATTGTACTTTATTTCTATATAAATCAAAATATAGGAGAGCAATTATTTCTCATCGGTATGATTTCTCACTAAATCCTCGGTCGCTAAAATGACACTGATTCGTCACTGACTACATGAAATATATACGAATTTGTTCAAATTACGTATTGCGACAAGCGGGTTTTGAAAAAAAAAATTAAGAAAAATTTTTCAATGAACTAAAATGACACAGGTCGATCCAATGGCCCATCGATATGCACCCGGCCAATATACGCGTATTTTTCTTCAAATAGAAGTTTTTTTTTTCTTGAGTCCCGTCGATTTTCGACTCACGATGGCGGATCGAACAATGTCTGAGGCATTTTGATAACAAAATATTATAAAAGTTTTTTGTATGCTAAAGTTTGGTGCATACTTTGCCAACAAAAACGTTCAGGTGCGTTAAAGTATTCTACGATTCCGGTATATTCGTATATGTGAATTCACGGCGCTGAATCCAAGATGACGAAGGGATAATTTCAAAATATCAAAAGATTTATATGAAACTCCATAAGAGGACAATTTTTAATTTGATGATCTCGTTGATTGGGAATTAACTGTTTTTTTTTCCTTTTTTTCATAATGTCTATTAGTTATCTTTTCCAGCTCAAAGAAACAAAAATAAACTCAATGCCTGAAAGTTTGGAAAAGTCCCCAAGATTTCATCGACCTGTGGATTTTGATTGAATTCAAGGAAAAAAAAAGTATTATAGAAACATCGACTTACAGTAAAATTCTTACTTTCTTTCAATACCTTTTTTCTCTCTCTCTCTCTCGAAGATATTCACAATGTTCGATTCTTATTTTTCTCAATTATTTTACATCAGAAAGGACATCGACGCGCAGCATAATCTTGAAACCATAAATCCTTTTTCTTGCCGAGGAAGGGCAAGACTGGTTTAAATTCTCGTTCATTTGAAATTCAGATATTCAAATTTGTTTGAACAGTTGTCAATAGCGTTGCTTCCAATCAGGTTGGATAATAATTATACGTACAAAGACGTTCGACAATTCAATTGTCTGCTAATATTTGTCAATTACATGACCGTTATGTTGCTCAGATTTTTTTCAATTTACCATTGTATTACTAACTCTCGGCTCACAAATCTTGCGCCGAGAACAATATTCTTCATGTAGAACGAAAATTAGAAGAATCTGTAAAAATTAAAAAATGTGTTGTTTCGCCGACAAAAGACGGTTATTGGGTTATTGGGACTTGTAATTTAACGCAATGTTTGTTGTTTTTAAGGAGAATAAAGTCCGCAACCTGGGAAATGGTCAAAGTTATTCTTAGGATGGAAAATCATAAAAACCTGACACGACGAAAGAAGAAAGAAGCGGCGATTTACTCCAGGCAGCGTGAGAGCAACAAAAAACATTTTCCAACGTTTTTGTGTAATTAAAAATTAATAAAATGTTGTCAAATGTTGTTATTGTTAATTATGATTTTTTAATCGTTTCAAAATCAAATTATTTAATACACCGGTAAGTGCAATTTTATTATATATGGCAGAAAGCTTTTATTTTCGTATTTTTATGAATGCAGGAAGATGCCAGGGTAACGGTATTTCGAATTTAAAATAAACTTTCTCCGGTGTAAGTATTTGCGGGAATTCGTTATGTTGGCAAATTATTCGACGGCCATACAGAATCAATTTCCTCTGTACCAACTTCCGGATCTTTTATACATTTATTTTTTAACAAAGTTACTAATGCAACTAGATGAGTATAGTTTTTTCATTTAGAAATCGTAATCTTCCCATGAATTTTTCATATTATATATCGGACAATACACATTCACATTCATATCTCAATATATATATATATATATATATATATATATATATATATATATATATATATTACATGAATAAATTAAGCTTTGAAAAGAACCATTAATCCAATTTAACGACTCCGTCCAGCTTTTAACCTATATATATGTATCTATCTATATATATATATATATATATATATATATATATATATATATATATATAAACAAAATCGCCCTAGCCATCCCCCCTCAACGATCTATAACCACTCCTATCGAAATTTACGAGCTATCATTTTCGGACACGGCTTATGTACCTCTCTGTTTTTTTTTTGTTTGCCTCTCACCCCCCCCCCCTCCGCCGTCCCAAGGACGTCGCGCACTTTCTCCTCGTATATACACGCCCCGCGGTATATATATGTGTCGCGCGTCGGCTCCTTCTTTTCTTCTTTTCGTTTATTTTTCTTCCTTTCAACTTTTTCGTTTCGCTCGCACCCGACCGCTGGACGCACAGGTACGATTTTCGAGTGTCAAGAAAAAAAACAATACAGTTCGTAAATAAATAAAAGTAAAAAGAAAAAAAGAAAACACGTGCTGATGGGAATGCGCGACGTTTGTGTATGCTCGCACGGCGACGTGAAATAGGGGAAAAATTACGGCGCGTACGTGTAAATGGCGAAAAAAAAAGGATCCCAACCAATAACCCTTCGATATGTATAATTTGCGGCGGCGAAGGAGAGAAAGGGAGAGAAGAAAGAAAGTCGATCGCTTCGCTCTCGCGGACGACGTGGGTCCATATATATATATATATATATATATATATATATATATATATATATATATATATATATATCACCCGTGAGACGACCATTGACGCGCGCCGCGCCGTCTTAATATGGAGCGATTGCATAAGGCTCAGGTGGCCTCACTGCTTTATATACAGGGCAGGGAGCGATCGAGGTAGTAAACTGGGCGTAGCCAGATTTATAGGTATGTATGTATGTATGTATATGTATGTATATATATATATATATATATATATATATAGCGTGGTCGCGATATTCCCGTGGACACCAGCGTATATATAGATGAGATCGATCGATAGATCGTTCGATCGGTCGGATCTTGGCCATGGTCCCCCTTCCCTCTCAATTGAACACGCTATATATATATATATATATATATATATATATATATATATATGTGTGTATGTATGTATGTATGTGTGACACACACTACGGGCTGAAATCGATTTTTAATGTGGAATGCGAGGCTGGATAAAAGAGGAGATGGGGGTTATGGAGTCCGAGAATGAAGCGAAGGAGGAGAAGGAGGAGATTTTTCCCTGTTATGGGGGCATTTTTCGTGGAGATGCGTTTGATTTCTTGGATGTACGAATGCGGCTGCACAAGCGCGATTCTTTTCTGTTCGAACCTGTTTAACTTCTATTTTAAATGTTAAAGTATAAATGTCAAATGTGAATGCATTTGAACAAAAAAAAAGCATTAGAAAAGTAAAATTTTAAAAAACTTTGAAAAAATGATTAAAAATACATTTAATCGAAAATTGAGAAGTAAACACGGTATAAGAATGCAAATTTAGTCAAAAAAATGACAAGCGTGACATCGTAATAATGCAAATAATATAATTAAAGCGGAAATTCTTAAAAAAGAACATAGTTGCATTCAGAAGTGATATAACTATTTGTAGTGAATTCACAAGAAAATAACACAAAGTATCGGATTTTTGATGCTCAATTTGGCGTCATAACACACAGGGAATTCACTATTCACTATTGTTATATAGAACTACATACTTTGTACATACAACAATATATATATATATATATATATATATATATATATATATATATATATATGTGCAATGCAAAGCATCCATTTTATATATGAAAGAATGTCATAAATTTAATTTCACGGCTAATTGGCTGAAGCGCATAGGTATTTATGCGTTAACCAGTAAAAATGTCACTATAACCCAATGCGTAGTCTTGATCTTCTGCAAAATAGAGCGATTTATCACGTAATAATCCAATAACGCGTATCTAGACTTGAGTAATTAGTCCTAATTCGGACTCGAAGAACAACCTTCGTCGACATAAACACGTATGTAACTGTAATACAACTGGGGAAATATGTCATGAATCAATTACAGTAAACTTTCACTTTAAAAGAGTAACGCCACTGTTAATCAGGAGATCATTTGAAACTCAGTTTTATATATATATATATATATATATATATATATATATATATATATATATATATATATATATATGAAAAGAAAGCAAACGTTGGGCACGTTTTTGTTTTGAATTAATCGTTTAATATCATTTGAACGGGATGAAGAAAACCATCTCAGTCATCAATAAACCAATCATTAATCAAGAACAATTTGAATTATCTAACACTTAGAGCATATACGTATTAAATATCGAAAACTATCGAATGGTTTTTTTTTTACTTTCGTCTAAAAAATAATTTGAAACGGAATGAAACTACGTCAAAATAAATTTGAAAAAAAAAACACCAAATTAAGTTTCTAGGAATAATAACTGTGCTAAGTGATTATTTATTGCATCGGGCGACGTTCGGTCAAGAAATCCAAGACAAAAAACTAATCGACGCGATTATTTTTTATCCACCAAAAGAAGTTTTCAATGAGTGACAAGAACCCCAAAGATCGTCCAAACAAAACATCCAAGTAACCTTTTTGATGGAACTTTTGGGGGAAAAAATTCATTTTTTAAGATACTCGGTGTCGTTTTTCTTCTGTCGCGAATCGCCCGGCTAATAAAGTCGAGGACTTATAACGAACGTACAACTGGAGCTGGGATCCTATCCGATTCGCCGATGTATGAATTGGGTACGTGTAGTGCTGAGCGTAGTTCAATGGCGAATATAACTAACAATAAATAAAAAAAAAAATATTAAAAAACAAAAATCATTCGCTTATTCAATGGGACTTGAAAGAATAAGGGATAGCGACGATTGGTTGGTCGTCTCTCTCTTTTTTTTTCCTTTTCGTCCTCACTGGGTTCGATAACCGCGGCGCTGGCGTCGGGCCCTCGCCCGTCTGTTACTACTGCGGCCGAGGCCGGCGAGAGAGCGAGGCTCGCGATTTTCGACTGTCCCCCTCCAGCCCCCTCGCTGCCGGATACCCGGCAGCGGGTCGCTTTTTGATTTCCGTTCTGTCCTCTCCCTCTTTTCCTCACCCCAAAACGTTACACGCAGCAGCCTACCGGCTTTCTCCTATACACCTCTGTCTCTCTCTCTCTCTCTCTGGATCTCTGTTGACCGTTCCGCGCGTGTTCGACTTCCTTGTCTTACTCTGCGTTATATATCATTGATCGGGTTTTGCTCCTCTCGAGCTGTTTCCATGGCCTTCCACCGTCCCCGATCTTTCTATCTCTCTCCTTGTACCTTTACTCTGTCTCTCTCTCTCTCTCTCTCTCTCTCTCTTTCATTTTCTCTCTCTTTCTCTCTCTCTCTCTATGTATATATATATATATATATATATATATATATATATATATATGTATGTTTCCTTTTTTGCCGCATCCGTAGCGCGGCACTCGGTCCTCGCGCGAGCGCATCTTCTCTTCTCTGAATACCCCCTCCCTTTTCGCCCCACCGTAACGATTCTTTTTGTCCTACAATATTTTTTCCTCTGATTTTACTGGAGCAATTTCTCGTAATATTATTTTTGTTGTTATTATTATTATTATTATTATTATTATTATTATTATTATTATTATTATTATTAGTTGCGTTAATGCTCTTTTACTCATTCCGAATATGATCCCGATGATGCATTCCGCTCCTCCCGATAAGACGTATTTAATATCGGAACGTAATAGAGGCCGAATTTGGCTGCTTGAGCATATATATATATATATATATATATATATATATATATATATATATATATATACAGGCGGAATGAAATACATTCTCGGCACGCTCGATTCGCCGACTCAGTAATTGAATACATCCCAATGCTTAATCCCTCTGAATTTCTTTTTAAAATATTATACCCATATACAATCGTTCTCCGGGCGGGGAGAGGGGACTTCTTAAATTTTACCATCTCTATCTCTCGATCTCTGTTTTCTTTTTTTCTTTGCTTTTCATGATACACTTATACCTTTACTGTATACCTGCACGCGCGCAGTTAATGTTTTATCCGCAATTTATTTTTTATTGTGTGTACGAGAGAGAGAGAGAGAGAGAGAGAGCACTGCGCGCAAGCACTATACGAAAAGTGCATGAGTGTAGTGATATTTAATTGTGGGTCAATTTCGAGTTTATGCAATGTTCAGTATGGCACCGAGCCATTGACATCAGTGGGGTTTGAAAATAAATTTAAAAAATTGTTATGACGAAAGTTTTCGTATATTATAGATGTTATGATATCGTTTTTTCGGCTGTAAAAGAATAATTTTATCTTCTTTTTCGATAAAATAATTATACACAGGGCTGTATTGAATAAATCTTGGATTAATTTATTTTTCTTCAGGATTTCTCGATTTTTTAAGCATATCGTTTTTTATACTTGAATTGTTCTTTGAAATATTTTCAACAATCGGTTCAGCTCTACGAGAAACGAGCGAGTTACAAAGACAATTCACTCGGTATACATATACGTGCACATATTACTTCTCATAAGTACAAATTATGCAATTTTTATTATTCTTACATGCAAAATTTTACTTGTCCTTGCCCTCAGAAAGTAAAGCAAGTTTTTATTGTGGTAATATTTTTAATGTGGAAATATTGCGTCACGTGTATATGTATGTACGCATGTACGTATGTATATATATATATATATATATATATATATATATATATATATATATATTATACACGCACAACTTAACGATTTCAAATAAAAGGATCATTCGATGAAATTAAAGCGCACTTAAACTGAATCTTAAACTTTACCATAAAACCAGGACGACTGCTCCCTCCTATATAAGCCTGGGAATCGTACATTCCCAATTTGGTCGACACTCCCCTCCTGGTAACTCCTTTACCCCCCCCCCCCCAACGACGTGCGACCGAATCCCATTTTCTGACCTACCGTTCCGTGGCCGAAATTATCCCACGAATTCTCTCTTCATCCCGCTTCCCTCGCTCGTCCCGACGATAAAACGGTTTTAATTGCATCGTACGAACGCCACTCGAAGTCGAGGGGCGGGCAATGGGCAAGGACGAGCAACGATCCCGGTATGTATATATATACGTTATATGGAAAATTTTGCACGACACTGGATAAAGAAAGCTGCTTTTCTGTGAAAATGAATGTAAAAAAATTATTTTTATATTTTTTATTTATTTATTTATTTTTTTTTAAATAATTGCAGAAAAAACTATTTCTGTTCGTTGCAGATTTGCTTGATTACGGTAATGAGAAAAAAAATGAATTTCAAACAATGCAACAGGAAAGAAGAAAGATTTTTTTTTGCGTATACCGATTTGATATACCGATTTATTGTTACCTCGTTTGAAAATTCATTTTAAGAAAATTCTATATTTTCGATTATGCTCTTTTACAATCCGATGTTAACGAAGTTTTATTTATTTTTTTTTGCTTGAAGTTAATTTTTGCTAATTATTGTATTTAAGCAAATATAAAATAAATAGAAACTACCTATTGTGAATTTTTCTAAGAAAAAGAATTACTTTCTTCCTTAAAATTTTTCAAAAATAGTTTGTTAGCGAGTGTGATAAAAATGTTCGTAATTTTTTAACTCGAAACAGATTAATTTTATTAGAAAAATAATTATAACTCAAATACGAAAAGTTAATTTCTAATTATCTATATCTATGAATTAATATAACATAATGAATCGTATATATGAATAATTTTACAATTCTTTGGAGAATTTTTTCATTTATCAATTATAACCATTTTTAATGCTCTCCGCCCTTCGTCGATTCGGAGATTTTAGATATTATATTACCTTTTTCTCAGTGACTGCTGTCCATGCCTATATATAAAATTTCTATCACGTGTAGTACGTCTTAAGTTTACACATTGTGAAAATCTTGATTGTTATCAGCACGATCATAAAATCTTGAATTAGTCCTTAAATTGTGCCTGTCTGTTCAATATACTAAATCATATTCCGGCCAATGAGACGAGCTTACCAATTGATCGAATTATTATTTTCATAGTTATTTTTCGCTCTTGTCAAAATTTTATCCATTATATATCTAGTTAGTTATGAATATTATCTTAATATTTTGAACGTATTGCTTTTATCGCGGAATTTTAATTCATGACTACATCTTACGCATTCATTGAAAGCCACTGACGCCCGAAGGGATGTTGACCCCACGTCGAAATAAATATCAATCAAATCAAATAAAAACCTGTTTCTACCTCTCTCTCTCCTCTCTCTCTCTCTCTCTCTCTCGCACTCAGTGCACTCACCAGGATCGGAGTGGGACGAAGGGCGGCTTGAACGTGTGCACCAACAGGTGCGTGGCGCGACCGAAAAAAAAAAAGAATGCCCATAAAACTCTCGGCTCGGAAAATCGGCACGCGTGCGCGCGCGCGCGCTCGGCGACTCCTGCCGATCCCACCCCCACCCTTTTACGTATAAACAGCGTCCTTCGCTCTCCTCCCATCGACTCATTTAGTTTTTATTTATTTATTAATATTATTATGATTATTATTTTCATTTTGCTCAAAGGCCGCGCGGCTCCTCGTCCTATTTTGCCGACGAGGCGCCGCCGCTCATTAGCCGCTCTCATTCGCTCGGTGCGCGAACAATGTGCATGAGCAGCGGCACGCGCGCGCGCGCGCGCACACACACACACATATATACACGGACACGAGCCGGGGCACGGGCAAAGGACCGAAAATCCAGCGGATCTTTCAACGGCTCGCCCGCGCGCTCGCGGTCCCGAGCGCGCGCGTGCACTCGCGGCCGTGCGCGAGGTGCTTCGGGCCCGAAAGATCGGCAACTCGGCGCATGCGCCTCACTTTCCGTCTCTTTCGCTCCTTGCGGGGGGGGGGGAGGAGGGAGCGGTGCGGGAAAGGACCGAGTGAACGCGAGTTCGTACATGCGCTCCTGCCAGCCCGTGTGTGCGCGCGTGTGCGTGTGTTTGTGTGTGTGTACAAAGACGTTCACCGTCTTGGCGAACGAACGTATAGCGCGCGCGCGTTCGAGAAAGACAGTGAGAAAGAGCGAGCGAGTGGGAGAGAGAGAGAGAGAGAGAGAGAGAGAGAGAGAGAGCGAGAGAGAGAGAGGGAGAGAAGCGAGCGGTGCAAGTTTTACAAGGCCCTGCATCGGCGCGTTCTCCAACTCTCCCTGTACTATTTCTCTCTTTCTCGCTGCGTCTTTCTTCTCGCGCGAGAGAGCGAGAAAGCCGCGGTACCGACGGCGGCGGCAGCGGCGGCGGCGGTGACGGCGACGGCTCCTCCACTCCCCGGCTCGCTCGGTTCGGCCTCCACCTCCTCAGTTCGCCTCTTGCCGCAGAGAGCCGCGGAGCGGAGTTGCCTGGGATATCCGGTCGAAAGAGAGAAAGAGAGAGAGAGAGAGAGAGAAACAGCGAGGAAGGGAGAGAGAAATAATCTCGCGAATCTCGAGTGATATTATAAGGTCCGCAAGTTGAAAAAAATAGATAAACATATATATTTATATATATATATATATATATATATATATATATATATATATTTTTTAAAAAATTCCGAAAAGTGTTGTTTCATTATATATCTATATACGCGGTGTATATAAATAATAATAGTAATAATAATAATAATTTGGATTTCGGTGCCGAGGTTCGCCCGTGTGTGCCGTTTTCTCCGTGGTGTGTGCCGAGCGTTCTTGTTTTCCATTAAGAAAATAAATCGCAAAAAAAACCGTCGGTCCCCGGTTCAGGATACAGGGACCGCGGATGACAGTGAAGGTGACCCTTGACCCGGCCTTACCAGATAATCGCGCGAGTGTCATTGTTATCGTTGTTGTTGTTCCTGCTCTCCGCCGTCGTTATTGTTCTTGTTGTTTCTGTTGTTCCTGCCGCTGACGCCTACGCCGACGCCGCCGCCGCCGCCGCCGCTTAATGTCATGGACCGGTCGTCGGGCCGATAAAGCGAGACCGACGTCAGCCGGATTTTATCGGCCGCGCGCGGATCGTAATCGGTGGTACGGATCGTAGAGTTCGGCGGGTGAGTCGCCCGCGTGGTGCGAGAATCAGAGCAAAGGGATAGGCCGATTTATAGCAGTGGCCCGTTGTGTGCGCGCGTGTGTGTTTCCCCTTTGACAAAGGGGATTACCCTGTGGGGTGAAGTAAAGAGAGAGAGAGAGAGAGAGAGAGGGAGAGAGAGAGAGAGAAAGAGAGAGAGATAGATAGATATTGAGAGGAGCGGGCGCGACGCGCCGCACGCAAGCGAAATATAGGGAGGAGGTCGGGTTCGGTGTTCCCAGCAGGAGCAGCGGCGACGAGTGCGACAGGTGAGTCTTGTGCGCGCTTCATTTGTTTACTAACTTATACTTCTTTTTTTTCTCTCCTTTTTTCATCTTCGTTTCCGTTTTATGATTTCTGGTTGCGTTATCGATAGCAACTCGGGGGGGGGTGGTAAATTTTGTAAATTTTTCCAGGACTAAGGTTGAAATGTCACAACTCGCTCGACAACTCGGCAGTTTCTAGACTTATTTCTCGTGTATCATTAGAATTACTTTTTTTTTAAATAGGCTTATACGACTTTTTTTCATATACGTGCTGTAACACGACCTTACGAAAACACTGACCAATACCAATTGATCTTCGTTGCGGCGCTTTCGAAATTATTTCACACGGAAAAACAAACAAACGATCGTTATGAATTTTCTATATATGTTAAGTCATTATTTAGTCTAAAGCTAATCATGATGGAGCTTTCGTATTTTTTCGCCCTTAAAAGTGCCGCAGGCGTAGCAAAATTAAGGGCGAATGAGCAGTTTCGCATTCGTAGATCGACGCTGGAATAAATTCATGATCAATTCAAATGAGTCGTGAAACACTTGGCCCGAGACTTCTTTGCCGAACATGGATTATTCTCCCGCGAAATCTATCTCATTATTGTACGTACAATAAATTCTTGGAAAATTCAGTTGGCCTCGATCCGAATTCCCCCCTGCTCGCGAAATCCATAGGGAAGATTGTAAATCTGACGCTGAAACGTCGGCCGATCTACGTTACGTAGGTGATAAATGCCCGGCCGATCTCGGTATCTCGGTAGAGATTTCCATACCGATTTATACGCTCCCGTGTAGAGAGTCGGCGGGTAATCGGTAAAAATTTCTCAAAAACTTACTTACTTCCCAACGGCAGCGGCAGCGGCAGCAGCAGCGAACAAACAACACTGCCGGATTAAGTCCCATTATTATTTCAGACCTCGTCGTCCGATCGTAATGTAATAATTCATAAGAGCCATCCGAGCTCGCGGGATTACTTCATCGAGCCGCGATATTATATATTCATCCAATGAAAATTATAAAAGGAATACCGGCGCTGCGTCGGACGATGCGTTGGGCAATAATATTCGACACACGCGCATGAAAGCACACAGAAACACACAGATGTGGAGAGAGAGAGAGAGAGAGTGTGTTGTTGCTGCCGACTTTGCGGCTCCGAGTTCCTCCCGCGCGCAAGCAGGACGAAAGTGATTCAGACGTGGTTTTAACCAGAATTGCGGGAAAAAGATCGACAGTGATATAATTTATATATATATATATATATATATATATATATATATATATATATATAATCATATGAGTATTTAAGGAGGTGCATTCGAAATTCCCGAGTCAATGAGTCGCTATGCAATATAATAAATTCCCGTCGTGCTTCTCTTTCTCTCTCTCTCTCTCTCTCTCACTCTCTCGAAATTTTATTAAACATTTATTTTTAACCTTCAATAACTGTCGGCGAATTGAACCACAAAACTATAACGAGAATACATCAATTTCTCATAAAAGTCGTCCGATATATACGTTAATAAAATAAATATCTTTCGCAAGCTTGTACGTGCAGTGGCACTTTTGGAGCATAGTTTTTTTTTTTTAAAACAAGATATGTGAATACTAAATGGAATTATAAAATAAACTTTTCGAAATGATTACGAAATGCCTGGCATGCATGATGTACACGATAGATATATTACCTATGTATGAGAAGGTACCATTTTTTCAAAATGCCCCTCTCAAAAAGTCAGTTCGTAACCGATTTCTCGAGATTTATTATATAAAAAAAAAAAAGAAAAAAGAACGCGTAATTCGAACATTTCAAAGAGTTTTAAGACTAGATCTATACGCAATTTTCTGTAGAAATTCGACTTCGTGACTTCATACATCGGCATTTCTTACGAATTACGACCTTATTCTTAGAAGGGTGAAAGGCCATTTTTTCTCAGAATTTTTGTTTTTATTTTAATTCAGAGCTCTGTTTTGTACGGGATCGCTCACACATGCACGCCCGCACACATCTTCCTCTGTGCCGGAATATATATATATATATATATATATATATATATATATTTCCCAGCGAGAATCAACTCAAAGGAACGAGAGATGGGCGTGCGTGCTTGGGCGGCTTTTGCGCAACCTTTCACGCCAAAAAAAAACATACACATAACGCTGCCAGAAATTTCAGGATTAAGTAATGAGACATATATATATATATATATATATATATATATATATATATATATAAATGAATAATAAGCTTTATTCAGACTTGCGTAATCAAGCATGCGCGAATATGTTGGATTTTACATATATAGATATATATACACACGTAAAGGACATGCGAGGGTCGCAGTAGTATAGTATTTAAAAGAGAGGACACGCCAAAGCTTTATTGCCCAAATCTATAGATACCGAAGTGATTTCAGAATATACGTCATACTCTCCTATATGTCTCCACATAGACATGTATATACATATATATATATATATATATATATCTATATATATATATGTATGTATATACATGTATATACATATATAAGTCAAGCTTGCGCATGGTTTATTTATGATTTTCAGAACATTTCTATAGAAATGCCTATACTACTTAATAAATGATAAGTTTCACTTTCAATCCCGTTGTATCTACATATATATATATATATATATATATATATATATATATATATATATAACCAAAAAATCGCGTTCGTTTTGTCCGCAGCCCGAGAATTCGGTGATTCCCCGATACATTAGGGAAAAAAAGAAAGTCAGAAAATCTCGCGTCCACGATCGTAAACTTTATTATAGCTCCCTCATCCCGCCTTACGCAAGAATTATAAATTCCACGCAATCGAAAGTATAAGAGAAAAATGTTTAAAAATAATATGTAATAATAAAAAAAATGCAAGTCGCGGCCGTTAAAATTTTTTAAAGGCGCGGAAATACCCACGATTTCATGTCTTACACACGCTCAGGCGCGCACAGACCGAGAGATAGCGAGAGAGAGAGAGAGAGAGAGAGAGAGAGAGAGAGAGAGAGACAGAGAGTGAGAAAGAGAGGGAATTTCATCGTTCCGCTCTGGTATCCGTTCGTTTATTAAGCACAGAAATTTTTCGCATCAGGTGTGCCCATATACATTAACAAGTATTTCAGTCGCGTAGGAATTGTTCGAACGGGCTCTGCAGTTGGTTGTGTGCCGAAAAATCCGATTAATTCCCGAGACGCGACTTTAAACAACAAAAAAACAGGAGGACTGCAAGAAACAGACGAGTAAAACAGAAGAGAGAGAGAGAGAGAGAGAGAGAGCATACTTATAGGGCCGATATATGCGCGCATAATTAAGAGGACCTCGGGGCCAGCCAACGGGGAGAGTTTCAATATATTACACACAAAGATACACGTGCGCTTATATATATATATATATATATATATATATATATATATATATATATATATATATATAATCAAGGAAAGGATGATAAAGAAAGAGAATGAGAGAGAAGACGATCCGATCGAACCGGGACGACTTCGCGCGTTGTTATTGCTGCACCGCCCGAGGTGTATGTGTGTCTCACTCTCCTTTCCTGCATCTTCCTCTCCTTTCTTTCTCTTCTCTCTCTCTCTCTCTCTCTCTCTCTCTCCTCCTCCCTTCTCCCTATGCCTCTTCTCTCCTCTCCTCCTCGCTTTTACTCTCGTTCCATAATATTGCATGTATATATATATATATATATATATATATATATATATATATATATATGTGAAAGGAAGGTGCACGCACGCGCTCTACTTGCGCCGCCATGGCGCGGAATTTCCCCGCGCGCATTCGGCGAAACTCGCCTTCTTTTATAATGCATAAGACTGAGGTTGATTAAAGGAGGGCTTAATTCGGCAATTTAGTTAAAAAAGAAAAAAAATAAAAATATGTCACTCTATAAAGCCGAAGGTCGTCCGAATCCGCGCCATGCTGTAATGGGTGACGGTAAAAAATGACGCGTGTCGCCCTGTAACCGCCAAATACATATAAATTGATCCGGAAAGTTGTACAATTATAATTAGAGTAAATTTCCACTCTCAGTGATATAGATATATGCCTGGTGATTATATGATAAATTAATGTAGAAGGGAGGCGAGCGTTGCCCCAGGTGGTTACAGTATGGAGTGGTTCGTTTGTGACGCCAGGTGGCGATGCGCTGCTTTTTTTTCGTTTTGTTTTTTTTTTTTTTTTTTGTTCATCTTCGCGCAACTAAAAATGGCTCGCTGAGTGTATCACGGAGGCATGGGAAACGCGCTCTCGATCCTCTATGCAGCCCCGTTCCTCTATCATCTCCTCGGTACGGTTGCCAATGCTCGAACGCTGCGTGGCCAATCCACTTCCTAAATAGAACGGGCCAATTTTTGGCCCTCTATTTAGCGCGAAATGCGCACTGTCAGGGTGAATTTTATTCGAGACATATGACCACATTTCATTTTCATTCTTTTTTTTTTGAAGTCCCCTACCGGCCATAAAAAGACGTAAATGCAAATCCTGGCCGTTTTCTGGAGGAGGGGGGGGGCTTCTGGCATAAACGCGTATACGAGCATACACCTATGTATATTATCCGAAATGAGGGGAGGCGGGAGGATTGGAGGTGTTAATTTTGTAATAAAATCGTAATTGAGAGCGTCGAGGGATAAAATATTATTGCAGGGATTCCGCGCGTCTTTCTGTAATTAAAGTTAATAATTAAGAAAAACAATTTTCTTTTGTTTCTTTTTCTACCCCGCGCGCGATTCCGCATAGCCCACGCATGCGGCAGACGCCGGTGTCATAAATCGATTGGCGCAGCGTTTAAAATGAACTTTACTGTGCCGTCATATAAATATACGTATAACGATATAGCAATGGCCCACCATAAACAAAATAACGGCTGTACACGTATGTGTAAATTATTCGGTTCGGACTTTCACACATGCGCGCACGCATATGCAGGAACACATAAGATATATATATTATCAATAGCTAATATTTGTAACAATATTATTTTATTAATATTAAATTACCGCGCTATGGAAATAACATATATAGATATATATAATATATGTACCTGTATACGATTAAGCCCTGTTACGTACTTACTCCAGGCCATTTACCTCAGCGCAAAACAAAAACGAAAAATCAAAAATGAGAAAAAACAAAGATATATATATATATATATATATATATATATATATATATATATATATTGCTTATTAGTTATTCGTCTTTCGCCGATCCACCGGATATATTATAATATACACGAATGTAACAACGAACCGAAATACAGAGATCGCACACCGTCGCGACGACACCCGCGCGCATGTCTGCTTACCTTATTTGAATACACATAGGCAAGGAGTTAAAAAAGAAAAAAAAATATATATATATGTGTGTGTGTGTATAACTTTATAATAGGCATTACGTCAAGACCGGATGTGAATCTACGGAATTATATATATATATATATATATATATATATATATATATATATATATATATACACGTACGTCGATCTTCGTCGGTGGCGATGGTGGCACTAAAGAAGACACATCCGTATGGATATATATAAATATATATATATATATATATATATATATATATATATATATATACGTAAGTGTACCTGTGCTTGCACATATAGATACGTATAGATACAATTATATTTATATATATATATATATATATATATATATATATATATATATCTTTAGATCTTTCTATGACGAATCTTTGTGACGCAAGCGCGTATGAGCTTTTCATATTGATTGTGAATCGCATTAATGCCGCTGGTCCTTATACACGCAGCGTATGGAACATATATAAATACACACACACACACACACACACACTTATGCGCGAAGCGCATCAGCCTTCCTTTGTGTCCCCGTGCGCAGTTGGCGAAAGAGGAGGAGGAGGATAACACATACACACATACACACACACACGTATATATATAGATATATATATATATATATATATATATATATATATATATATATATATATATGCACACCATGCACACCGAAGTTGAATCCCTTTTTGCGCCGCTTTGCATCGCAATATATATATGTATGTATATATGTATGTATATTGTTGTTCGGGCCGTGAGCGAGAGAGATCCGAGCAAGTGCGAATCGTTGTTGTATAGTACCGGGGATCGGAGCAGGCAGAGAGGGAGGTGGGGGGATCTCGCCAACTGTGCGCGAATCTCTCTCCCTCGATCCCCCCCTCCCGTCCCGCGCGTTTCTTTCGTCCTGGGGAAGATTTTGCGGTCGGGCCGCATTCTTAAGTCCTGGCCGCTTCTCGCCGACGAGTTATGTATATATATGTAAGACCGTACATGTATATATATATATATATATATATATATTATATATATATATATATATATATATATGTGTGTGTGTACACGCACACGTTGTAAACGTCGCATTTTATCCTTTATCACCTCACCCTAGGCGTGTGTGAGAAAAAAAGAGAGGGATAGAGAAAAGGAGGAATGATAAGCAAAAGAAGGGCTATGATGGGATATGAATGAGAGTTAATTTCTCGGGCGAATCATGGTGTAAATGCACAGAGAAAGAGAGAGAGAGAGAGAGAGAGACAGAGAAAGACGCACAGTTCTTTGCTTTATCAAGTCACCGTCGCGTATTCCGCTCATGAGCGACGTAAGCGAAGTTCGACTGTATTCGTGTATATATATATATATATATATATATATATATATATATATATATATAACATACACACATTCGTTGAATAAACTCGGAACGCGCCCTCAGCTCCTTTCGTATGCCGATCGATCAAATGCACTTGTTACATCTCCCACCCCCCCCCCTCGCCACCAGATCGCAATTATTGCCCGGCATTTCACGCTCCGTCGGCGCGTCGCGTCGAGTCGCGCTCGCGAGTCGCGGATTCGGCGTCGATCGGACACGGCGCCGAAAGGCGTTTGCAGCCGGCTCGATAGTTTTATTCGTACGGCTGGATTGTGAAACCGCGCGCGATCATTCGGGGACGAAAGGATAAAAAGGGCGATGCCACGTCCATTCGCATGTGTATTTTACTCTTAGCTCGACCAGATATTGGGTAAATCGACACAATTTGAGCACGTCAATGAATTCATAACGATGTGTCGATTTCTAAGCTACTGGTGAAATTTAGTCAAAGAAGTGTTTTCTTTACAAGAATTTCACGGCTGTCGGTCAGATCCGTACCAATGGTCACAAAGCTGGCACACGTGGATTTTTCGAAGTTATTATGTAAAAGTAAGCATTCTCAATCATCAATACCAGATGCTTAATCCAAATGTTTACTTACGCGAGAAGAAAAAAATCTGCTTGACTTAACGTGAAAGAATCCGAAATTTACATAAGTAGCTACATATTTGCTTACCCGATATTAACTGTGGGCTGATTTTAACACTTCAACTGCGGGCCATTTATTATTTTAGAATCTGTCCCGTCCACGTGTTGACAGTGGGCAAGCGATAAATTATTCGAAGGATTTATTTACAGTTTACAGAAATTTTGTATTTATTCAAGTATAAGTTCCAAGTACATCATGACGCTGTGAATGATAATGCAGTCTCGCTGGCAATGGATCATTGTTTGACGAGATAAGATTCGTGGTTTGGTTAACTGTTCCAGAATTAAGGGTTTAAAGGTTCAATTTTCAGACTTAAGGGTCGCAAGGCTGGGTGAAAAAAGTCGAGAGGCGATTGTAAAATTCTGGCGTGAGTTTTGGAGTCGTCGCGTCCAAACCCACACGTAAGGATACGTATAGATGTTACTTAAAATTTCGGTAAGAAAGGGAGCATTTTTGTGCGCCTCTTTAATGGATAATAAAACGATGCGATGCTGTAGTGGAACCTAAAATTAAATTGGATATGAAAAATAGAAATGGGCTACACTGTTCCAGAACTAAAACACGATGCAGTCTAAATGTGAATTTAGTTAGATGACGTAATGTATCTAAGAATGGATAATTTTGTAGGCCGAGTTCGGTAACGACATTCATGGCGGTTGGAAAATGACACAAATCAGAGAAAGATTATATTGACACCCATTGGAAATTAAAGTAGAAGCTTAATAGTAAATTTCATTCTCTTTTCGATTATTTGTAATTATATTCGTATGTGGAAAATTTCTCGACTTCCCGATAACGAACAAAAAACATGTAAATAAATTCCCCTACGCGTAATTACCACGATGCTCCATCCGCATCTGTGGCCAGACCAAGTCACCTGTTCCAGATGCTCGACCAATTATTCGTAACGCAAGACGGTTTCCGGCAAAATTGCCCCTCTCATCGCCAACGTGAGGGGGCATCCGCGATTTTCGTTACCCACAGATTCGGATTTACGATCGAGCGTAGCACGACAGAACGGGGCATGATAGGCGAAAGTGCGATATGGCCTCTCATGAAATACAGAAAAGCTATCATACTTCTTGGGGTCTGCTTCCGGCGAGTAATATACTTATAATATAATACTTTTGCTAGATTCTCGAACGAATTGCATGAAATCGACGATTTCTCAAATTACATATGTACACACATTTATACACACATTTATACACACATACACACATATATATACATACATACGTGTGTGCACACACACCCACACGCGCGCCCGCGCTCTCGCAACAAAAATGCATCGCCGAGGCGTCCCAGGTATTCCAGCGAAGCTGAAAGTGCATATGCGCGCGCGCGCGCTCGCTACGGCGAATAAAGGAGGCGAACCGGCGAGCCGCGCGCGAGCGCACAAAAGCTCCGAAGAAATAGCGAATAGATGTACGGGGGAGAGAAAGAGAGTGAGAGGAGGATGAGTAGGAGGAGGAGGTGGTGGTGGGTAGGTGGGTAGGTGGGTCGAGGGGGAGGGAGGGCAGGTCGGGAGAACGGCGAAGATGCGCCACGGACGCGAGGAGTAGGAGTTAGAGGAGGCGGAGGGAGCGAGGGAGGGAGAATAATGAGAAGGAGAAAGAGTCAGATGGTAGAGGAGTCGAGGCGCGCGCCTATGCGGGTTACTCGGTTAAATCGCGCGCTTATCCTGTTGCCCGCCGGCTCGGCAGACGGGGAGGTAATACCGGGTGAGGGGGGTGGGGGTCAGCGCGTACTGCGTGGGTGGGTGAGAAAGAGGTTTGCTATGCACGCGCGCTTTCCTCGTCCCTTCCACGGCTTGGTTTTTCTTTTTTTTTTTTTTTTTTTTTTTTGTTTTATTATTTATTTAATAATCTCATGTAGAACAAAGCACGCGCGCGCCTCGCGTCCGGATGACGCAAGCCACGTTGCTCTCTATACCCTGTTTTTTATTTATTCGGAAGTTAACAGTAATTTTCTTGGGTTTTTTTTTTTCATTATTTTTTCGTTTTTTCGTTTTTTTTTTAGAATCGGTGCGGTTAAGTTTTAAAAGCGCGCGACCGCTGGATTTAATTGCCAGATACGCGCGGTGTGCGCGTAGGAGTGCGCGAGAAATCTGTAACAAAAGAAAATTTCCAACGGAGATCCGAAAATGCGCGCGCTCGTAAACTTGCGCCAAACGCGTGTGTATATATATATAGATATATATATATGTGTGCGTATACACACGATTGCTTCTAAGAAAAATCCGGATATTTTTTCCGTTCCTTTTTTTCTTTACGAAACTCCGCGTTCATTTTGCAGTTTGCTAAATGTATTATTCCGTAACGAGGGAGGTTCGGGGGAGGACTTGCGTAATAGAATCGAGTCGCCGGGATGGTAGGGAGGGGAGGGATGGAGGGGAAGGAGGTTAGAGGTGTTCGCGCGCGGAGTAAAAAAATAAAATAAAATATTTTTTACGCCAGTCTTTAAGACCGAAAATTTCGCTTTGCGCAACCTTTTTTTTTCGGCGATAAAATCCTGGATTCTGTCGTTTTCTTTGTTTAGGCAGGTGTCCGCGACGTATTTCCTTTCTTCTTCTCGAGAAGCGGGATAGGAAGGAAAGGAACAAAAAAAACAACAACAACAATTACATTTCAGACGGAATTGAGTTATTGCGCGGACATTTTTTCGTAATGGCAGCGGAGGGCAGTTAAAAAAAAGCACACTGAACAAAATTTCCCGAAAATTAGCCCGGTCGGCTTCTTTCTGTGCGCAAAGGTTCGACGCACGATAAATATATATCATATATATATATATATATATATATATATATATATATATATATATATATATATTGCACCCATTGAACGTTGTAATTTCCTTGCGTCGCGTCGTCAGAACGAAAATTGGCGAGGTCAGGAAAGAATTCCATTTTAGATTTTAGTTTGTAGTTATGGGGGCTCAATTTTGTCCAGAAATACGAGGAATTCGCAAGAAACTGTTCCCGGAATTTTTGCAATGTCTATACAATGAAGCAAAACAAAAATTATACCGAAATTTGCCAGAATTTACGTGGGTTCAACGATAGCATTTCTTCGAGCAATGTTTATTAAAAAATAATTTATCTATGTTTCTTGTTTTCTATGCCAAGGAAATTATTTTCTGAAATTGAGAAAGTACTTTATTAAGTGAAGAAGGATTTACTTGATGCAAGAAGAGTTCACTTAAATCTTACCACGTCGTCTTAAATCTTAATTTAAGAAAATGATTTGCTTGCTAGAAAACGAGTAAATATTCACTTGATATCAGAATTTTCTTTCAGTATGTATATATATATATCTATATATATTCTGTTAAAAAAATAATTTTCAATCAGGATTAACAAAATGTAACAGTAATACATAAACATGTTTTTAATAAATAGTACTCTGAAATCTATAAAACTTTTATTAAATGCCATTTTTTACTATTTTATTCACTGGATTCCTAGAGATGTAAGAAAAATGCTCTCTGGTCTTCAATGCTAATATATCAACCATTCAGACATCCAATAATGATACTCATTTAATAATACTTTTTAGATTTTACAAAAAAAATTGTTTGGAACACTATTGCAAATTTGAAAGATAAATAAAGAAATCATTTGTAAATTTAAATAAATATATCATTTTTACAATATTTAATGCATATTTGTTATATGAATTGCAATTGTTTTCAAATGCCAATATGCATAAACAAATCTAAATAATACACAGCAATGCGCTTACAGTTCAACGATCCAAATATTGGGATAAGAAAAAAAAATCTCACTCCCCCCCCCTTCACAATCGGCCGCCTGTGCTCCTTACTCGGCTAAGTAACTACTGTGCCGTATCCATTAATCTGAAAAATAACGCGCCAAACCAGTTCTCTCTCTCTCTCTCTCTCTCTCTCTCTCTCTCCTCTTTACTCTACTCGAAGCCTCCCTACTCCCACCCCCCCCGACCGCGTCGTCGCGACGGCGCACCCGTCGCTCTCGGGCGACTTTCTCGCGCGGCCCCCAAGATCGCGGAGTCCTCCAACCCCCGCCCCCCTCCGCGCACGTCCTTTTCTCTCTCCTTCATTACGCGCCTCCCCCCCGGACCAGGCGCGAAAAGTGCGAGCGAGCGCGCGGTCGCGAGGTGCGATATGAAGTAGGCGAGCCAAAATACAAAGATAAATGAATAAATGAAAAAAAAAAAAAATAAATTCAACGCGCCCGAAGGAATCCCGCCGCCTCGCCGGGCCGCGGCCGCGTTACGACAGAGAACCCGTTTTTCCTCGTACGTCGAGGCTTTTCCGCGCGCACCTGCGCGATCCGATTAGATTTTCGCGCTCTTATATATATATATATATATATATATATATATATATATATATATATATATATATAATATAATATATACATTGCGGAGTTCGTTGAACGCGGCCGAGAGTTGGGTATAAATACCGGGGACGGGAGCCATTATTGGCCAAAATATGCCACCTTTTTCTCTCTCTCTCATTTTTTAAATTATACGGAACGAATTTTCGGGGAAAAAATTGGCTACGCGCTGACCTAATTTGACCGAGTTCTAAAAAAAAAAAGATTTTTCAGCATACTTAGCATATATTATTTCACTAAAATAGTTAAACTACAATATAGAAAATCTTCAAAAAAATTATTAAACTATATACATATTAGTTTTGTCTTGACGTGAAATTATAGATTTTACTAAAATATGTTCAATCGATCGTTCAATTCGATTGTGACGACTGAATCATCATGATTTTGAGTACGGACGACTGAAAAACTTCTAGAATTTAAAATTGTTCAAATTCATTATCCGACTAGATTTATCATATGATCGCGAAATGGACATTTTTTGCTCAAATTCGGATGTTGATAGCATTAACATGAGACAATCAAACTTCATACCACGCGTGTTGCCGACCGAATTTTCTGTTTTCAGATACCAAATCTATACCGTTCCATTTTTTCCGGACCAATTGCGCGCGAGATTTTCCCTCGCGACCGATTGTTATTGTCACATTCCGTTTTCCGGAGATTCGTAGCGTGCGATATATATATAGAGGTATAGAAAGGCGCGCACAGTCAACCGGATTTCCACGCTGTATTATCCGAGCGACTTTTCTATTGAGAAAACTGGGAGAGCCGTTCACGCATTACGTAAGGAATCGGTCGAAGCTATCTATCTATCTATCTATATATATATATATATATATATATATATATATATATATATATATATATATAAGTAGTTTTGTAAACTACAGAGTAGGTTTGAAGCTAGAATGACTTTTCTCCCGCTCTTTCTTTTTGTATCAAATATTTATCACGTCCGCGATTAATTCTTGCCTGATTTATGACTGTATTTGCGGACTACTTATGCAGAACCGAGACTAAACTAATAATTAATAATAATTAATAATAATTAATAATAATAATAATAACAATAATAATACTAAATTAGAGTTGAAAAAATTCTTCCATCTCGTAATTATTAGCCATTCAAGGTAGAGAGGCGGAGGGCCAGGTGGAGGGGATGGCATCTAACGATCCCCGACGCACGATCTGTTGTACATTGTAATCGCGAGATATTGGGGGACCGTCTCACAATGGATAATTTTGCATAATATATAGGCTATATATAGGGCATGCCTAATATTAATTTGATGCTCGTCGATAGATCTCTCACTCCCCCCTCCACTCGCGCCCTTTCTCCCGGGCGGGCAATTAGGTTACGTAAAAATGCTCTTACGCGCTAGCGAGCGCGCGATCGATATATATATATATATATATATATATATATACATATACATATATATATATATATATATCGCCGCGGCGCGGCGAGTCTTAACATTGCGTAAAACCGGCCCGGCACGAGGAAGTTGTGAGAAACATTGTGCCAGCGACGCGGAGATTTATAATGGTTTGGTTTTGATACGCTTTGACGATCGGCCGTGGCGGAGCTATTGGCGGTGGTGAGGGGGGGGGGCGTAAGCGATAACAATTATTATCGCCGTATTACACTTATTATAGGCAATTTTCTACACAGGCATCAATGATAATCGATCTGCAGTATACGAATTTCGCGCCTTTTATTCGTTGCAACAGTCTCACGCCGCAGCTTCTGAGCTTCGATCTGTGTTTGTAATACATATAATCTCTCTCGATTTTTCTTCTGAACTGAGGTGTTTTTATATGTTCAATAAAAGTGTGGAGCTGTGGAATTTATTTTATCCTAGTTGCCTTTTATCCATATATTATTATTATTATTATTATAACTATGATTACTATTATTACTATTATTAATAACGTGAAGAAAGGAAGAATATGAGCGTTTAAATAGCTTTGAGGATCTATACAATTTCTTATAAGCTAAACAAAAAAAAATATATATAATAGATTTTACGCTGAAAAAAAATTGTCTATTATCAAGTAAATATTTACTCGTCTTGTGACGAGTAAAACGTTTTCTTAAATTAAGAAAGATTTCAGACGACGTGGTTTGATTTAAGTGGACTCTTCTTGCATCAACTCTAAATGCTTCCTTCATTTTAACAGGATACTTTCTCAATTTAAGAAAATAATTTACTTGGTAAACAAAAGAAGAAAATATTTACCCGATAACAGGCAAATTTTTTGTGCACTGTGCAGTTTCATTTTTTATTAATCATGTAAAATTAGAAATGAAAAAATAACCGAGATCAATTTATTTGTTTCCATTCATATATATGTAATAATATAATAAATGTAATTGCCATATACCCCAATTTCTAGAATTCCAATGGAAGCGATGTACTGTTCGTACATAATTCACGTCTGTTGACTGAAATTGACTGCTTTATTGTGCATTTTTCATTATCAATATATTCAAAAATTTCATTATCATTATATTCAAACTTTATAGAATTTTATCTTCGTCTACTATATGTATATATATATTTTAAAGAAAGAAATCCGGATATTGATTTTTTGTTCGAGTGAATTTAGTACGAAAGGCACTGTTGGAAAATCGATCTTATAATTATACATAATACATACTTACTTTGAACGCTTGTGTTTCCAATTTTTACCAGTTTGACGCACATTCACTTTAATCTACACATTCTGAAAATAAGCCAGTGAACGGCTATGCCTATAATCGGTCGGCAGAATAATCACTGCTCAGAATGGTGCGAAGTTAACTGCTGATAATCAGCGATCGCCGATTGAATAAGCGGCCTTCATTGCTCGGTGGCCCGTGGAACAAAAGATTACTGATTAGGACCAATACCTTAAATCGCCGCAATTTGCATCGATTGTTTTTATTACACATATATTTGTCGGACTTCGTGTCAAAAGTCATTTAGTTTTGCAATTTGAGAGTGACCATTGGGATTCGAGTCAGTGTTATCTGACACTTTTGTGCTTTGATTGAATCGTCAGCGACGAGCGTCTAGTTAGCAACTGAGAGTCGGTGAAAATTTCACTGATCTATTTATCTTCTTTATCGGATTTGTAAATAAACACAAGTACGTTACATCTTCTTTATCGTAATTGTAATCCTCACCTTCTGCATGTAAAAATCATTACTCTCCTATCAATTTTCATACGCGTGTACGATTCCAAATAAGGCCCTCCATTGGCCAGACGTCCAATTCCAATTCCCAAAAATCCGTATTCGAAGACACATTCCACAATTCCTCGTCCATCATAGCTAAGCGTACGGGATTTTGCCACACAGGCGGGGCGGAGAGGGGATGGATGGAGGGCGCGAAAACAATCAAAATATATTTCCATTGGCGTGTAAAGGAGAGGCCGATGCGGGACGTAGCGACAGCGACGAAAAATACGAAGGTTAAGCAGACGGCGAAGGAGAGAAAAACAAAACTTGCTCCGCGCCTCTCGACGCAAGCTACTGCGACCCGATAAATTCCGCCCCCCCCACCCTCCTCCTCACCGAGTACTCGACATTCCTGGCGGATGAAAAACTAAAAGCTCCTCTCGAATTCATCCGCGACGCGCGCTCGACGGCGAGTGAGAGACGGAGTCGGATAAAGAGAGAGAGAGAGAGAGAGAGAGAGAGAGAGAGAGAGAGAGAGACAAAGAACGCCGCCACCGTCGCCGTCTCAGCCGCGTCGAGAGCTAAAGAATTATACCCGGGGCACAAATTATTGCGCGCGGCCGCGTATAGGAGCAGGTACGAAATCGCGCTTCTGCTTCTGCGACCGCCACCGCCGCCGCCGCGTGCATATGCAGCAACCTCGGCGTTTCCCTCGCCGCACCCCCCACCCCCTCTCCGTGCACGACACAATCGCGAGCTCGCGAGCCTGGCTCCGCGCCTTTTTTTTCCTCTATCTTTCTTTCTTAACTTTTCTGTCTCTCGCTCTCTCTCTCTCTCTCTCTCTCTCTCTCTTTGCATCGGTTGCGCAAAGCGCGCTCGCGCGCACACCTGGGAAATTCGTGGGTGGCGCGCGAGCGCGGATGACGCGAGTATAATAAGAGCGAGAGCGGCCTACGCGGCGTGCGCGTCTCTCTCTCTCTCTCTCTCTTGCTCTATCTCAAACACACTCTCACTCTCTCTCTTGGCTGCCGATGAGTCGGCTGAAAAGGATCGTGTGTGTGCGTGTATTCGTGCGCTTAGATACGCGCAGTAGAGGAGAGGATACGTGCAGAATTTGAGAGAGAGAGAGAGAGAGAGAGAGAGAGAGAGAGAGAGAGCGGGGACGAGAGAATGCTGTATAGTAATTAAAAGTATCAAAACAAAAAAAAGATGGCGTATCCATGGGTCAGATGATATATTGTGGTTTTTTTTAATTAGGTCAACGATCCAAGAATATCGATGTAGCTTCATCCCCCCCCCATGGAGGGGATTGAATCTGCCCCTCCCCCCCAGGGGGCATTTTCCGTTCTTAGAAATATCGTATTTTTTCACAGAGGAGAGATGAAAACTTCGAGCACTGCGTAGGCTCGGTTAAGAGGGGAATACGCAAGCGTTGCCAATTTTCAATGAGAACTGGGAGAGAGAGAGAGAGAGAGTGATAGAGAAAGGCACAGGCCGAGTTCTAATGATGCGATTACTTAATGTACCGCGGGAGGCAGGGGCAGCAGAACGTTTGTGTAAAAGTTCCCCACCGCTTGACTGTTCTTTTCCCTCCCCGGGCAACCTGTCGCCCCGGCCTGTTTCCGCGATGCATATCGAGCCGACGATCGAAAAGTAAAAAAAAAAAAACTTCGCGAATTTATTCATAGAGGGCGGCGGGCATGATGAACTTCGCGTAAGGGATTGCGACGCATCGCTGCCGCATATCCATTCGCTCAACTGTAATCCCATAACCTTACTTAACCGATGACTCGAGCAAAGAAATGAGAAACAAACGTGAATAAGAGAAGAAGAAATGTCGAAAAAAAAAATATATATATACTTCTTTCATCCTCTGTCATTGATGACCTAGGTGTAATTTGATGAACAAAAAAAAACAAAATAAATAAAAAAATACAAATAAAAACAATAAATCAGAAGAAGCAAAAAAAGGCAGGAAAGCGGTGCGTTAAATTACACTTGAATTACCGGCGTCCCTGAATTGCGTTATGGCTCGAGGACTCTAATAAAAAAGCGTGAAACGCGCAACCTCGCAGAAACACGCGCTTTATCTCACTAAAAGTTCATCGATCTCTCTCTCTCTCTCTCTCTCTCTCTCTCTCTCTCTCTCTTTTACACACACGTTTCGACAAACACGGATCTTTACCCCAGCCTCCCCCTCCTTACCAACAGACACGAAAAGTCCCGTAGTGACAGACGAGAGCGAGAGAGAGAGAAAGAGAGAGAGAGAGAGAGAGAGAGAGAGAGAGAGAGAGAGAGAGCGGGAGAGAGAGAGAAATAAAGGGCTGACATTCTCATGCCGACATTCTCTAAAAGTCGAATTTCGAAGTCGAGTTAAAAAGCTCCGCGGTCCCCCGCGTCCTCGAGTCGGGCAAAAACCATCCGCATATGCTTCGTGACTATACGTCCCGGGAGGCCGAGGGGGGGAGGGGGTTAGCTGTCGTTGGAATACGGGACGTATCTACTTATGCGAAATACTTCACCGTTATGCAGAAATTCGCGACCCCTCGCGCCTGTCTCTCTCTCTCTCCTCT